>OU744316.1:92947241-93391892 GCA_916610145.1 Eristalis arbustorum | reverse complement strand
AAAAATGACTTATTGATTGAAATGTTAATGAAAGGCAAAAGACAAGCGAAACACTGAAAACAGATCAAATGAAAGTCCACCCTCAGAAGGGGCCGGGAAAGGTTAAGGTCGAATGAGATATAATATTTCTTTCTCAAAAACAAAGTCCCTTAAAACAATATCCATTTATACAAATTCAGTCAAGGATAATTATCTGATTCCGGCTGCGAGAGCTTTTACTCGCTATCTGAATACAATTTTCTAGTGTCCTTTGCGTCCGGGAGAGATATTTATTCACGCAAACTGAATCATAATTCTGGTGACTTGAACAACGCAGCGAGCATCCCTTGAGATGTGCTGTCTCCGAAAAATACAAACGGAACCGACAACAATAAGGACTGCTGTAACAAAGGATTCATCCTTCACAGGTTGTCAAAAAGAAAGGATAATTCTTGATTTTACACTAGCACCAAACAAAAAAAAAAGGATGCAAATGAACAAGGACAAAGGACTTCATTAAATTCAATTCCCTCACAAAAAGGACGAACGAATTTTTATGTTTTGTTTCTTTCGTCTTCTTTCGTCTCTCTTCCGACACAAGGGGAAGGAAAAAAAACTATTATTATAAGCTTCAGTTGCGAGAGCACCGAATGCTCGGGAACTCTGTCTAGGTGCTTATTTGAATGTAAGTTTATTTTCGTGCCCTTGCTTGTTGTATTTGAGTTTCACGCTATTTCCTTTGATCACTTGCCTTGTGTGCATAAAACTGACAACATTGCTGGGACGATGTCAAATTGAATGAACACTGACACACATACAAGCGCGTAGACACAGGGGGAGGCCGAGAGATCGAAAGACACAGCAGCGGCGAGAAAGAAGCTTAGAAGAGAAAATATCAAAGCTGATTTCTGATAAGATTTTTGCTTTTTTTTACGTCGATGGGTGTGGTCCGTGCGATGGCTTACCTTTAAGTTTGGGGTGGTACTCGAGTTTGCCGTAGAGATGGGCATATCTCCGGCAATCGCAGAGAACGGAAGGCGTTTGGTGTAGAATTTAAAAGACAGTGTCGGAACTGAAAAATAATCAACCTAGCACGTCTGCGTTGACTTTGATTTCATCGAAAGTGGCGGGGGACAACAAAAAGTTATCAAGGAGAGCAAGGCTCTTTAAAGGACATTTAGATAAATTCAACACAACATGGGCTTGATGAGTTAACGCTTTAAGAAATTTACAACTGAAGGGTTGAATTTAATTAGGTTTTATGAACAAATAAAATATCTTCTGGGTACACAAATATAAGCTAAAGCGAGAGATGCTTCATTAGTGCACAATGGGATACTTAAATAGTAGACCCTTGTGTCATCTTGCTGAGTATAGTATATTTATTTTCTCGCTCACTACCATTCATTGGGCGATGCAAACGCTTTGGCGAAATTCGACCGGAAACAATGATATTATTTCATTAAAACAGATTGATGGCGGGTTGTTGAATACTTCTTCTTCTTCTTTGTGTGGCGCTACAGTCCGGGGTGGACCTGGGCCTCAACCAACATGCCTCTCCATCTAGCGCGATCTCTGGCTAGCTATCTTCAGTTTCGCACACCAAGTTGGTTGAGGTCCTTCTCTACTTGCGTGCGACACCTTAAACACGGCGCTGTGCTGTCCATCTGCTCTACATGACCTAGCCACCATAGGCGTTGGATCCGTAGACTACGAATTAGGCTCATGTCGCTATACAGCCCGTACAGTTCGTCAAAGTTTAAGACTTTTTGCCTCAAACAACAAATCCACATCCAAATATCCGCCTCTCTCTGCTTTTTTTTGCCCGGCCCATTCCATCGCACTTCCTGGATTCTTTAGATCTTCGGCTGCACGTGGCCTGTTAAGAGACCTCACATTGCACGTGCAGAACCGAAAAGCATGGTCATTTGTTCGTTCGCTGGGGTCGTCAACAGTAAATCTATCAGTACCCGAGGTTAGGTTGTCTCTGAACGGGTTGTTGTTTAGGTGGTGAGGGCGTTAACCTCACGCGCAGAGTCCATGTCCGTTTATTTTACCCATGGACGAAGGGTCCGGATGACTCCGGCATCGGTAACCTCGCTGAGGTTGTGAGAGTCGCCGTTGAACCTATATGGTAGGGTTCCTCCGCCGCCAACTCTACTCCAAAATCCCGACATGACTTTGAAGGCAAACTTTCAGATCTGAGCTCCGAATATGTGAGAGTAGCTCTAAAAGGAGATGTACCAGGTATCTCTGGATGTTGCCGTTGGCTAATCTGATGATAAGCTCCTCCGCCGCCATCCGTAATGAGAGATGAGACCTGATACCCCTCACTCGCGAGCGCGAATGGCGTGCCACGGGGGTTGGGTACCCCATCTTGGGTCGAAGGTCGACTCCCGGCTTTCACCACGTGGAGGTGAGAGTAGGAATTCGACAAAGCTAAATGCAGACACCCGTTCCTGCGTAAGTCGGACATACGTTTCATCAAGTACGCACAAGTAACAAAGAGTAAGCAAGTTCAAGTATTCGTCGCAAGTTCGTGACCGATGTGACCGATGACCGAAGAGATGGCACAAAGGCTACGTGCATTGTACACCATTGCCAATTGACAAATTCGTATATATGGAAGTGATGTACAAATTGTTGTCGTACTTTACCCCTTTTAACAATTGCTATGTCAATTTAATGTATATTACAAACGTCTCTTTTAAGTGCCTTGTTGTGGCAAGTGGGCTTAAGAGCTAAAGATCTGGTGTTTATCGAACCAAAATCCACGTCTAGACGTGGATGGTAAAGCACAATCTTGGTCTGATTAGCAAACATTAAATTATAACTACAATGCCCGATTTCACAGTGCACCCTTAACTGCTGGTTTAACTTAGTATAGGATCGAACTTATTCTTCACTGAAGATTTCGTTTTCGCAATCAATATCGTTACGTTTAACAAAAAAATGTGTCTACGTGTTCAAAATTAATTTATGCAATAAATGGGTTCTATCACTGGATTGTGACGAAGTGAGACTCAGAAGCTCAAACAGTTTATGCTCTGATTTAATTTTACTGCACTTTAACACCACAATGAGTTAATTACACTTTTCTTTGCTGCATTTTAGGCTCACATTTATAACACTTTGATCACTTTTGTACAAAGTCCATACTCAAGTGTCTGATCAGTATATTGCCTCTGATGACATTACCCGGGACAACAAAAAGGGAGCTCAGGCTTTAAACGAGGTCTGAGCGTAAAGGAAAGGTGAAGCACAATTACACGGTTCAAAGTAACAGCGTACGAGATCGATAACATAAGTGTGAGTCGCATCCCTTTGGAGGAAATTGCACTCAGACCCAGAGAGACACAGCTGCTACCTATTATTGGTAATTTTTTCACTTCCCATTATACAATCTCGTAAGACCATTCTCAGATTTAACACCATCACCAATTGCAGTCTTTAAACTTGTCGGATGAGCTCTGTACATTATGCAAATATCTACGTACAACTCACTTAACGCGTGAGATGAAAATAAGATTTCCTGCGTCTCTATCAAATCAATCCACGGTACTTCAGCGATGTTAAAAACAGAACAACCCCTAACACCGGCGAAGATTTACGATGAACGTGAATAGCTATCTACTCTTTCCGCGTTTACATGTGAAACCACTCCTCCTAATCCTGCTGCATAAGTCGGTTGGTGTTTTTTTACTAAATCAATCTATTTCGTCCAATAGACGGTAGATAGTGGCATTTGAAGACGCAGCTGCCAACAACCAAAAAAGCAGACCACCTCCATCACTAACACCACGGGAGTATGGCAGAGGCATACACCGCATCATCACTACTGATTATCGTTGTCCTCTACCTTGAGTTAGACAGACCAATAGTTCTCGACAAACTCCACGACCTCGATTACGCCGGACACATTTGTTTGTTATCCAACTCCCTAGCCAAGGTTAAGGAAAAAAAATGAGCTGGACCTTAATGCCAGAAGAGCTGGTCTTAAAATCAATGTTGACAAGACAAAGCTAATAAGAATCGGCACAAGAAACGAGGCACCACTGTTACTAGGCGGGAACCCAAGCGATGATCTTAACAAATGCTGCTGCGATGCCTGACGAGCGTCACAGAAATCCACATCAGCGGCTATCCATTATCGTAAGTAGAGTTGGATAGGCCAAATCAAATTGCAAGGATGACGCTAACTTGGAGTGCACTTTCGCGTCCTACCACGCTCTACTTGAAGACGTCCCGTGAAGAAGCATTGACAGGCCAGCAAATAATGGCCTCGTCGCGTGGAGATCGTTGGCAGATTTCATAATACCGCTATATGCTCCATCGGAGCAACAATTACTAAATTCATTTTATTCAAATAAGATGCAGTTAATAACGTATTTGTATTTATATATGTATATTCTTATTAAGAGGAGGTAATTTTATAATCCTGGAAAAGACCCAAGAAATGCAACTCGACACTCACCATCTGTTCGTCGATTTCAAGGCCGCATATGACAGCGTGCATAGAGACGAGCTATACAACGCCATGTCTAGTTTTGACATTCCTGCCAAACTCGTCAGGCTGTGCAGGATGACGATGGAGAACTCTCGCTGCTCCATCAAGGTCGGTAACGAACTCACCGAGACCTTCAATGTCAAAAATGGTCTTCCAGAAGTTCGTGCAATTGTTAGCATACGCCGATGACATTCACGTGATTGGCAGAACTCAGCGAGCCGTCAGTGAGGCTTTTACTAACATTGAGACGGAAGCGGCTAAAATGGGTCTGGCGGTGAATGAGGGCAAAACGAGGTATATGCTGTCCTCAAAAATGGACATACAACATCGACGTCTTGGACAGAGTGTCACAATGGGCAGCTATAACTTCGAGGTAGTCAGGGACTTTATCTACCTTGGCTCCCAAGTTAAAAGTATGAACAACATCAGTACCGAGATTAAACGCAGAATAGCTCTTGCTAACCGCTGTTTCTTCGGGCTCAAGAGGCAATTGAGTAGTAGAGCCCTCTCTCGAAGAACCAAGTTGACTCTATATAAGACCCTGATCATCCCAGTCCTGCTATACGGCGCGGAGGCATGGACAATCTCGAAAGCGGATGAAGAAGTCCTTGGTCTCTTTGAGAGAAAAGTTCTACGCACGATCTTTGGTCCTGTTTGTGTTGACGGGTTCTGGAGGAGAAGATTCAATCACGAACTGTACGGGCTGTACAGCGACATGAGCCTAGTTAGGCGTCTACGGATGCAACGCCTACGGTGGCTAGGTCATGTAGAGCGTATGGACACCACAGCTCCGGCCCGAAGAATCTTCGAATCCGAACCTGTCGGGCAGCGCAACAGAGGACGCCCGCGTTTAAGGTGGCGCACCCAAGTGGAGAAGGACCTCAACCAACTTGGTGTGCGAAACTGGAGACAGCTAGCCAGGGATCGCGGTAGTTGGAGAGGCATGTTGGTTGAGGCCCAGGTCCACCCCGGACTGTAGCGCCACACAAAGAAGAAGAAGAATTTTATAATCCAATCAAAGTGGCAAGATCCAAACAACGGGCCGAACTTTCAAGCATTTGATCAAAATCTAAACTATGAATATTTTTTCTTCAAGTCTTTTTTTTTAAACCCACAAAATGTATTACCTCCATTTAGTTGAAATTCAGCCAAACATTTGTATGCATTCCTCAGAGTCCTCATTTTAAACACACCAAATTTGCCTCAGATACAGCACCACAAAGTGCGCATTTAAATGATACATTTCACAATTCCCAGCCTGGCCCTCGCAAAACAATGATTATCCCTGTCAATTCCCATGACATTGCATTTTTATACGCCCCTCGAAACAATGACATTGGCTTCGTCATAATCATGAAACATTGAGTACGCCGTACACTCCACATGCGGTTCATCAAAAATTTAAATACCAAACCACACCCCAAAGGTCACAGTCTGAAATCTAAATTCCCACTGGCCTTATTAGGGCGCATAAAAAACAAAAAAAAAGAAAACGAAGAGAATTGCGGAATCACTTTCCAGCTTAATAGGCACACACCAGTGCCAGTGCAGAGTGCAGACCACAGATGGCACTCACACGGCAGCAGCAGTCTAAATGCAGGTCAGTAAGCAAACACAATTTTAATTAAATGCTCGATTGATTGTGCTTCTCCCATCAAGCCCGTCCAGACTTCGGAACGAGGACCATTTTGATTGTTGGTTTTTTGCTTGCCCTTCTCCCATCCACCTGGGACCGAAATGTAAGCAGAGGCGAAGGAGAACATTTTACACTATCAAAATGTGAAGTCCATTTGACCGAGTCAATTCTGGAGCCATTAACATTTCCCCTTCTGCCAATTGAAGGACATTCGAACGCGATTTTTATACACACTGCTCGAGTGGTGGGTGGCGATGGGGGCCGACTCCAAAGTAGGTCGCACAAAAATCAATTGCCGAACCCAGGGGATCACAGAATTTTTAGTGCTCCTCTACGGCAAAGGTAATTCGCAAATAGTTGGTTTTTCCTTTTTCTTCTTCTTCTTCTCCGTTTGCAAACTAAAATCGACATTTGTTACGAGTTCCCTTCGAGAGCTGAAAAAAAAACTGAAACTAAACCTCATGAAGCAGTTAAAATATTAAATTTTTTTTCCCGAGGCTGGATGGGGAGCAATTGGGTTTCGTCGTCGTTTGGGGAAAATCAAAGTTTTAGGTTGGATATTTGCATTTATGCTAAGCGAGTGATTTTTTTCATGGTTCGCTGGGTACGCCCATCTGCTTCCCAAGTGAGTTTCTTTTCACTTTTAAAGTATGAAACAAATGCCATCGCGCCGGTACGATGGTGTATGATAATTTTCGACTTTGCCAGGCAAATAGTTTTCGAATTATATATCTGTCGGAGAAAAATTGATTCCGCTCGGGGCTGCGGATAAATCCCTGTGAAGGATGCAGCCGCTGGAACTAATTGAAATTGTTTTGTTACCATTTTTTTCTGCTCTCTGTGCTCAGCTAGCAGTGGTGTCCTCTGTGGATGGAGGCGTATCGATTTCATTTTAATGACTATTAATTGATCGAATGATTTTCATTTCAATGTACATACCCCCAGCAGTTCGAGTGTTGCTAGGGCGGAGATGGTAGCTGGTGTGCGAGTAAATATGAATTTGTCGTGATTCTCAATTATCAGCGAAATGACATCATGTGTCAATCGGCTGAAATGGTGGCGCCATGAATCTTGTCTGATGGATTTTCGGTTCAAATCAATAAGGATGGTAAAATGTTCTGGAGCTGTGGTGTCCATCCGCTCTACATGACCTAGCCACCGTAGGCGTTGGATACTTGACGCCTAACTAGGCTCATTTCGCTGTACAGCCCGTACAGTTCGTTGTTGAATCTTCTCCTCTAGAACATGTCAACAGAAACAGCACCAAAGATCGCACGCAGAACTTTTCTCTCAAAGAGACCAAGTGCGCCGCAGCAGGACAGGGATGATCAAGGTCTTATGTAATGTGAGCTTGGTCTTTCGACAGAGGGCTCTACTACTCAATTGCCTCTTGAGCCCAAAGAAACAGCGGTTAGCAAGAGCTATTCTGCGTTTAATTTCGGTACTGATGTTGTTTGCAGTTTTAACTTGGGAGCCAAGGTAGATAAAGCCCTTTACTACCTCGAAGTTATAGCTGCCCATTGTAACGCTCTGTCCAAGACGTCGATGTTGTACGTCCTTTTTTGAAGACAGCTCTCATTCACCGCCAGACCAATTTTAGCCGCTTCCATCTCAATGTTAGAAAATGCCTCATTGACGGCCAGCTGAGTTCTGCCAATCACGTCAATGTCATCGGCGTATGCTAACAATTGCACGGCCTTCTGGAAGATCGTCCCTCTAGTGTTGGCGTGTGAGTCGGGCGTCGCCTTGTCAAAAACCTTTTTTGACATTGAAGGTCTCGGTGAGTTCGTTACCGACCTTGATGGAGCAGCGAGAGTTCTCTTTCGTCATTGTGCACAACCTGACGCGTTTGGCAGGAATGTCAAGACTAGACATGGCGTTGTATAGCTCGCTTATGCCTTGAAATCTACAAATATATGTTGGGTGTCAATTTGCATTTCTTGGGTCTTTTCCAGGATCTGCCGAAGTGTGAATATTTGGTCAATGGTGGACTTCCCAGGCCTGAAACCGCACTGATGGGGACCTATCAGGTTGTTGACAAAGGGTTTCAGGCGCTCACACAGAACGGCAGAGAAGATCTTGTAGGCGATGTTGAGCAGACTCATCCCTCGATAGTTGGTGCAGTCAAGGGGGTCTTCCTTCTTTTGGATCGGGCAAACGACGCTGAGATTCCACTCCTCGGGCATGCTTCCCTCAGACCAAAGAGCAGCTTTGTTCGACTTCAGCCTAGATATCGCTATCTTTACTTCGTCCAAGTCGGGGGGACGGAATTCTTGTTCATCGTCGGCTAAATTGAGTGAAACATTCTGCCTGACAGCGGTATTCTGGTCCTCATCGCCATTTAACAGTCTACAGAAATGATTTTTCAGGATTCTCAGCATCGACTGCGATTCTACTTTTAGTTGTCCATTTTCGTCCCTGCAGGCTTCGGTCCGAGGTCTGTATCTTCCTGACACTTGTTTTAAATTATGGTAAATCTTTCGGACCTCCTTCGTGTCGTAACACCTCTCCATCTCCACGACCGCGCCCTTCTCATGCTCTTTCTTTTTGCTTCTGAGAAGCCATTTCTCTTCCCTTCTCTTCTGTTCGTAGAGCTCACGAACAGCTCTCGTTGTTCGATGCAGCGTTGCCTTGTAGGCCTCCTGCTTGGCTGCATGTATCTGCCTGCACTCGTCGTCAAACCATGAGTTCCTTCTGGGTGGTGTCGTAAAATCCAACACATCAGTGGCAGCTTCTTTGATGGCTTTTTGACAACGTTTCCATTCTTCTTCTATTGAATGTGCAGGCAGCGTCGAACTTTCAGAGAGTTTCAAGGAGACTCGGTCGGCAAAGTTCCTAGCGGTCAATTGCGATTGTAGCTTTCCGACGTCAAACCGCAGTGTTCTTTCTCGACTCCGTACTTCTCTCGATATCCTCATCCTTACCTTGGCTACAACAAGGAAATGGTCCGAGTCGATGTTGGCTCCTCGGAACGTTCGGACATCGAGAATATTGGAGAAGTGTCTGACGTCGATTGCAATGTGATCAATCTGGTTGACGGTTGATTGATTAAGAGACCGCCAGGTCCCCTTATGAATGTTGAGGCGTGGGAACCGCGGGCTCATCATAGAGAGGCTACGCCCCGAGGCGAAATCTAGCAACCTGAGTCCGTTTCCGCATGTGTTGTCGTGCAGGCTTTTCCGATTTTCCGATGACTCTAGCAAAGATTTCTTCCTTGCCCAGCTGTGCGTTGAAATCTCCTGGAACGATCTTGGTGTCATAGCTGGGGCATCGACCGTATGTTCTTTCTAGGAGATCATAGAAGTCATCCTTGCTATCGTCATCCTTCTCCTCCGTCGGGTCGTGTGCGCAAATCAGGCTGATGTTCCCAAATTTAGCCTTGATGCGGATTGCTATGAGGCCCTCGCTGATATAATCAAAGCTTAAGACTTTTTGCCTAAGTCTGCCTCGAACAACGAACCCGCATCCAAATAAGCGCTGCCTTCCCTCTTTGTAGCAATCACCGTAGTAGATGTCGCAGTTTCTCATCTTCCTTTTGCCCGGCCCATCCCTTCGCATCTCCTGGATGGTGGTGACATCTGCTTTGTAGCAGTCCAGGGCCTCCGCGAGTTCATCGGCTGCACGTGGTCTGTTTAGTGACCTTACATTCCACGTGCAGAACCGAAAATCATTGTCCTTTGATCGTTTGCTGGGGTCGTCAACTGTGAATCCGTCCATATCCGAAGCCTGTTGTCTGTTCTTAACCGTGTCCATCTATTTAATCAATTATTAATCCGCCAATTTAACAGGTACCTTTCACTCTGTACCTAATTGTTAATAGCATTATTGACATTCGGGATGGATATTCGAGATTGTACTGGGTTACGTTTATTGTTTGGCTTGAACTTGAAATGTTTACTGACCCCATCGAGTAACAATCAATCAGTGTGTCCAAATGAAGTGGAAGTCTTATTTACTAATAATATGGGTGGCGCTACAGCTCGTAGAGGGTCCAGCATCTCAGCAGCTACTCGGGTTGTGCGTGCTATTGTTTACTCATGAGTGTAAGGTACCTACAATTTGTTGTAGACTTCTAATGGCCAAGTTTGAAAAGCTTTTTCTCAGTTTGAGCATTGACGCGAACGGTGGGGTCGCACACAAATTTGTTTGATCAGACCATGGATCGAACCTACGACGTCGAAGTTCAAGTGCATTAGGGTCAGCGCACATACCCACAACTAAACGGGCCACCACATGAAGTCTTAATTTCAACAAATTAGTTCAGAGTTCCTTTTCAGAAATATTAAAATATGGTTCTTAACTTAATTCTCCTTAATCTCTACACAAGGAGGCTGGATCAACAGAAACTCGAGGAGCTCGGTGAGGTGTCGACGTGTGCTTAACGAAACAAACGCGTTCACACCGATTGTAGACATTTGTTTGATGACACTTAAATTCTTTGCTGTTGTCAAAGGAAATCAAGTTGCAATTGGCGATCTCAGTATACGTCAGTTGATAATTGTTCATGACACCTCAGGTACCTACTGTCTAGTGTCTTCGACATCTTGTGAGTAAGGATCATACCCATTGTTTATTCTCTCTACACTGTCTACAAGTTTAAAGTGCATTTTTGAAGAGAATTTCGTTTGAATCTCCCGGATGCGGATGCTGCCTTTCCCAGATCACTCATTCTCCTGCATTTCAACCCACATGCATTTAAGACCAAACTACACGAGTACACACTCGTCCAACTCATCTATTCATCTTTTCCTTCGGCTCGTGCAGTGGGGTGACACTCAAGTGGATGAAACCTCTCAAGCGTAAGAACCTCCCAGGAAAATGTGGGACACGCACGTCTGTATAATCCGTAACATTAAGATAGCACTAGTTCAGGGAAAAGTGCTTGTCTTATGGTATTCTTTAGTATCGCCGCGCATTGTTCGTGAACATCAAATGCTGTGATAAGTCCAGCTTCAGCTCGGGGGCATAAATAAATTGAGAACGCTCTTCGCGAACATGTGGGATCTGAAATTTATCGCCCGCCATGGATGCGAGTGTGGGTACTAATCTGCAGAAAATACAGAACTTTTCTCATAAAGTTTTCCAGAACTCGAGTTACATGTGATAACGTATCACCTTCGCGGTTTCATCTTACTTGACTGCAGTACGAACGAGAAGCCGTAAAGTCAAGCATATTGCGGCACCAACGCTCCCTGCCGACCTGCAACCGAGATTCAAAGCGTGCACCGATAAGTGTGCACTCCTGATACATGATCTCCGATTTAGGACGAACAAAAAATTGCATTAATCTCATAAAATTCCGACTCTACGAGTTAGGGATAATTGCGTCTTCAGCTCGCCCTGCTCGAACGGATTATAAGAACCTCTGCCAATAGGTCGATTTTCAATTTTCCAGCTGAATGAAAAAATGATAATGGAAAACTAATGGAGACCCTTAATACACTCAGCAAAGACAATTAAGAAAATGCATCGCTATGAGTGCCATCAGTCTGAACTCCCTGCACAGCGCACTGGAGGAGGAATATTGATTGAGACAATCATACTTAAGCCGAACCAAGGACGGAGGGAGTACGACAAATTTTTTAATTACTGCTGGCTTGCTGCGAGTTGCCACCACGGACTCGGACTCCACTGAATCGTCGAAAGTTTGTCATCTTAAGACATTCTGAGTCACTTCCGTTCTTTCATTTGCCATTTTTCCTCTCGCCCTTCTCATCGCTTTCTATAGCGCTGCCTGCCCTTGACTCATTTTTTGTGCAAATATTGAAATTTCTTTTAACTGTGGCAATTAGCCGCATAAAAAAGACAGTTCGGCTTCAATGGGGTTGAAACCTTTCAAATGGCATCGGGTTAAGTCCCTCACCATCCCATCGGAGTTCACGGCAACACAATGGAATTCATCGCGAACGGATATATTGAGCGTTTTTCTTTAGCAAATGGATTTCTTGCGCAACCAAAATGAGCGCGCTGCGCCCGCCCGCCCGCACGCGAAGCCGCAACGGCAAAGAATTAAAATTGTTCTCTATTTTCTCAGTTAAATGGAAAATTTGTTGATGAATGAAAAACGCCAAAAAAGGATTCCCTCGCCGAGCAAAACAAACAACAATAGAATTTGCTTAACGCAGAGCGAAAAAAAGAGGAGATGAACGAGAAAAAAATGCCTTAATGTATCGGATGCCATAACAGAGACGATGAATGGAAAAAATGCGTTTGAGAGGAACCCTAAAACCGGGTGGATTTTCTTTTGTTTTCCCGACTATGCATGGGGCGCTTTCTGAGCCATTAATTGATGTTGCCATGAATGTTTTAAGCTAAATTGAGTTTAGGGAGAAGTAAGGACTTAGCGGCGACGTCAGTGTGAGTGCTGTAGTTTTTGGGTGTTGAGCGTAAGAACCTGCTTCGGCAAGCGAAGCATACTGTGTTGTGAAATTGCTATTCTTGACAGTAAAGATTATGAAAACCTACTGCGTGAAATTTTAATGGTGAGTGCTTTTAATGGGGTTTCTCGAAGTCATTTCGAATAAAGAAAATTGCACGCTTTCGAATAAACTCCTTTTGAGAGGATATACCTCCTTGTCTATATGGCCTTGGCGGAAATATTAAGCCAGTCAGTGTTTTCAGATTGGGTTTCAAAATGAAATTGTGTTTTGACAGAGATGTTGACCTAAACTTGACCGGTGCACGTTCAAATTAAATAGAGCTGGCCAAGTGCGATTAGTGTGGGCAGTACACGCTATTTTTAACACCATGGTGTCATTGAATCTCTTCATCTATGTATTACAGCTACCTGAGTTGAACGGGTCAATTCAAGTTATTTTGGACGGGTTCAAGACTTGTATTCACTAAATTAATGCTGGTGTCCCTCAACGCTCTGTTCTGTCTCCGACATTCTTTCTCTTTACTAAACGATATCCACGGAGTCGATCATAGAGCTATTAACTTGATTTGTGAACGCACTTTTTCGATTTCTTTTTCTTATTTTCAGTTTTAGCTCAATAAAAATAGTGTGCATACGAGAGACGTTTGATAAATCAATGCAAATTGTATAAAGCAATCCTTTTCCTAGCCACGGGCTTAAGGAAAGGCACCCAGGCTATTCGCAATTGCGAGGGTAATCTAGTTACAGGGATTGGTGGATGTGTTTAAGCAGCACTTCAAAATTGCTTAGCGGGCCTGACCAGGAGAGAGTGATAGGTAATCAGGCAATCCCAACTCCAGCCGATGAAAAAGTCCTTCCATCTGGCTTTGAAGAAGTCGGTACATCCATAAAAGGCTGAAAAACAACAAAGCCGCAGACTCAGATGGCTTACCATCGGCGCTTTTCAAAGCTGGTGGCATGTTCCAAATCATCAGCCGAATTTGGGAGATAAAAGCATGCTTCGACTGGTATTCAGCTCCATACGTCCCATCCATAAAAAAAGCCCTCCTACCTCTGGAGAAAACCAGCGAGTTTCAAATCCATACTCACCATCTTTGTATCGATTTTAAAGCCGCATATGACAGCATTCATCGCAAGGAGCTATTCGCAGCGATGGCCGAATTCGTGATCCCGGGACAAAAATTGATCCGGTTGTGTCGCACCACGTTAACACATACGCGATGCACTGTGTAGTTCGGATCAAAAACATCTGAACCGTTCGAAACCTGCACCGGATTTCGGCAAGGAGACGAGTTGTCGTGTGATTTCTTCAATTATGTACTGGCAAAGATAGTGCGGCGGGCGACAACAGTATCCCAACAGTCCAGCTGTTGGGATACGCTGACGACATCTACATTATAGCGCGGTCCTAACGCGCCGTAGTGGAAGCTTGGTGACTTCGAGTTGGCATAAGTCAGCGATTCATCGGCGAATATACAACATATCACTGGTTTAGATAATGGCGGTCGATCTGGCGTGAAGATGTTGAAGAGCATCTGTCCCAGTTTCAAACCCTGCGCACATCTCGGGTTGCTGCTCCTGTTGATTGGAAGTAGACTTAGACATAAAATCTTCTGGAATGCAGATAGCTGTAGACTATATTGATAAGGTTATTAGAAAATCTCATCTGATTCAGTCGGTTCATGAGGCCCCCTATCCAGACCCTGTCGAAGGCCCTTTCAATGTTTGTCAATTGCAACCTCGTCTGTTTTGAACAATATCCATGCCTCTAAACTTAAACTAAGACTGGTCCAATCAAAGCCTTGAAGACGCTTCACTTTCTTCTTCGAGAGAGGATTTCGTTTTTATGTTTAATTAGCCCAAATAAGTGGGCTCATTACACAGAGGTTTAGTTGCCAGCGGATAATGTAGGTACCCACAGTAGCTTGCCAGCTCTTTCCATTATTACCTGCTTTCGTTTCATTCCGGAAAAACGCCCAATATCATCCCCTGGGCAGGCAAACGTATGGAATGGTCTAACAAGAGTGCTTTATTCCAGTTCTTGGATCTCATGGCAACTTTTCACAATTCTTAATAAATACGGTGAGCACTCTCTCCCAAAGTCGAACTCCCTCTACCAACTTAATCTTAATCTATTGTCTTTCGACCTAACCTTACATTCCATTTAATTAACTACTTCCTTGTCTGTACTTGAGGAGATCTGTACTGCTCATTCTAACCCGGCTCGAAAGGGTTCGACGAGGGAGTTCCCTCTCTCAGCCAGCAAATCCCAACTCGACACCGCCATACTAAAGCGGAGAAGATCTTCCTCAGCTCGTTGTGCAACGGATCGATCGTGGTTGAGACGCCCATCCACAGTTGAGCGGGCGATGTGAAAGAGGAGCGCCAACGCATTTATGTCTTGTATCAGACCATGCTTATCAAAATGGAGAAATGCTGGTACTTTGGATTGGGGTAGTAAGCCCCCGAGATGAAGTTATTAACCGAGTTCATCGCTCTCGCAGTGTGACCTCGAATCAACTTCACCAGGAAATTGTCCACTCTTATCAGGTTCGCTCTGTTGTATAAGGCCCCATTAGAGTAGAATTTCATGTACTGGGACTCTGGTATTCTGTAAAGGCGAAGGCAAGCCCTCTCAAACACCCGAATCTTTTCCATTAAGCTTGCACTCACGTTGAACCACACGGGACAGCCATAGGTGAGCTTTGGCCGTATGAGGGCCATGTAGCAGGTAACATTTATCCTCGCATCGAGTTGGCTGTTGTAAAAAAGTCTCTTTATGAGAGCGAAAGAGCCTAGGGGCCTGGCCAGAGCAGCATCCACATGTTTGGTAAAATGTAAACACTGATCTTGCCAAATCCCAAGGTATCTGACTACAGTCCTTTGCGCCAGTGGATGCCCGTGCCGTCCAACAATTGAGAACTTTCGCCAATTCTTTTTCTTATCCGCCGAAGCCTTATACAACGGCTTCCTGAACAGAATGGTTTCCGACTTCTGAAAGTTGATATTCAGTATGACTGGATCATCGCCATTTCTCATAAATGAGTCGAAGTCACCCTGCGCGAGCGTAGTGATATCCTCGATCTGTTTGCCTGATCTGTACACTATCAAGTCGTTGGCATACGCAATTACGTGAGCAAGAGAACTTATTAGATTGCTCCAGAAAATGTTGAATAGGATCGGCGAATTAACGGCACCCTGCTTGAGACCATTTTTAACTTAAAAAATCCCTGTAGAGGTGACGTTGCCATTCTTGACTACGAACCGCCTACCGGTAAGCATGCTATACAGTAGGTACAGCAGTGGTTTACTAATGCCTAGCTGAGTAAAGTCCTTCTTAACAAACGGTGTCGAAGGCCTTCTCCAGGTCAATCAAACAGGCGCCCGTACCTTGTTTCTTGCTCTTGTTCCATTGGATATCCGACTCCAGTTTCGACGCGGCATGAATAGTGTCATGCACCGCTTTGAAACCGAATTGGCTATCCGGAATTATATGTTTGTCCTCTGTCCAGGTGATCAGAGCTCTATTAATCACCTTCTCAAATAACTTGCTGATGTTCGGAAGAAGACTAATTGACCGGAGGTTGCACGGATTCAAAGAATCTTTTCCTCGCTTGGATATGGGTTGTACAATCGCAGTTTTCCAATACTCCGGATAATGTGCATTATTCAGAGCATTGTTAAAAAGGATTGTGTACATAGTGACCACTTCCAGAGGAAGATGTCTTAACACAATCTTCGAGATCCCGTCGATTCCAACCGAATTTTTTTTTTTAGTGATGGGAAGACCGCTTGAAGATCTGACTTCGAAATGAACGGGGGGTGCATCCCTTCGTCGGCGATGGCATTGTCTGCCATGTTATCATCATCGAACACAGCCGATATTCTCAGATCGCTTCTGTACCGTCCACCGTATGTCGTTGATTCCGGTGCACTCTACACCAGCTTTAAACTCGACAAAGTTGAAATGGAATCGATAAGCGCTTTTCTCAGAATTACAGGAAAAAGGACTACTTCAAAGACGAGTACCTCCAAAAAGGCAAATAGCTTTGTTTTCCCCAAATGATCACCATCCCCAGAAACACGCACACATTTCGGAAGAACGCAAATCCTTCTACTTAGTCTTTCATTTTCCTGAAACCCACCCCCTCCGCCCACACCAAGGTCCTCTGGGTGAACAAATTATTGAAATGGCAAAAGAAAACGTGAAATGACAATAGGCCCGCGTTCACTCCGCTCAGTAATAAGCGCACAAAAACAAAAGTCACTAAGCCTGTTAAATAATCCGGCTAAGACAAATTCCTTTCAGGATGCGAGACAAAAAGGAGGCGAAATTAAATCATTGAATACATTTGTTACGAATCTCTTCCTTTTGTTTTCGATACACTTGCTCGTACATGCGGTACAATGGTGCTTGTGCTTATGTAAGTTGAGTGGAACCATCTGAATGAATGCATCGTCACAATACGCTGAAAGCGTAAGAGCACATGAATTTTATCGCATGTGTTATATGCGGATACATGTCTCAGGCAGGTCGTTACCACATACACACGCTCATAAGTAACCATTTATGCAGTTTAATTTCATGGCATGCCTTTGATGCTCTCGCCCAACAAAAGGTGGCCGTCATGCACAGACTTCTGAAAATTGCTTAGCTCACATTCGCCCTCCGCCTTCTGGTGTGCGCAAAAATATGTACCATGTATGATCCGTATGAATACATTAGGACATTCAGTGAATGTGAGTGTATGGGTGCTGGGGGATGTGGGTGTGGGGGATGTACATTCATTGGATGGCGTTTTAATTTGGCACAAAAGATCCTTACAGATGATGAAAAGTCACAGTGGGAATTGAAAAGAAGATAGCGTATTTTAAAGTTGAAGTGCATCCTCAGTGGGGAATTTGTAGGAGCCAGCCAACCAGTCAGGCAGCCGGTCCGCCTAACAAGCGACGAGTCAAGCCTCGGCTCAGTAGAAAGAGGATTTTCTGGAGCAGGCCCTTATGGAATTCGTGACAGCTATGGTAAACATTTTAATGCCATCTTCGCAGTCGTCATATGTGCCGCTGCCGCTGCTGCTGCTGCTGCTGCTGGTGTATTGTTGGAACAAAAGGAGTCTGTGCATACATATGCAACAACCTTCCTTCCTTCGTGCAGGCATAGAAATAGAAAGCAAAAAAAAAAACAGAACAAAGAACACAGAGAAAAATAAAAAGACCTACGAACATTGTATTCACAGAAGAGCACACTGGGATAGAACACTGAAGTACCATCAAGGACGCACGACAACGCCTAATAATATGTATGTACATTTCAACGGCAAGCCCCCGCACTTCACAGCCACCAAACGAGATGCAACTTTGCAGCCACAGCGCCACAGTGCCACATTGGTGCAGATTCCGGTGGTGAGGGAACGACGAGCTCAGAGTGATGCTTGGTGGTGGTGCTCCATGAGCCAAATTTGGATTTCACAGAATGACTTTTGCAATTCGCGATGATCTACTTTTCAGACGTCACCTTCTCGTACGTACGGAGATTACCTTGTCCTTTGCTGTTGGGATGCACACACACTCACAGAATGCTCGTGGCAAGGATGTGATTTGGCTAAGAATGTCACGGTACACGTGTGGCGCCAAAATTACTCTTTACCGAGCATGGAGATGGCGGGAAACGGAATATCCTTACAGCACATCCAATGTCTTACGCAAGTGCTTTTGCAGCTGCTGTTGTTATTTGAATAAGCACGAGGGTTGAGGGTTGTGCATGTGCCCTTTTCCCTCTTAGTTGTTGTGCATTAACGCAATCTGCTGGATTGTCCTTCACTAAATAATTGAGAAGCCAGCGTTAAGTGGAACGGTTTACTGGTTCATTTTCAGGTTATTCTGTCATAAGTACACAATGAGATACGGCTACGTGCCCTGTTGAGCTGCCGTCGCGCGGAGGAGCACGATAATTGCCACATAATTGGAACATATGACATTTTGCCTTACACCATAACTGGTAAGAATCGCTGGTTTAACTGACATTACCGGATGTTACATTATCCGAAATGGGTAAATGCTCGGACAGCGTGTATATAGCCATCTCCTCTGTTTAAGTGTCAATTATTTTAACTGCTTACGGCCGTATACCACGAGCGTATGTGCCGAATGAAAGAGCTTATTGATTTATTTTGCATTTAATTTGGTGCACTTGTCGTGCCTTAAATGTTAAATCATCTCGAGGGAGAAGCACTCTTCTGCGATGATGCGAAGACACCCACTTGTGCAAAAAAAAAATGTTCCTGTAACAACTGGTTGGCTTTTGTTGCCCTCGGCGCCGGTGGCGTTTCGTATGGCAACACGTGTATGGCGCATAAATATCATCCAGTTGCTGGCGTACACATAATTCGTTATCAAGTCTCAATAAAGTTGCTGCCCCCCAGTTAAAGTTCGAAGTCGTACAGTTTAATCATTATTGCAGCATAAAACGAGCACTAAACAGTGACTTAACGAAGGTTGATGAGCCCGTTCGGGCCTATTTGTTGCTCTGCATTCTAATGCTTGCGTGAAATCGCTTGTTAAGCGGGTGTGGAATAATTTCAGACATAACGTGTGATTGAATGGCCGATATTTGGCGATGAAATGAGCGTATTTTGTACATAGGCTTGTGCGGCACATGGGGCCAGGAAGGGATATATCATATGTGGTAATAACTTTCTGTACTCGCAGGTGGCGGGAAATGGACTCGGAGTTGGCATTTTGGCTTTATTTCGCAGAGTACATATGAACAACGAAGAAAATAATGAAAAGAGTTAAATACTTGCCAATGACACACGCTTCGGACGAGGAGAGGTGCCCTTAATCCAAAGACGAAATCACATTAGCGGCTATAATACCCCGAAGGTGACATAGGGTACATAGGGTACCGAGTGCTTGTTACCGTCATATCGTGCCTTTAGACTGGTATAATCACCCCCAAGAAAGGCTAAGTTTTACACGGGTTACAAAATAACTCTTCTCTGAGCAGGGCCATAATACAAAGAAATCAATACCGACTCAATGCAACCTGATATCCTTTTTGTGGAGACATAGACTGGAGATAAGGTTGGTGAGTGAATAACGCAAGTTCAAGCTTTCGTCAAGCCTTCCACTAGGGCACCCCGTCCCAGACTAGCCCATGCCATGTCGGACTACAACGCTCGAGGGATTATAATTGTTTTCTCTCGCATTGACACACGATGACATTTTACGGCGGCGCGCAATGCCGCGTGCTCCCCGAGGGATTACAACCGCCACAAGTCGAAGCGGTACAAAACGAAATCCGTGTCGCCCGTCGTTGAGATAACCAGGTTCTGTCCACTTTAGCAGCCGCACCTTATTTCTGTCTTTTTCAGCTCGAAATGCTATTTGATCGCGCATCCACCGTGGGTTCCGAATGGGTGCAGGACGCGGAGGCACGCTCTCATTGTGCACCCGTCCCCGTCATCTGTGTGTGTGGAACAGTTGTGACTATTGATCGTGTCGCTTGTGATCCCCGCTCGGGATATGGGCGGTCATAAAATCGGTGCCGGCCTTCGCAGCTCAGTGCTCCTCTTTGTAATGCAAAACGAGCCCAGAGATGATCATTGATTTCTGATGTAGCCTCCTGGAACCGAGGGGAACGCACTTGCACTTGAGCCAGCGAGTTTGAAATCTGTACCCTTCCGAGGCAGAATAAAAAAGCTTTAAAATTATAACAAAAAAACAAGGACGTAATGGTAATGTGTACAGTTCTTGGAAATGCAACTCATTTTAGCAACAATCTCTATCCGCCTAATGTTACAATAACTTAGACAACGCAAAAAATGTACGTCGGATGAGAAAATGCACTATTGCAACAAAAACTAGCTATATGTGGAAATAAGATCAGAGGCTCCTGATTCGAGAAGGAAATATATAGTAATAATAATTTAATATGGGTTGCGCAACAGCCCATCTGCCAAGCCCTAGCCTTAAACAACTCCGTACAATTGTTCTTTTGCGAGTAAAGGGATTAAGGCCCAAGTCCGTAGAATTTGTTGCGTCTTGTCAAGAAATTGACAACTCATAAAACCTAAAAAGGAGGAGCGAGGCAACGAGTGTATATGTTAAATGAATCAGAATGGATGAAGTTTGCGAAATTTTAACTTCTGTTCCGTTTGACAGTTCATTCTCAAATATGTGTATCATGCATGTATACATATTTCTGACGTAACGCACGTATTTCATTGGGCACATCTTTGCAATCCGGAAAATACAATTTTTGTAAATTTGAAGTGCGACCCAAGCACCTGAATCTATGGGCTTAGACCTTTACACTTTTATGCCGTTTCCGAGCGACAAGATTTGTGAGGCTTATTCTGTAAGTGGTTCGAAAAAGGTGAGACCATTAACAATATTTCATCGTACCAGGGATCGAACCAAAACACGTAGCTCTGGGTGCGTTAGAGTCGACGCATATACCCACAACCCCACGGGCCACCACTTTGGGCATGAAAAGGAGGAACGACCTAACCTTCGAAAATAAGGCCATGTCACCGCGGATGCAAGATTGATTTGCCTTGATGACTGCAAGCAACGTGCCCAGGTTTATAGTACCATTATCAACGGAAGGCAATTATTGCTCACCTAATCCAACTGACATATTAATTGTGTCATCACTCAACGATGTGTACCATGTCCAAGATTTGTTTAAGAAAACATTACGCCTTGCGGTCTTGGCCTTCGGACGACTTTGACTTTTTTTCCCGCAAGATTCACAAAATTGTACATTGCACACTGTACGGCGGCCATCATGCCGCGTCAGAATGCATTTCCAACCCTATCAACTTGTGGGTTTTTAACACAGCCACCACGCCTTACTGCTTAGTCTATTGGAAACCCTCTGTTAGTTTCAAAGGCTTCTGAGATCGTGCTGTGTCAGGATATAGTCTACGACGAATCCTTGCATCCGAATGGTTGAATCCAAGAGAGTTTCTTGAGCTACATCTGGGACATCATATAATGACTTGACTTGAAATGTTTGCTCAGTGGCGATCGGATGTTGATTGTTGGTGGATGGAGTGTTGGTCTGCACGATCAATTTACATTATGATATTATGACGATGGCTTGTGGATTGGGTGCTGATCGCATGCTTATTATTTGGCATACGGCGTATGTGTCGTTGCCCTTATTATTCAGTATATTGGTCTTCAACTTGCGTAAACATGCTACAATTCCTAAAAATAAGCAATTAAATGATAAAATTGAATAATTTAAGCACTGTTCAAATGGGTCCATAACTTAATTGGTTCGCGGCTTTTTGAATATTTCTGGCAATTTGTGGATTCTGCTCTGGGTCATTCTCTCTGCACGCACAAAGTTTTAGACCTAATATGTCTTGCAGGGATGATATGGGAATGCTAAATGACAATGTTTTCTGACTCCAATATTTCACAAATCACGCAAGAACGTTGTTAGGGAGAAAGTAACCCATTATAAACTTTATTTGTGCATGCCGCCTGAGATGAGGTAAAATGACAACAAATCTGCCACGAAATTGTAACGATCATTAAATCTGTTCAAAATAATCAACATGCACACAACAGCTTAACACCATTCAATGGCTAAAATAATACGCATTTTCCGAGCCATGCTTAAGTAAACTGAACAGACCTGTCTGTGTTATGGCGTAAGCCTTTATAAGTCCCAATGCGATGGCATTGATTTGATTGAGCAAATACAACAATAACACGACAAAATAAAACAATTCCAAAACAAAGAAAACAAAATAACTCGAGACACACTCACGTGTAGGGAAGGGATGTGTGTATATGATTGAAAGAGGTTGCTCACTGATGGCCTCGCTGAAAGGCACTATGTATCAACCAGTCAACTGTGTCGGGTGGAGTATACGCGAAATCAGTTGTCCACATGTCACCGCCAATTGCAGCCTTGGAAGATGGCATTACACGTGTCATTAACGAGTTACCAGACGGTTTTATTGGAATACTGACTTCAATTTCGAAACAATGAACGGAGAACTTAAAGCGTGGTCACATTTGCAGGTAAAATACTCAGAATTTATAAAGGGAATGGAATGATGGTTAAGTAAATGTTAAGAAAAATCATACAAGTTTCTAACGTAGGCAATGAACATTTTTCTAATTTGTACGGGAGGTATGTCGGTGTGAATGTATATGTGCTGATATCATCAGGTTGTGCTTGAATGGCAAGTTGATCTGAGAATTTTTTCAAAAATGTAGACCAAATATTCGAGAGCTTATAGTAGAACAATTCCTGTATTTTGGACAATTGGGATGCGTCTCCATGCAACAACGTCAGTTAAGCATTGGATCTCTAAAATGAATTAGGGACCAATGTTACCCGTCTTCGATGGAATCCAAAACAGTGTGATCGGTGAGTCCGTCTACTCGGCTACGTCACTGATGAAAGTTGCTACAATTATAGCTCAACACAGCTTACAGCAAGTAAAGCTATTGATTTGGGTAATACAGAACTACCCGGGTACACAAGCATTGCGGTTAATGACCAAGGTATCGAGTACCAGCGAATGTCGACTACTGGGTAGCCACCATATCGAGTACCGGTTACTTAAGTCTTAAATCAGAAATGGTTGTAGAAGGAGCGGATCTAATATTTGTTCGGAGGGAGTATGATAAGCTCTAGCGAAAGGACGGAAGATAAGAATGTGGATAGTAAAAAAATGAGCGTTTAAGATGAACGATTGAAACAGTGACGACGAGCTCTCCAATTAGCACAAGCACAAGGATACTGTCTAAGTTTTGATTAATGTAGTCGCTTAATAAAGAATGAGAATTTAACTTAAGTTCTGAAGCCTGACCCACATGAGGTCAATGTAAAAATGCTAAGCCATCTCTTAAAGAGACAGCCTGCAATTAAGGGATGTTTCTGAGTAAGACATGATATTGTACAGCAATCGGCCTGACCGTCCGAAAAAATGGTGACATCCCTTTTTTATATCACCTTGTTTTTGAGTCATGACAGTGCCTGAAAAACGCTACAGTGATCAGGTAGATTCAAAGAGATGGCAATATTGAGACCTTGGGAATAGACACCCGCACCCACCCCTTCGTTTGTCTTCGATCCGTCTTTGAAAATACGCAAAAGATCATCCAACGTTTGCCTGTCAGACTTCCAGTCCGATCTGGAAGAAATGCTGGTCGAGAAGTTCTTCTCGAAGATAGCATGAGGTATTAGGGGGTCAGTGTCGCTAGGAAGGAAGTTGAATTTCTTGAGAATGGTTGAGAGGCCGATGTTGCGTTCGGACCACAGTCGAAGTGGTTTGAGTCTCAAGGCTGTGCTGGCTGCTATTTGTGTTCCGAATAGTTCCAAATTCAGTAGAAATTAACTAAATGATGGGAAGCCTTCAAGCTAAAGTCAGAGCAGCAATCGCCTATAGTTTAACGAGTGTGAACTAGCGATGCTTTTTTTAGACGGAAGTACTCTTTGGTCATTGTCAGTGACTCGAAAGAGATGGGCCCGTGAACATTTTTTTTTTTTGACAGAACAAGGACCCAACCTACGATGTCCAGGTTGGGGTGGACGCACATGCCCACAAGGCCACTAGCAACTACACCGTTCTTTATGGGACATCCTTTATTAAGGCAGTTGAAACATAAAATGTCCCTTAAGTCGGACCAGATCATAGGTTTCACATTGAAGAACATATAGGTTCAATGTTTGCGTCTGGTGCAGAACTTTTCAAGGAGCTCTATGCAGATCTCTTGTTTTAACCCTTTGACGTATCAATTAGCGCAACGAAGTTCGCTTCCAACTGTTCGCACACAACTTGCACTAAGTAAACCGGTTTTGATGCTTAAGAACAGCCGCAAAACGAAACGAAATGTGAATGCATGTAATAAAACTATTTATTTTAGATTAGATGTTGTGCACGGCATCAACTAGTTTTATTCTTATTATTATGAGAATCGAAAATAATAATCTGTAAATAAATTAATAAATAAATTAATGGTATTTCATAGTAGATAACAAATAACAAATTAAAAACTATATTTCCCGAATAAAGGAAATTTTAATAAAAATTATATTATAATATATATTATTGATTACATTATTTTGATGGTCTTCAATATGCCTTTGTCCTTGAATGAATATGTGTATATAGACATATGTAATTTTATGGAGTTGTTCCACAGGGCACTTCTCTGCCTGTCAATTTTTAATATCACAACTTTTAACTTATTATCTTATATTAGATAGATTGTAAATAAATAAATATTGAGTTATGAAAAAAAAAACGAGTTAGACTCGTGATAATCAATTTAGGCACAGAAATTGTACCACGAGTCAGACTCGTGGAAATACGTCAAGGGGTTAAAAACGAACGCAAGTACTGAAAATTCAATCTGGATACCTTTCTGAAGAACAGCTTCTGATTTTGTCTATATAATGATGTGACCCGAGCTGTTCCCGAGTTTTTTTGGAACTGATCTTAAAAACTAGAGTACAATCTTTTGCTTCGAAGAAACCAAATAACATGTCATATGATGGAATGTGCTGAGTTTGCGAAAATGTGGGTGGTATATCCGCGCGTTGACGAGCAACGGCTCTTTGCGTATTATGTTAGAATATATTTATGCAAGTTAGGACACTATGGTTTGCAAGCATTTAGAAGTCAGATATAACATTACTGAGTTTTGGTGCTTTCGAATGGTCCAATAGGCATTTTCTAAGTTTTATAGTTGATAGCGGTCAAATTTTTGACCGGCCGTTATTTGATCAGTCTGTTTTACTAACTCAACATGAATGGGAACAGCATTCCACAACAATTGCAATCGATTAAATTTGTTTATCACATCGGTGGTCTTTTTGCGAAAAAAAAAACATTACGCGCGAGTTCACGGTTTCAGTAAACGTTTAACCGACACTCACAAAATATCTGTATATCTATAAAGAACTTTCTTATATGTGGGACCGCTGCGATTTGTGCCTAAGCAAGGTCACCGACTTTTGACGACCGTCGTTCACGACCGTCCTGGGCTTCCATTCTTTAAGACCAGGCTGTGTTGCCTCCGCACATCAGTGAGACGCGGCACACACCCGTCTACCCACCAAAATAATCAACAACAAGTAAACTATTCACACATAGCTTAACCGAGTTCAGATCAAAAATACTATGAATGTTTTCAAAACATTCGGATAGCTTGACAGTCCACCACTGAATTATCCTACTTTTATCGTCCATAAAACAATGTAAATATTTTCATAAGGCGTGCAGCCACGACCACTGAACGCGGACCACAAAAATACGAATAAACCATCACAACAACCTAGAATCAAATAAAATAATCATAAACACTCCACCCTATTGTATTCCACGAATGTATGAAATATTCTGGAGTGTATCCCCTTCTTTGGCCTTGCCATGAACTCAGCCGAAATCGTCACACGATCCCATCTTTCGCGAGCAGTTGTTCGAAAGTTTTTACTGGTGGACCAATCGAATATGCTTTTCGTGAAAATGTATTTTGGTTGCCTTGGATTCCCGCGAGCATCGTGGATATTACACAATTTGCGGCAGACCAGAATTTAAGCTTCGCGTTACTGCTCCGTGGGCGACACTAAAAACAATGTCCACTGGGAACATAAAACAGGATCATCATTTGGCGTGGGACAAGTGGATGGGGTTTGATTTAATTATCTAACAGAAGTCTCTTGCATTTGGATGGGAAACTTAACTATTTTCTTGAAATAAAATAAGAAATATAAAAATGTGATATAAAATAAAAGTAAGTAAATCTAGAGGTATGTAAATGTATGTACACCAAGTACTGATGTGTCAACGGACATTCGATTGGTATCGACTGTGATTCATGCTGTGTATGAATTCATATGTTTCATTGTTTAGACTTTCATCCGTTGCCATCGCTTCATCACATTTTATAATTAGAATATAAATAATAACTGTCTTGAAACCAATTTTAACTCGTATTACTTGCGATAGCAGTTTTCCTCTCTTGTTGTGAGCTGCACTTTAAACAGCTGGGAAGAGCAGAGCGCAATGTGTTCCATGGCAGGGGCCATCTGAAAGCTTAAGATACACATCAATGGAGTCCATAACTACGGCAAGGATTTTCATGGAAATGCATGTTTTTTATGAACACCTTGGATGCAAGGCAACTTATTATGTATACGAATCGTGAAATCCTTCCTTTGAAATGCATATTTTTGCATACTCTTGTGCATATTTTTCATAATAAATTCCAAAATTTGAAACGTGTTAAACACTTATAACTTGAAGGAAGATCTTAAGCTTAAATCCCAACAACTGCTGTCGTTTACTAATTCATCTAACAACTTTTTTAACAGATTTATGTAAGCTTAGTAACCCTGAATTAAGAAATTTAGAAAAAAAAAATACAAAAGATATACCGGATGATCCAACTTTGCGAAAAAAATGCATTGAAAAAATGTATATTTCGCTATCTGAATAGATGAAGATTTTTCTAAAAGATGAGTATTTGTGGGCTTCTATTGAAGACACAACCGATATCCAAGCACGTTTTGTTGCTAATGTTATTATGGGTGTGCTGGACCAAAACGAAGAAGAAAGTAAAAGGAAAAAAATAAATACAATCCAATTAGAAAAAACGAACTATTCCACCATCGCTTGCGCGAATCCATGAATTCACTTGCAATTGATAAAAGCAAAATACTCCTTTTTTTGAACGATGCTTCGCCATATATGGTAAAGGCAGCTTGTGGATTAGCACCGTTTTATTCAAAATTGTTGCGTGTCACTTCCTTAGCACATGCAATACACCGAGTTGCAGAAGAAATAAGGAGTTATTTTGGAAACGTCGATTAAATAATTTCAAACGGCAAAATACTATTTATAAAGGTGCCATCTAGCGTCGACGTTTTTAAAGAAAAATATCCTTTGACTCCTCTTCCGCCTCAGCCTATTGTTACTAGATGGGGAACCTAGTTGAAGGCTGTTGTGCATGGCGTTTGAAAGCATTGCCAATGGGTTCGATGATTCCGATGCAGTTGCAATAAAAAACGCAACAGAAGTCATGAACCAGCCATTGTTGAAAAGCCAAATCTTAACTATAAATCAGCAAGTTTGTGTGTCTGACCGACAAAGGCTCCGAAACTACACGTCGCAGGGCTCTGAAATTTTCAACAAAAATCATTCTAATTTATAGATGCTGAATGCGACAATTTTTAAGTCAGTACGACATACGGTTCGGAAGTTACGAATTTTTTAAACGGGAATAAAATTCTCAAAATAAGCGTGGTTGCATCAGTCCGGTATGAAACCATTTCAAGTTCCGTAGTCGTGGATATCAACAATCCCCCAGTGTGTTGTAACTTCCTTATATACACACACATTTTTCATATTTTGTTTTGGTCCAACCATTCATTTTTTTTTCTGCGTCTAAATCGAACATATACGAACGACTGAGTCACCAAACGAGAAGGAAACAATGAACATTTTCGCACTTTTTTATTTTGTCATACCCAAACTATCTATGTTTGCATGTACATATACACAGCTACACACAAATCGTTCAATTTTGCTGAAATTGTGATTATCGACTTCTGAACGGATTACCCGATTTAGATAAAATTTCAGAGGTAGACTAATTACATAATGTGTTACAGATTAGTCTAATTTTGTTCATGGTTCATGAAGTTTGACTTCAATTTGCACAACAAGCGAACACGCGCGCAGGTACATGGATAGGATTTCGAAGAACTTGTTTTTATGAATCGCTTGATATCCCTGCACGTTGTGTGTAAATGGTTGAGAAAAAACCGTAATTTCCGTCCGTTTTGCTGCAGCACACCTTTATAATTCAAACTTCAACATGTATGTACACAGTCAACGAATTGTACTCATTATGAGTAGGGATGTGAATGAGAGATTGGGATAGGCATCAATGACAAAAGAAAATTAAAATTCTTCTCTGATGATGATGATGTTTCTGAAACAAAAAATGTAGTCTACAAACAAGTTTAATAATAAGAAATAAATATTAAGTTTAATTTTCTAGGCGTTTTACTATTTTAGACACATTTCTTCAGGATATTTTGAAAAAACTTCCTGTTGAAGAAACAAACCCGGGCAATGCCGTGTACGAAAAATCAAATTGATATAATTGAAAATGTTCTTGCAAAGATAAATGCTGTCGAAGTACTAATGCGGACAGTCAAAAAAAACTTCAGTGCGTTCTAGTAAAAAATGAAGGATTTGCAATAATGCAAATTGTATATAAGACCTTCACATTGGACTGCAATAGCGAAAATTGTCCAAAAAAACTACAACAGTTCATGTTAATGGACCTTTTTTTGTTGTATAAGGCATTCTTAAGACCAAATCGACAACGTTTTGATTGCGAAAACTTTAAGAAAAATGTTATGGCCTATGCAAATAAAACATTTGAAAATCAGAATAATTGAGGAATTAAGGGTTTTATCTTATGTTAATTAAACAAATTAAGATGTTTATTTTTACGATAACTGTTTTTATTTTATTAAACAAAAAAATATACAAACTTAATTTATTTTCAAAGACTGAAGAAAATGTGTTTTTATATCGAACCGAAGTTAAGATAAATTCATTTTTAGTGCATATTTTGTAGTTTTAAGCGCGTGCTTAAAAATGTTCAGTGCATGAAAATCCGAACCCTGATCATAACCAATTGAATTCCCGAGCTTAGCAGGTATCAGTTCGGGTTTAAAGATCTCCCATCCCTTTCGTTGCCGACCACTTTTACTAAAATGATTGCTGAATGCAACTCATCACAGGATTACCCGCATATATCTGTGCCATCATCCTCTGCCGGTTATCAGAGGACTTCTTATTTATTCATGTGCAATTATTCACCTTCAGAAAATTTCTAATATCACCCTTTGTGGTTTTGCAAATCTAAAAGATAATTCCCAAGACATCCGAATGGACCTGATTCTCTTACCGAATCCACCTTAAATCACTTGCGAAATTGCGTTCCTTCACAGTCCAGCCCCCAAAGAAAGTTTAATGCATTCATTGGTTTTCCAGAGATATACGTCTGATAGCAGTTCCATCCAAAGACGACGCCAACACGCATACGAAATGCATACACTCCCAGTGTACATTCATTTCGTTCTCCTCTTTTCACATGTCACTGTCAAATGCTGTTAAAGCAATCCCCGTGATTGCGGTCTTGTCACCGATAGAGTGCAAAAAGTGATTTTCTCGGTGCTTCACACTCACGTACAGTTCGAATTGACAAGCCCACACAGACCGCACAGTTTGGATCTCAGATAGTTTAAAACTTGAGGTCACATGTTGTCTAGAGTTTGAATGCCGAACAGAAACGCGCGTGTGTGTGGCTGTCAAACAGGTTATCCAAGTCATCCTTTCACATTCAATCGAAGTTGATGGCTCACATAATCAAACTGATACCGATGCACACATTCGCATGGCACCTGCACCACCTGCACAGTCCTTAAAATAACACCATCAACGTGCCATCATGCATATGCACGGTGCTGCTGGATAATGAGGACGGGAAACCGGAGTTTGAAAAAATAAAACAGTTTCGCATCTCTTTCCTGCAGACAGGCAGCATTATTGAAGTCTCCAATCTGATTTATGTTCAATGGTACACTGCCCTAGAAAGGCAATGTCAAGTGTCTACATCATCGTGGGAAAGTCTCCCGAGGATTTCCCAGTATTTTTTTCCCCATTTTCGAACATGGGGAGTGGATGAATGAGCGCATGCCTGGTCTTCCCCTACATCGATGAAGACACTGGCGCTAGTGTCGCTAAGGAGAACACACCTTCCCCTAGCACTGAGAGGCGGCAGCAATCCGGAGAGCGAACAAGTCCTTTTGCTCCCTTCGTGAGGGAACATTTCATTCTCATTGATTTTCAGTAGTGTACAGAATTTTCCTTGGGCTAGGTTAAGAATGATGGAAACTGGGCAAAGCCCGAACCTCCAAACTCTTGGCACAGCATTTTGGAATTCGTTGCTTTATCGAAAAATAACTCAGAAAATACATGGCTGGGGGGATGGAGGCTATTCATAGGGCATGAGAAAAACAAGGCAATGCCGTGCTGTTGCGATGATTATTTTTCCTTCTTCTTCTCAGTTCCATGCAATTGATTAAGCAGCACTGTATGTTGAGAGCCATTCATCTGACTTCATCCACCCACGCCGCCGTTCGTTCGCCTTGGCCCCTCACAAACAAACAGTGTCCTTCATGACTTTCAAGTTTTTCTGCCCAATGGGGAACAAAAAAATATGTTGCATTACAATTTGAAGAGGGTACCGTGAACTTAAAGTCGTGAATTTGGCTACCCACCCCTCAAGTTGTCAATCGGTTAACCCGATGGGCGAGTGCACTCTAAGGGAATGCCATGAAATAATTATCGCGGGTCGGCTGTTTTTTCTTTTGTCCTTTTAATGGCTCATATTCACGTCATTCTACCGGTCCTTTAAATTTTTAACGTCACCATAAAAGAATTCCTGCCGTACGTGCTGCGAGAATGTTGTAAGATGTCCTACCTCAATCCGCTGTCCGATGCTCAGCCCCGTCGACCATCCTCATCTCCGTCGTCCGTCGTCCGTCGTCATCGTTGTGATGGCAGTTGTCGCTGAAACTGTTTGGGGAAATAATTTATGTAGTAGGTCCAGTGACTTTCAGAAGTTTCGGGGGCGGGCGGCTGGGTTTTATGTTGCGTGGTAAACGTTATTAGCATTGGAATTGATGAGGCGCATAAAAATCCTCTTCTTCGTCCGTTTTTTTTTTTGAGTTCTTATTATTATTCTTCATTCCATCGTTCGTCCGCCGCCTAATGACACCCTGGCACACCAGAGTAGAGTTTATTTCGTTCGGGATAGGAAACTGCCCGTTTGATTTATACAATTAGTTTTGGCGGACCGGCTACTTGTGACTTAACAGAGCGTTGACATTGGACGTTTTAAACATGATTAATTCACGCTTGTTGGTAGACGTCATTAAAATGTGTTGCTCAACTTTAATCATCGGCATTAGGACACGCCACATCAGACACCATCGCCATCCGCTGTTAAGCCGGGCAATCAAATACATATCTCTCACAGAATATTGAAAACGCAACGCAGACACCCTCCTCCGTGTCTGCTGAATAATTAGGGGTTTTTTTCTTCTGCTCGTCGTGGGGCGGTGGTCGGGCATTAATTCTTCGTAGGCGAACCTCGACAAAATTGATTGAGCTGACGGTATCCTTGAAAATTTTTTATTGCAAACTTCTTGTTTTGCTGGCGCGGGTGGGACGGGCTAAGAGGAGAGGGGGCTGAATGAAATTGTATGATAAATCAAAATTAATGTCCACTTAGGTCTAAATAATTCGGCAGAAAGTTAAAGGCAGTCTCTATCGATCGCGACCACCACAAAAATGAGATGAGGGATGCTGAAAGTTTTGCAAACCGCAGTTGAAATTTATGACGGAGAATGTTTTATTTATTTACTTCTGTGCATAGTGGACAGTGAAGGGAGTGTTGTTGCCTCATAAATCATGAAACGGCCTTCGGAGTGAAATTTGCATAATGTTCCATTCACTTGTTTAAAGTCTGAACGGAGAAGAAGATTCCCTTCTAATGTTGGAATATTAAATGTGTACCGAGATGACTGTTCCGTCTTAAAATTTGGCGACATAATTGAAACTGAAAGCTGCACAGAAAATGAGAAGAAGGAGTTGGCGTGGGCTTCTGTTCGTTTTTTGCCGAAAACATTAGGGAATCTGATTGATCGCCATATTAGACACACGATTGCCTACATTTAACTCTTTTTCCAGGACGCCACTAAGGAGCTCTTCAATAGGGACGCTTAAAATTTCTCTCTCTCTCTCTCTGTGTTAAGCTTTGTTTTTTGACATGCATAAATACGTAAATACACATGCGTAATACATAAATATACATTCATTTTGAATGGCTTATTCTTCTTTGTGTTTCGCTGCAGTTCGGGATGAACCTGGGCCTCAGTCAACAATCCTCTCCAGCTGGTACGATCCTTAGCCAGCTGCCTCCAATTTCGTACTCCAAGTTGGTTGAGATCCTTCTCCACTTGAGTGCGCCATCAGCTTCAAGGTCGTCGTCTATTGCGTTGTCCCACTGGTTCGGCAAGACTGCCAAGAGTTATCCTGCGCTGAATCTCTGATACTGATATTGTTCGTAATATGTACATGCTAGCCGAAACAGTCCTTAACTACCGTGAAGATATATGTAACTACCTAGGGTGACGTTCTGGCCGAGTCGTCGATGTTGTGGGTCCTTTCTAGATGACAGCATATTCTTTGTCTTGCCCTCATTTTACCCAACAGGTTAAGTCCCTTCTCTAACGTGTTCTCAGGCAGTGTGTACTTTCCGATGACTCCACTGGGGCGTTGACAGTATGTTATTTCAAGGAAATCATAAAAGTCATCCTTGCTATAGTCATCGTTATAATACTTTGCAGCGTGTCCACATATTAGGCTGATGTTGCCGAATGTAATGTTGATGCAAATTATGAGTCACTCGATTACTTACTTAAAGCTTAAGACTTCTTGCCTAGGCTGATTCGAAAAATAAAACCGCGTTCAAACAAGCACAGTCTTTGCTCTTTGTAGCAATCGCCCTGATAGATGTCACAGTTTTGTATCCACTCCTAGTCTGTTAAGGAACCTCATGTTCCATGAGCAGAAGAAGAATCGTTTCGTAGTGTGAACAGGTCGGGGAGCTTGAAAAAGAGGACACCTTCAACAAACTCATATAATCGAAGAATAAAAAAAATTCAAGTGAAAGTGTTTACGTACTTTATGATATCGAAAGCTCCCAAGAATTCGGCGGCAAAGAATATGCTGCAGAGAAAAGGGCAGTCGTTGATGAGACTTCAAACGAATTGTTCCATTTCTTTGAATTAGTTCATATCGCAGTAAAAATATATTTCGGGCTGTGTTCGCACCAGAACAATGCAGAGAATGTCTGAATTAGTGTAAGCAAAAAAGTGGTGCTGTAGTTTTGTAATTTCGGAAAATGTAGTTAACTGAGAGAACCCAAAAAGAAGACAAGTTGCATGTTTTTTTGCCAAACAGGACGTCGGGTCAGCCTAGTCATCCGTGTCCAAGACTTGCAGTAATCTCTTTTAACAAACTCGGGAATGAAGATACCATAGTCCATCGAATGGGGTCGTCCAATTTGTGTATAGATTGTGTATTATAATCATCCCTTAATAGACTGACTCGAAGCATTAAATTCGACTTAAAGCACAAGACACGCGGATAAACATCACAAAGCTAAAGAATAGTGAATGTATCCTCTCGGGTATGCCAATTATACTGGAAACGGAATCAACAAGGCACTTCAAACAGAGATTTATATTGGTCTCTAACCGAGTGTAGAGCTGTGGCCACGATATCCTCACTTCTCAGTGAGGAGAACATCAAGGCTATGGAGACACCGGTTTTTTATTTAGGCATTAAAAACCTTTGCCGTATAAACTAGAAACATCTATCCAATATATGCAATCTAACTCATTCCATGGAGAGCGAGTGAGCCAATGATTTAACTTGAGTATGAACCGACTTACATCGGGCCAGGATGTCCATTATTTACAGATAAATGTTGAATTGGCGGTGAAACCTAGTGCTATGATCCATTACTTGGGCACATGGTCTGTATCTGCTCGCGCTAAGGAGAGCTAATATACTCTTCATAACTTTGAAGCAGCAGCTAAAATTAAAATAAAATGTCTACTGAAATATCAAAGTCAGCGAATGGTGCCCCGCGATTCCGGTTTAACTGATCACAACTCACAGGCCTTAGTGGGTCATGAAAACAACCACATCATTAATACCTACATTCCTAAGAGCAAAAGGAGAAACTCTAAGCTGTGAGTGACACCAGGATCTTCCAAGCAGTGATGCACTACAGCACTGTTGTGTGTGGAATAGGCACTAATTAAGCTTTCCTTGGACATTTTCTAGACTCAGATATTTGAACTTTCTTAATTGGGACAAGAAGAACAAATCATAACATGCGCAAGGACCACAGTAATGAAGTAGAACAAGACAATTTACACTTTATTTACACTATTTCACAGTCCTTTGTAATTTAATGCAATTAAGAAACGCTCAGCGAGTACTTCTTCCACGAGCTTCAAGACGTAACAGGCATACTATTACACCGTATAGCTAGAGACCCTCATTGTTGGCACACCGAAACAAAGCAGTCACGAGAACCAACATTTAAATGAGTCCATTGGGACGTATGTAAGTAAAGGGCATCGTAGAAGCTAGGCCCAGAGATGGTGTCGCCACTCATGCCTATATTATTGTTATTCAAGATAAAAAGTCAGAGCAAACACAAATATCAACTTGAAGTCACATGTGAACAGAAGTCAATCACATTTGATGCCAGACGTAAGTCAGCCAAAGCTATCATCCAATAACAACCACTTCCAGCAGTTTCGTTAAGTTTCGTTAATTTATTCTTTCTCAACTGGGAATGAAATAAATCATTCTCTACATAAATGTCAGTTGGTGTTCAGTTTAAGCACAAATTTAAGTTTGCTTAAGTCAAAATTGGATGGGTCTTAATTCACTTGCTGCACCTGCTCAGCACATCCTGGCATACCGGGTAGTTGTCTGTTGGCCTATACTGGATACTGCCGCTCACTAAAGCACTTTATAAAACCTTCAGGGATAAGTACGCATCAGCACTCAGAACCACTCAGAGAGATGCACTTGATATTCCCTTTCGCTGCTATTCCCCTGAATCTTTTTGGCTGGCAAATGACGTCGAACACTGATATTCGCGTTCATGCCTCCTCTCAATGGGCCATTTCATCTTCTGGACACTCCACAATTTTCCAACAACCGAACCTGCTCGACTCCACACTGCTGCCTCCAGACAAAAATCGAAACTCTAATTCCAGATAGAGCAGACAGAGCATTCCGAGAAATGCGGTATGTACCCTTCGAGAAATCCGTACACATGTGCACGAATAGATCAAATGTGGGGAATTGGATGAGTGGTGGAGGCGGCATTCTCCAGTGAACCAAATATTAGTCGTTCTCTTGTCCTCCCCGATCATTGAAGCGTATCGTTTGACCGGGAATTAAAGCAATCTGTGAGGCAGGGTGCTGGCTACAGCGAACTGGCAGATTCTACGACAGTCAGACGTTCTCTTTGAAGTACTGGAACTAGTCCATAATAAACGCCTCTACCTGAAATATCCTTCGACGAGGCATCGCTGAGTAAAGGTAAATTCTTCGCTCTTTTTTTTAATTTGAAATATAGCACTCATCTGTGGACATATCTTACAAGAAATTAAAGGAAAAGATCAACCTAAAACCTCTTTCGTCGAGAATAAATCAAATGTCTTCAATATACGCAAAAAATTCAATTATTGCATTTGTCTCACATTCATCGTAAATAGAAGAAGGAAAGGATAAAGCCAACCAGACCAGGTTATAAATTCCGAACCGAAGCCTGTAAGGATAATCAAGGGAACACCGTAGTAGGGTCACAGTCGACGCTGAGGATATGGAGAAACCATTTCTGAAGACTGTATAACGGCGACGAAGAACGAAATACCGCTGTCAGGCAGAACGAACCATTCAACCCCAAAGAAAGGGGCGATGAAGATCAACAATTCCGTTCACCCGACCCGGATGAAGTGAAGATTGCTATATCTAAACTGAAATCCAACAAGGCTGCTGGAGCTGACAACCTACCCGCCGAGCTTTTTAAAGCCGCAGGCGATGATTTGGTAAGGAGCATGCACCAACTCATCTGTAAAATATGGTCGGAGGAAAACATGCCAGATGAATGGAACCTCAGCATTGTTTGCCGGATCCACAAGAAAGAAGACCCCTTTGACTGCGCCAACTATCGGGGGATAAGTCTCCTTAACATCGCCTATAAGATCTTATTTGCCGTACTGTATGAACGCCTAAAGCCATTCGTCAACAACTTGGTCAGTCCATACCAGTGTGGCTTTAATATATGGGTGGCACTACAGCCCGTAGGGGGCCAGGGCCTAGCTTCCCAGCAACCACTCGTGTTGTGCGTGCTATTGTTCTCTTACGAGTGAGAAGGACCTACAGTTTTATGCCGACTCCGAACGGCCAAGTTTGAGAAGCTTTTTCTAGACAGGAAATACTCTTTGAGCATTGTCAGTAACTCGAAAGAGGTGGGGTCGTGAAAATTGTTTTCGTCGCACAGAGCAGGAACCGAACCTACGACGTCGAGGTTGGGGTCGACGCACATACCCACAACTCCACGGACCACCAGTGTGGCTTTAGGCCAGGTAAATCCACCATCGACCAAATATTCACACTTCGACGGATTTTGGAGAAAACACAGGAGCAACAAATCGATACCCACCACCTGTTCATCGATTTTAAGGCCGCGTAAGATAGCATTTATAGAGACGAGCTATACAGAGCAATGTTTAGTTTTGGCATCCCTACCAAACTCGTCCGTTTGTGTAGGATGACCATGGAGAATGCACGCTGCTCCATCAAGGTCGGTAAAGACCTAACTGAGACCTTTGTTGTCAAAAAAGGATTCAGACAAGGCGACGCGCTGTCATGCGACTTTTTCAACATCGTTCTTGAAAGAATTGTTCAAAACTCGAACGCCAACACCAGAGGAACAGTCTTTCAAAAGTCCGTCCAACTACTCGCATATGCCGACGATATTGACATTATCGGAAGAACGCAGCGTGATGTCAAAGGCGTTTTTGTGAGTATTGCAACGGAGGCCACAAAGGTAGGTTTAGCAGTAAACGAGGGTAAGACCAAGTATATGCTGTCAACGAGAAAGGACACCCAACACCGACGTATCGGTCAGAACGTCACAGCAGACAGATATAACTTTGAAGTAGTCAAAAACCTTGTCTATCTAGAAACCGCTATCAATTCAGACAATGACACCAGCGCTGAAATCAAACGAAGAATTACTCTTGCCAATCGGTGCTTCGTCGTTCCAGCCCTGCTATATGGCGCGGAGGCATGGACTCCGTCAAAAGCGGATGAAGCAGCTCTTGGTTTTGGGTCCCGTCTGCATATATGGAGGAGGAGATATAACGACGAACTATACGGGTTGTTCAGCGACATCGATTTAGCCAGAAGAGTGAAGATCCAACGATTGAGATGGCTAGGTCGTGTAAAGTGGATGGAAACCAATGCTCCGGCCCGTAAAGTCGAATCCACCCCCGTGGGAGGGCGCAGCAGAGGAAGACCACGTGGCTCACGCAATGGGAAAGGGACCTCAACCAACTATGCATTCGAAACTGGAGACAGATAGCTAAAGATCGAGCTGGCTGGAGACGCTTGTTTGTTGATTCCCAGGTCCACCCTGGACTGTAGCGCCCGCTCTACATGACATAGCCATCCTTACCGTTGTGTCCTAAGACGCTTAACTAGTTGCATGGCGCTGTACAGCCTGTACAGTTCGTGGTTAAACCATCTCCTCCAAGCGCCATCAACGCAAACAGGACCAAAGATCGTACCCAGAACTTTTCTCTCAAAACAACCAAGAGCTTCTTCATCCGCTTTCAATAGCGTCTATGTCTCTGCGCCATAGAGCAGGACAGGGATGATCAGAGTTTTATATAAAGTCAACTTGATGTTTCGAGAGATGACTCTGTTATTCAATTGCCTCTAGAGCCCAAAGAAGCAGCGGCAGGGAAGAGTTGCTCTGCGCTTGATCTCGGTACTGGTGTTGTTGTCCCTATTTACTCTGGAGCCTAGGTAGACGAAGTCCTTGACTGCCTCAAAGTTTCTGCTGCCCATTGTGACGCCCTGTCCGAGACATCGATGTTGTGCGTCCTTTCGTGATGACAGCATGTACTTTGTTTTGCCCTGGTTTATCGCTGGACCCATTTTAGCCGCTTTCCGTTTCAAACGACTCATTGACGGCTCGCTGAGTTCGTCCAATAACGTCAATGTCGTCCGCGCATACTAGCAAGTATACGGATTTTTGGAATAATGTGTCTCTAGTGTTGGCATGTGAGTTTTAAACGACATTTTCAATGTTGTAAAAGCGTCGTCTTTTTTTAAATTGAAGGTCTCGTTGAGTTCGTTACCGACCTTGATGGAACAGCGAGAGTGCTCCATCGTCATCCTGCACAACATGACGAGTTTGGCAGGAATGTCAAAACTAGGCGTGGCGTTGTATAGCTAGTTTCTATGCACGCTGTCTTGTGCGGCCCTAAAGTCGACAAATAGGTGGTGGGTGTCGATCTGCATCTCTTGGGTTTTTTCGAGGATCTGCCGTAATGTGAAAATTTGATCGATAGTGGACTTCCCAGGCCTGAAACCGCACTGATAAGGACCTATCAGGTTGTTGACGAATGGTTTCAGGCGCTCACACAGAACGGCAGAGAAGATTTTGTATGCGATGTTAAGGAGACTTATCCCCCGATAGTTGGCGCAGTCAAAGGGGTCTCCTTTCTTGTGGATCGGGCAAACGATACTAAGATTCCACTCGTCGGGCATGCTTTCCTCCGACCATATCCTACAGACGAGCTGGTGCATGCGCCCAACCAGATCATCTCCAGCTGCCTTAAACAGTTCCGCGGACAATCCATCCGCTCCAGCAGCTTTGTTCGACTTCAGTCTCGATATCGCTATCTTGACTTCGTCTAGATCGGGGGGACGGAATTCTCTTCTGTCGTCGTCCAATGCGTGGAGTGGAACATTCTGCCTGACAGCGGTATTGGTGTCCTCTTCGCCGTTTAACAGTCTGCAGAAGTGATCCTTCCAGATTCTCAGTATCGACTGCGACTCAACTACGAGTTTTCTCTCTTCGTTCCGACCGGCTTCTGTCCGATGTTCGTATCCTTTGGATAATTGTTTTACCCGTTGGTAGAACTTTCGGAAGCAATTTCTGCCGTACCACCTCCCCATTTACTCGATCGCTCGTTTCTCATGCTCTTTCTTTTTCGTTTGGAGAAGCGAACCGCTCTCGTCTTGTTATCCAGTGTCGCCTTATACGCTGCTAGCTTCGCTGAATGCGCCCGCCGGTGTTTGAACAAGCGCTGCCTTCGCAGTTTTTCATCCTCTTTTTGCCAGGCCCATCCTATCTCACCTCATGGATGGCGGTGATGTCAGCCTTATAGATTTCTAGGGCCTCCGCAAGTTCATCGGCTGCAGAAACAAAATTAACTGTTCTTGTTCCGTTGTCCATGGTCGTCATCTGTAGGGTCATCCGAATCCGTGGCTTGTTGCGGTCCCTGAACTTGATTTGTTTACATTTCATTAAATCTAATATTTCTACTTTCCTTATTTGAGAGAAAAAATCCCATTTCATCAGTTTCTGTTGTGAAGAAAAGCGTCCGAATTTTGATCACAATAGGAAAACAAGTGTTCTTAGACGTAGCTCAACCTTTTGACAGAGCATAACATGAGTTTCAAATTAAAGGTGTACCTCCTGGAACAGTACTTCGACCTAGTCTTACTTATCATCGCTTTGCATATGCATAAAACAGGACAACAGTTTCTCGCTTTCAATATTGATCAAGCTTGGTTATTCCAACAGGAAAGGTCAGTATAAAGTGCACATAAACAACAACGCTCTAGGTATTCGAATCTGAGCTTTCGGTTCGAGGAGGAGACCAAGTCATCTTATATGCAAACCAGCTTGGTCTTTATGATTGGAAACAGCGTCCCCAGGTCTATCAACCGAAAAGAAGCGATATCTCAGACTTAGTCCCTGCATGGGTCGAAGGCTTGCTAAGTAATTAAATGAATTGTAACGAAATCTGCAGGAATTCCGGAATTTTGAGGACCTACTCCTCCAAGCGATCCGGCCTTCTTTCAATTGCTCTTAATAGTGAAATCGGCCCCACTACCTTGCTGTAGCGGTAAATCCCATGGGTGCTTCAAGCGGCAATTGTATGGAACTTAAGGCAACACTTAAGATAACTTTCTTCAGTTTCACCACTGGTGGCAGATTTTTGGAAATTTGTTCTTTGAGGCCCGTACCTTCAGCGGACAGTAGTTGCTACTATAACTTCAAAAATCTGAATTCCGTGTCAATTATGTCAATTATATCACAAAATACTGCCTTACGACTCGGACTCAATTCAAATAATTTATGCATGAACAGGTTTCTAGCTTGAGCTCTTTATTTCCGTCTTAATTATCTGTTTTGTTCATTTGGTTCTCATAAGAACGTAGAAATCAATTGAAAATCAACGTCAGTATTCAAATGTGATTACCACAATAGCGTTACGCATGCCTGCTCATCAGGGAAAAAAATCGCCCAAATGCCTGTGGCATTCAATCAAAGTAAATGCTCTAAACTTGCTGACATGCATGCTTATACGCTCGGCTTTTTTGCTGCTGCCTGGCTATACCACCCTTCATCGTGTTGGCTTTGTATTTCATGCACACGATGAGCGTTATTTGAATTTTTATGTGTACCGTCAATTAGAAACGCCCTCCTTAAACTGTCCCTCCCATCCTCTCCCCAATATGCACTGAGGTTACGCTCTCTTTGTGCACACCACAGAGTGCATTGCACTGTAACCACACAAAAAAAACAAATCAGGAAAGGGGGAATAAAATTATGTCATCGCGAATTTTTGAAACAAGATATTATTTCCTGCAATATAAATTTCACCACTTGTCAATCCGGATGAGCACATTCGACTGCGTGGACAACGACAACGCCTCTCCTAAACACAAGTGCAATAAAAACAACATTTAAATACAATTTTTTTTCATCGACGCTGGCAATATCTAATAATTTGCAACCAAAAAAAAATCCGTATGAAGTAATTAAAAACTTTCAAACACAGCGCGCCACTATCTGTGCCAATGCATCGCGTTTTTTTTTGGCGAATTGTTTGCACGTGGGTCTGTAGGCATGCAGGGAAAGGAGATAAATTTAAATAGCGAACTGAATTAAATTTAATTACAGTTGTGCCCATAATTTTGCAATTAATTGTTGTTGTTTTTTTCATAGTCGATACCGTAAAATAGTACACACACGGAAATTGACAGTCATTTTAGTTTGATTTATTGTTAATTGTTCATGTGATGACAGCTACAAAACCATATAATTGCAAAATTACCATCAACAATGCGAGGGCTGAGTTATTGTTTTAATAAGATGTGAGTGTGATTTTAATAACTACATGTGTGGGCAGGCATTTGTGCATGTCTCACTTGGGACAGCGAGAGAAGACGGAAGTGCCAAACATTTACGTGATGATGCACGATTTATGTTTCGATGTTTTTTGTTAACAACATTTAAATGAAATATATTTTTAATTGATCGAATGTGTGGTATTGGGCTGTGTGCATGGAATATGACCGCGGTTAAGTGGGCGGTTCTGACCGTGGTCTCGGAAAAGTACGTACATTTCGTAATCATTTCGCAGACATATGGTCCTCTTCAATTACCAGATAAAACAACCATTGGTTGCGGAACCGTCCATACACAAACATTACTTTTTTGAAAGTCCCCAAGGGCCCCAATTGCGACGCGCTGTCGTGTGTTTTCTTCAATTTAATACTGGACAAGATATCAAGATATTGCACTCCGAACTAGCAGCAAACACGACACGAGTGCAACCTGTTCAATTTTTGTATTCCTCTTCTTCTTTGGCTGGCGCTACAGTCCGGGGTCGACTTGGGCCTCAGCCAATATGCCTCTCCATCTAGCTCGGTCGTGCTCTAGTTGTTTCCAGCCACTCACGTTCAACTTACTTAGGTCCCCTTCTAGTTGCGGGCGCCACCGTAGGCGTAGTCATCATTTACCGCGTTGTCCCTTGGGGTTGGAAACGAAGACTTTCTGGGCCGGTGCATTGGTGTCCAATCGCAGGAAGTGACCTAGCCAATCGGAAACAAGAAATTCGAACTCCTTTGACCAGATCGACGTCGCTGTACCGCCCGTACAGCTCGTCGTTCAGTCTCCTTCTACAAACACCATCCGTACATACGGGACTGAAGATAATTCTATGGACTTTTGTCTCGAAACGACCAAGACTATCCTCGTCCGCCTTAGTTATTGTCCATGCTTCTGCGCCATACAACGGGGCTGGGACTATCAAGGTCCTATATAAAGATATCTTAGTTCTTCGAGAGAGGGCTTTATTTCTCAGTTGCCTTCCAAATCCAAAAATACAGCGATTGGCCAGCGTGACCCTCCGTTTTGTCTCCGCAGCAGTGTCGTTGCTTGCACTAACTTCGGAGCCTAGGTAGACAAAGTCGTTCACCACCTCGAAGTTATATAAGTATATAAGTTTTGGTGGACATTTTTTGAAGACAGCATATACTTCGTCTTACCCTCGTTAACAGCAAACACCATGGTGGCCGCTTCCTTCTCGATGCTCACAAACGCCCCACTGACAGCCCGTTGTGTTCTTCCGATGATGTCTATGTCATCGTTGCACAGATTTGTGAAAGATCGTGCATTGGTGTTGGCATTTGGGTTCTGCACGATCTTCTAGAGAATGATGTTAAAAAAGTGGCATATCAGTGCGTCTCCCTGTCTGAGTCCCTTTCTGACATCAATGGTCTCGGTGCAATATTTAGCTACCTTTACGTAGCAACAGGCGTTCTCCATCGTCATTCTGAAAAGACGGACGAGTTTTGCTGTACAACTCGTCTCCATAAATACGCGACTATAGAGTCTCTCTAAAATCTGCCGCAATGTGAATATTTGGTCAATAGTGAATTTCGCTGGCCTGAACCCGCACTGATATTGACCAATCAGGCTTTTACAGATAAGTTGGTGTATGAACCTTACCACATCATCACCAACTACTTTGAAGAGCTCGGCAGGCAGTCCATCGGCACCAGCAGCCTTATTGGACTTCAGTTTGGCAATTGCTGCCGTCACTTCACTCAAGTCGGGAGGACGGAATTCTTGTTCATCATCGCGGATGGGATATTCTGGCTGACAGCGATAATTTGGTTGTCCTCGCCGTTATACAGTTTGCAGAAGTTGTCTTTCCAAGTTTCCACCACCGACTGTAAATCTACAACTAGGTTCCCATCCGTGTCCTTGCAGGCTTCTGTTCGGTTTTTGCGAAATTGTTCTTTTTACCTGTTGATAGAGTTTCCTGCAGTAACATCCACTAATCTCATCGATCGCGCGCTTCTAATGCACTTCCTTTTCTTTCTGAAAAGCCGAAACCTAGTACATTAGTTGCGACTTTCCTGATGGCTTCTTGCCAGTATTGCCAATGGTCTTCTGCCATTGATGTCGGTGGTATGGGAATTCCTTGGTGATCTCCTGCGCTTGCTGTTTTCGATTGCTGGCGTCCTTTAAACATCCAGACGTCTTAACTGCTGCCGCAGTGTCTTGCGTCAAACGCGATAAGATCACTTTGGTTGATGGTGGAATGATCTGAAGATCGTCATGTTAATTTGAGGATGTTAATGTGTGGGAACCATTACCATTTTTATTTTTTACTTCATGACATACTTACATACAAAACAAAAATGCTTAAAACTAGTTAAACGAACAGAGTTTCTACTTCTAACGTACTCGCCCACGGCAAGCACTCCAAGCTAAACCTAATCTTATTATATGTCTTTCGACTTAAGCCAACAAGGTAATGTTGAATTTCGCATTTTTGTAGAATTAAATGCATCGTTTGCAAAATAATTGTAGTAAGAGCCCGTAATCAATTTATTGATTCATATTGTTCATGTTGCCCGTGCCGTCCAACAATTGACAACTTTCGCCAAATCTTTTTTGTATCCGTCGAAGCCTTATACAACGGCGTCCTGAACAGAATGGTTTCCGATTTCTGAAAGTTGATAATCAGCTTCCACTCATCTCATGAATGAATTAAAGTCAGCCTACGCGAGCGTAGTGATGTCTTCGATCTTGTTGGCCGATATTTACACCATCAAGTCGTCGGCATACGCAAATGCGTGAGCAAGAGAACTTATTAGATAGGATAGGGTAGGAAAGTAGGTAGAGTAGCGGTTTACTAATGCCTAGCCGATCGATCTTAAATAAAAGGTCTTCTAATCAGGTGTCGAAGGCCTTCTACAGATCAATCAAGCAGGCCCCGTACATAGTTTCTGGCTAAGATAGGATTAACCCTTTGCGACTGATGTAGTTTTCTGACAGACACCACAAAAATGAAAAAAAAACTTGTGTTGCGCCGTTGTTTGTTTTTGAACTTTTCTGTCATATGCTCAAAATAGTAGATGTCAAAAAATGGTAGTGTTCTACAACGTCAGTAGGATTCTGAAAGAGTTAGAGCCCTTCAGTCGCAGAGTGTTAAAATTATTGACTTTCCTTTAATGTCACATAAACATCGCCTTAATTTCCCCTCTCTCCATTAACATTTCCCCACCCAGCGGCCGCACAATCAGCCTCTATTCAAATGTCTTAACATGAAATGCGAAGATAACTAACAAGATAATCACAAGTTTCGAATTCCTCCCCAAAAGTGTTAAGAATGTGCTTAATGCAAAAAGTTCCGGGCATTACTGCAATCTATTTATGACAGCAGCACTATAATTCTAAACTTATATAAATTTTCGGTGTGAAATTCAAATACTACCCTGAACTTAGGAATATTTTCAGTCGCCTTCGGGGCGACGGACAAACGCCACCACCAGACGAAACCCGCTAAACTGCAATAAACTTTATCCGCTTAAAGTTTCGCTATCCTGTCGATGGCAGAGGCGAATTCCGTCCCGGATATTTAACTATACCGCACAGGAAAGGGAATGAGCGAAAGAAATGAAAAAAAAAACTTTGGCAGCCAAACCAAACCAGAAGCTGTGTGCAAATTACCATTGCTTTGCTCGTTTCCAAAACGCAAAGCACTGTGAATGACCTTTTCATCCTTGTGCAAATATTTACTGCAGACAAAACAAAAAAAAATAAAAACAGAAGAAAAAAAATAAATTTGAGTTAAAGACTACTTCTCGCTTGACTAGATAAAGGAATCCTGGAAATGACTTCGTTTACGTTTTTATTCCCAGATATTGTTCACTTGGATAACACCACTGTCTTTGAGAAAGGATGCTCCAGAGGACACCAACAAAGGACGAAACGACCGAAAACGGACACGGACTGTGGTGAACATGTAGAGATCCATTGTTAAAATGTTCACTTTAGTTTTCGGTTGGTTTTGCTTCAGTATCTTGTTAATTGGATGGAATATGTTTCCGAACCTGTAGTCATGTTTGTGCATATGCATGTGTATGCCGGCGCCCATTGAGCTGGGACATTGAATAAAATGTTCCTTCACTCCGGCCGGATGGTAGGCACGAAGTTAAAGAAATTTCTATAGGCAGTTTGTGGCATGTAACTTCTAGAGGAACTTCAACCGATATTACACACAATTTTCGAAACAATCGAGCAACTGAACTGCATGCATATGTGTTCAGCCATGTTTTTCTCTCTCCGCATGCTACCTCCTACCCCGATTACTTATCTTTCCCTTGACCGCCCCTTTCCTCGGGAATATGCATCATCTATTGCACAAATAAATGCATTTAGCATTGTTTTCCATCTAGCTGGCACCAGTCAAAGGGGTGAAACACCTAGGAATGCATCGCCAGTGAAGGATGCATAAAGAGGGTATAACGAGCCAAGTGCACTACAAAGTGCCCCCCTGACCCTAGAAAAGTCCATTCATCTGAAGAGCGTGGCCATGTTTGCTTTGCAATCCCGAGACCAATAAATTCATATGAAGCGATTACACAGACAGACAGCGTACCACTCGGCAGAGGGCAAAGATTGTTCGGCCCCCCGACTTTACAACCGGACCCATAAAAACTTGTCTCACTGCAATTATGGAAATACCGTTGAAATTGCTTTTGTCTGAATCTTACGCTCAAGACGAGACCAGGGAAGCGAGAGCAATCGAGGGAATAGCTCAAAAAATTACATACTTCTAGTCAGAGTTATATTTTTCTTTACTGGCAATTTATTTAATTTTATGTGGCAGATAAAAGCGATGGCACTGAATTAATTAATTATTTTACCACATTTTTAACTACCCACGGGCGAGTAGTAAACTTGAGTTTACCACTGTGCCTTTAAGCGTATCATTATGTTAATTGTGTTAAACTGTGGAAGGACATATGAAAGTGATAAGGATGTTCCGGGACATTAAACCGCATAGTAAAGGCGAAAACCACTTCAAACTGATGACCTCATCTGGAAATTAAAACTCTGTACTAATTGACTGGATAATGTTACGGTGCTAAATGGTGCATGGAGTGGAGGCGGCACTTTATAATAATATAATATGGATGGCTACAGTCCATAGAGGACCAGGGCCTAGCTTTTCAGCAATCACTCGTGCTGTGGGCGCTATTGCCTTGCGAGAGGAAGGAATCTACAGTTGTATGCCGTCTTCGAACGGCCAAGTTTGAGAACCTCTTTTTTCTATACAGAAATACTCTTTGAGCGTTGTCAGTGACTCGAAAGAAGTGGGGCCGTGAAAATTGTTTCTATCGCACAAACCAATGATGAAATCTACGACGTCGAGGTTGGGCTCCACAAAGCCATGGGCCACAATGTCAGTAGTCTAAGACGGCTGTACCGTAAGGTTTCAGAGGGTTAGCAGGTTTGAACAATTTACTAGGTTCTTCGTCTTCTTTTTCTTTGGCTGGCGCTACAGTCCGAGGTGGACTTGGGCCTCAGCCAACATGCTTCACCATCTACCTCGGTCTTGGGCTAGTTGTTTCCAGCCACGCACGTTCAACTTATTTAGGTCCCCTTCTAGCTGCGTGAGCCACCAGGCGAGGTCTTCCCTTACCGCGTTGTCCCTCGGGGGTTGGAGTCGAAGATTTTCCGGGCCGGTGTCACGTCGAGCGATTGAACACCAATGCTCATCTGAGACGAGGGATTCGAAGTCGTTTGATAAGGTCGATGTCGCTGTACAGCCCGTACAGCTCGTCGTTCAGTTTCCTCCTCCAAACACCATCCGTACATATGGGACCGAAAATAGTTCGAAGGACTTTTCTCTCGAAGCGACCAAGAATATCCTCGTCCGCTTTAGTTAGTGTCCATGCTTCTGCGCCATACAGCAGGACTGGGACTATCAGAACATATCAGGTATCAGTCTTATACGGAGATATCTTGGTTTCGAGAGATGGCTTTATTCCTCAGTGGCTTACCGAGTGCGATAATGCAGCAGTTGGACAAAGTGATCCTCCGTTTTATCCGCGCAGTAGTGTCGTTGTTTGGTTTATTAGGTTAGTTGAAGTTATTGGAAAGCCAAAAAAGTTGTCAATACACGGGGACATTTATTGGTTCAATCTGGTCCTCATAGTCAGACTACCACCACTGATAGATAAATTCAGTGATGTTGCCGTTAATTTGATCTAAGAGGAAACGTTTGACTGGACAAAATCTGAAAAAAACAAATAAAAGCGTGTCAACTTTTCATGAGCATGAGAAACACGCGTTCGAGGATATGGAGAGGTGGAACGGCAGTTTCAGACCTGGAAAGTCGCATCAAATCTTCACATTTCGGCAGATCCTGGACAAGACTCAAGAGATGCAGATCGACACCCACCACCTATTTGTCAATTTCAAGACCTCATATGGCAGCATGCATAGAACCGAGCTATGCAACGCCATGTCTAGTTTTGACATTCCTGCCAAGCTCGCCTTCTACCATCGTCCATTGTGCAGGAAGACGATGGAGAACTCTCGCTGCTCCATCAAGGTCGGTAAGGAACTCACCGATACCTTTAATGTCAAAACAGGCGACACGCTTTCATGGGACATTGAAAAGGTCGTGCAAAACTCACACGCCAATACTAGAGGCACGATATTCCCAAAATCCGTGCAATTGCGGACGACATTGACGTGATTGGCCGAACTCAGCGAGCCGTCAATGAAGCGTATGCTGGTATTGAAACGGAGGCGGCAAAAATGAATTTAGCGGTGAATGAGGGCAAAGCGAAGTATATGCTGCTGGGCAGCTATAACTTCGAGGTAGTGAAGGATTTCACTTACCTCGGCTCCGGAGTAAAATGTACAAATATCATCTCTACCGAGATTAAACGCAGAATAAGTCTTGCCAACTGCTATTTCTTTGGGCTCAAGGGCAATTAACCAAACCAAAATTATATAAGATCTTGATCAACCCTGTCCAGCTCTATGACGCGGAAGCATGGACTATCTCAAGAGCGGATAGAGAAGCACTTGGTCTGTTTCAGAGAAAATGTCTGCGCTCCTGGTTGCGTTGAAGGATTCAACCACGAACTGTACGAGCTGTACAGCGACATGAGTCTGGCCAGGCGTCTACGGATTCAAAACCTAAGATAACTAGGACATGTAGAGCGCATGGACAACACGTCATCAGGCCGAAGTGTCTCCGACTCTGTACCAGTGAGACAGCGCAATAGAGGACGACCACGAAGCCGATGGCGCACTGAAGTGGAGAATCTCATATTTCCTTAGAGACGAAACTCTATCTCTATCAACCGTCACCCACAAATAAACGCACATAGAATGAAGTTTGATAATGACTGTCTTGAGATTCGATAGTACACTGTCCAATGGAGCTTGAGGAACTTCATCGATCGCCAAAAATACTTTTTCAAAAAAACTTAATTCTCTATCACAACACCATCTAATCAGATTTCCTCATTTGCATAAAGGGAGCATTACCCTGGAGACTGATTTTCATCTGTGGTAAGAGGGCTGCGAAACCGCAGAGCGCTTGCTTTGTTACTTTGCGGAGTTGTGTAAAACAAGATGTTGATGTTTATCGTTTCGCGGACGGTTTTTGAGAGGAGGATTTGAAGGACTTAATTTTCAATTTTCGCAAAAACAGAACTAAGAACATTGGTATCATCACCACGAAATAATGAAGCACAGGCAGTGGTTTGGTGACTATTGTATTTTTACAAAATATCTGAAGCCTTAGCTCATGGAGTTAGATACGATGTGCATTTAAAAAGAAATCAATTATTAAAGCACGAGCACATAAAATCTGTTGTCCAAATAATGACACTAGCTCATATGATCGCATGAGAGAGACTGACAGCAAACGTAGCCCATAAGAAGAATGCACCACGACAGATGAAGGTGGGTTCATGGCCTTTTTCTAGTAAATCAGTTGGCATTTGTTAAACTGGTTCTTGATGTTTAATTGAATTTTTTACGGACGAATGGATGAACAAATAATGTGAATATATGTCGATTATTAAACGAAACGGATTCATTTAATCACCCTTCACCGTTGCAGCCACTCCAATTGTTGTGCTGGTGTCCTTAGAGAGATTTTCGGTTTAGCAACTGATTCTAGAGAACCCAGGAATAGCATGAACTAGTGAAACCAATCTGATCAGCACGAGAGAGATACTCAATAAAATGTATAAAAATGGATATATGGGCCTGTACCATGATAACCAGTCCAACTGCGGCCATGAAAGTTCCATTGAAGCTGACTCTCTTGCTTCTATTTGCTGCGAACAAAACAATCATGAGAATGTCAAAAAAAAAGGAATCGGAAAGGATAAGTGCATTACAACAAGTACTTGCCGTGGTGTTGTGAGTCTGTGCGTCGAATGCTACGCACCCCAACGTCAGCATCTAGATTCGAATTCCAGAAGTACAAAAACAGTTTTCGTGGCCTAAACCCTCACGGACAATGTAGAAAAGAGTCTGGAAAACAAATTTCTGAAACGTGGACGTTCGAAGTCGGCCAACAACTGTGGATCCCTTGCACACGTGAGAGAAGAATAGCACGTACAACACAAGTACTTGCCTAGAAGCAAGGCCTTCGCCTTCTACGGGTTTTGTCACCCATAATATAATACATTCATATTAACCACAACTTAATTCGATGAACTAATCAAAAGGCTGCCCATCCATTGCTCATTTCTAAAATGCAATAAGGAAAATCAATTTTCAACAAAAATATATAATTGACCTCAGCACCAAACGTGACTGGCGAAATGAATCCATAGCCAAAGTAAAAGGGAATGTAGACGCATAAAGAACTGACGAACGAACTGGACCCAACGCTAACTATTCCGAACACATGGATTAACGCAGCAGCATCTTTCAAATATAAACTCATACCGTACATAGAGGCTTTCGAATCGACCTTGACAATGACTACACCAACAACTGCTACATCATCAAATCCAAGCCCGAATGAGAATGCCTCCAGTAGCTTAAGGAGCTGAGTAGGAAAAACAAAGAAAACTCCTGCTTTATACCTCACCATACGCATAGAAGACACCGAAATAAATGCCTCCCTTTAAAGGAAAAGAGTACCAAAACTCGTATTCTGAGATTATGTCCTCAGAAAGAAGCCGCCCAAAGCCTAGAACAAAACTCGTTTCACGAATTCTTAGGTTAATACAGCCAAAAGACCAGTATCAAAATGAGCAAAACGGAAACCTGTTTAAGAGAGCACTAAAGACACAGGGAAATTATAGCTATCAGAAGAAAGTCTCTGCTGATTCTGTGGAGAATCTAATGAAATTTAAAAACTCGTACTGTGATTGTGTGAGGCACTAGCCCACAAAGATAAAGAGATCTGGACAAGTAATATTTCAAAGCTCATTGTCCCATTGTCTAGTGACAAATTTGAGGGACAGTATGTGGACGACCCAAACCACCCCTATTAAAGAGCGCCATTTGTGGGAGACTATCGAAGACGTGGTTTAGTGGTTTGTTTAGTTTATTATTGTCCTTTCAAAATTATGTATTATGCGTCATCATGCTGAATCTATGAAGATGTTTCCGAAAGGGCTGTGGCCCGAATGGAACTGCGGACGAATACTTACTTACTTATCACGTCGACGACCCATGAATGGTCCGAGCTACAGCAATTGCTGCCTTCAATCGGTGAAGGCTCTGGGCACGCTACTTCAAGTCATCAAACTGTCAAGCTGTCTTCGAGTCAAGTGTTTCGAGCCCAGTTGTTTTGACAGACCGTAGTAGCATCGGTTGGCAAGGGCGATTTCACGTCGGGTCGTCATTAAGATGTCATTTGACGCTAACTGTGAAAGAGTATTTGTCCATATTTCGTTTGCTGGAAACAGTCTGAGTTAATCTTTCATTACTTGATAAGTCCCTTTCGCCTTGCCACATTATCATTCAGGTTGCTCTTCATTTCTTAGCCTGTTTTCACCAGCCTCCAGCGGTTTGTCGATCGCTTTAGGCAGACCCTATGTTTGGCCAGAATATCGACGGAAACCAGAGCCACAATCGCACAGGCTGCTTCGTCCGAAATTATTTGGAAGCCTCCAATTTTTCTTATGGCGCAGAGCCACTATGCTCTGACGCTGATGAAAACTTCTTTGCTCTCGTCCTTATAGAGAGATTTCCATTCAAGACTCGCACAGCGTATAGCAGAATTAGACTCACCACTGTAGATTACAGAATCCTTCTTGAGTAAACGTCCACAGTCATAGTGCAAGTAAGTATCAACAGCGAAGTAAGCTCAGGTTGAACTTGTAAAGACAACAACAACGCCCATCATTGATCTGTTTAGTTCTGAACAAAGTTAACCTTTTGTAAGGAGTTGGTTCGGAGTTGGTTCGCCTTTCGGGTAGGGGTCGTAGCCACTAACTCGCGACTAAGATCCTGAGCTAAAAGCTAATGGTTTGGGAAATAACCTACTCCATTTCTTGTCAACATGATGAACAAAGGAAACAATCGTAAGTGTCCAGGCCCCTGATGTTATAGTCTGGTGCCACAGGAGATCAGGTTTTCGCCCGTGAGGACCCGCATAGGTCTCACCCTGATCGCTTGAGATTGGCACCCAAGTGGGAGCGTGGTTTAAAACCCAAAGTCGTCCAGAAAAGGAGATATACATACATGCCTGGGAGTTAATCTTGTCTATTAAGGCGATGGACATTTACGACTCTTCGACGTGAAAGGTATTGATCCAAGTCTGTGTTGAGTTGCAGAAAACAATCGGGTGCTACGACCCAAAGAGTAGCAGAGGTGTTAAATGGGCCTCGCCACCCTACCAAGGTGGAGAACTAGGTCCATAAGCTTATTTTTAAATTTGGAACTTGAGATTCCTACTGAAGGGGTCTCGTCCAACGTCGTAAAATGGCCCAAAGATTAAATGTCTTCGTGATATAGGCCTAACGGCACGAGAGGAAGTAAAACACTTATCTGTGCGGAGTTGGTACAAAACTTTAGATCTCCTCTACTAGTGATTGATAAGAGGTGTAGTGTCTACGATTATGTAGATGGAACTGCATTATTATTGTTATTATTTAATTGTTTAGCATCTCCTTTGTTGTGTTGGAAGCATTTTAAACTGCCTTAAATGCATGTTAATTTTGGCTGGGTGGATATTTTGATTAATTTATTTCGCTTGAGGTGACGTTCATCCAATCGAATTTCAATTTTGTCAATTTTATGCACCCAATTTTGAGCGAATGCACTTACAACTCACGCAAATGGCACAATTTGCATTGTGTTCGTTAATTTTAGAACTCAATTGCCCATGAACTTTTCCATGATTACAACTGCGGATGAATAACATAAACGATATCCTCTACATAACGAAGAACTAGAATCGATTATAAAAATGTTGTGTGTGTTACATTTGCTGTTTCACCTGATCGCAGTGGAAAAAATCCGAATAGTGGCTATCAGACTAGCATTGTTTGCAGGTGTAAATCAGGAAGCTGTGAAAAATATCTTCATCATCACGTGCTGGAAAATATAATTCCCAGATTACTGACGTACCGAGCATGCAAGCGGACGCTGACAGACCTTTTTTCTCGTTGATTTCGTTGATATGTGGAACGTATGTAAACGTAAAGTAACACTTGTTCGGAATCAGTTGCAACAAAAAATATAATATCAACTGCGCTTAAATACACTGAGCTGACTGATTTACTCACGTTTTTCCATGGCAACCGTGGAAAACGAAATCTCTTTCATGGGCAGTGTATTTTATTCAGCCGCTGTTAAAACGAAAACAAAATTCAATGCGAATATCAAAAATATCGGCATTCTCATACATATGTTGAATGACAGGAGCACGTCGTTAAATACGGCTTTCGAGTCTGCCATTTTAAAGCTCACACTAAATGCGTAAGTAATTGATTTTGTCGCTTCCACTTTATTTTCTCTGTGTGTCAAATGTGTTACGTAGTTCCAGATCTGAGTGCTCGAACTCTTGAAATAGGATTGGTTATCGTATCTCATGTCTTATAATTTTTCACTGTAAATGAGGTCCGACGAACGGCTTTTCTTTCGAAGAACTTCTTTCTTCGGCTAAACATACTGTTCTACTGGAGAGTGAAATTATAAGTACCATCAACTTAGGAATCTTCTTGGGATCTCTGTGAAGAAAACAAATTAAAAATGAATTGCAGAGATAGTACTTATGTACTAAATTAGAACAAAACAAACATACTGATATGTTCCCCAAATTTCCGACGTCTAAGCGATGCCATTGCAACGTTCGGTGCGATGCCACTCTCTAGAGATCGATCATACCTTGGGCATAACAGGGCCAATGGTACTTATATTACATACATTATCAGGCAGACGAACCAAGAAGGGTCTGAGCCTGAGCAATTGCTGCCTTCCATCGGTGACGGTCCTGGGCACGCTGCTTCCAGTCATCAAGGCCAAGCTGTCTTGCATCCACGATGACTTGGTCTTTGTACCGGAGGTTCGGTCTTCCTCTCTTTCTCGAACCAGGAGGCTCGAGCCTCTTTGCTGGAGCGTTGTTGTCCATTCGCTCGATGTGGCCGAGCCAGTGTAGTCGACGGATTTTTGCCTTCCGGACTACATCCACATCCTTGTACAGCTCGTAGAGTTCGCGGTTGTGTCTTCTCCTCCATTCGCCTTCCTCGCAGACGGGACCATATATCCGACGTAGAATTTTTCTTTCGAAGGCACCAAGAATCAGCTCTGCAGCCTTACTTAATGTCCAGCTTTCAGCTACATAAAGTAGGACTGGCAGGATAAGGATTTTGTAGAGCATGACTTTGGTCCTTCGAGTCAGGAGTTTCGAGCCCAGTTGTTTTGACAGACCGAAGTAGCATCGGTTGCCAAGGGCGATTCTACGTCGGATCTCCACTACGATGTCATTCGTGGAGTTTACATTTGCCCCGAGGTAGACAAACTCCTTTACTACCTCGCAATTGTAGCTGTCGATTGTAACGTTTTGGCCTAGGTGGTGTGCGGCGGATCGTTGTTTGCTCGACAGCATATATTTTGTTTTGTCCTCGTTGACCTTAAGACCAGCTCGTTTCGCCTGTTCCTCAATTGCCTTGAAAGCTTCGATAGCACGTTGGGACCGCGCGACAATGTCGATGTCATCCGCGTATTCCAACAGCTGGACTGACTTGTAAAAGATAGTGCCTTCCGTGTTGACTTTTGCCCGCCGCACTATCTTCTCCAGTACCAGATTGAAGAAATCACACGACAGCGCATCTCCTTGCCGAAATCCGGTGCAGGTTTCGAACGGTTCAGAGGTTTTTGAACCGAACTGCACGTTTGCACAGTTTTCGCGGGATCCCGAATTCGGTGAATGCTGTCATATGCGGCTTTAAAATCGATGAAAAGATGGTGAGTATCGATTTGAAACTCGCTGGTCTTCTCCAGGATCTGCCTTAGTGTGAAGATTTGGTCTGTAGTCGATTTGCCGGGCCGGAAGCCGCACTGGTACGTGCCGATTAGTGCGGTGCAAAACGGCTTTAGACGTTCACACAGTACGCTGGATAGGATCTTGTAGGCGACATTGAGCAGGGATATACCTCTGTAGTTCTTGCAGGAGGTAGGATCGCCTTTTTTGTGGATGGGGCATATGGAGCTGATATTCTAGTCGTCGGGCATGCTTTCATCTTCCCAAATTCGGCAAATGATTTGGTGCATGCTCCCTACCATTACATTGCCCCCAGCTTTGAAAAGCTCCGATGGTAAGCCATCTGAGCCTGCGGCTTTGTTGTTCTTCAGCCTTTTAATGGCTGTACCGACTTCTTCAAAGCTAGGTGGGAGGACTTCTTCGTCGACCGGAGTTGGGATTTCCTGGTTCCCTATCACCCTCTCCTGGTCAGGCCCGCTAAGTATCAGTTGGAAGTGCTGCTTAAACACATCCACTAGGTCCCTTAGGTTACCCTCGCAATTTCGAAGAGCCTGGGTGCCTTTCCTAAAGCCTGTGGCTAGGCTTTTGGCTTTTTTGTAAAAGGCCCGTATTTTTTGCTTGTCCCTAGACTCTTCGATATCCTTGAGCTGGGAGGTTGCGAGAGACCTTTTCTTCAGGCGTAGAAGCTTTTTCTCCTCCCGTCTTCTAGCCCGGTACTCCTCTTGCGCTGCAAGAGTACTTATATTACATGGAGAAATATTATATTAGAAAAGGACATTTACCGGGTTAGGAGCCGTCACACTTGTCCTCAACAACTTCTTTAGAAGCTGCATTGATGAGCACCAAATATATCTAAAGTATGCACCACCTCCTCTCTGTCTTTCCATCTGTGACCACATTTTTAGTGATTCAAGTGATTGAAGCGGCACAACAATCACTCACTTAGCCCGTCTCATACTATGCCTTATGGTTCAACACGTTTGCTAAATGGATCATTCCCAAATGATTCTAGCTACATTACAATGAACCTGCAACCAGCAACCCACCAACGAGTGACAAGTTGGGACTACTAACTCAAAAACACTCACAGCCACAACTTTTCCGTACACTATTTCGATCTAAACTCATCCATAGCACTCAATAGCAGAAATCATCCGTTTAGGGCTTGCGGGCATTTTTAAAAGCAGACCACACAATAAAATCTCCCTTGGTGGTATCTAAATTAATCGAGGGAAGTGTGTGGGTTCAGGTTTGTTTACAATTCCGAGCAGCACCACAACCAGCGGTTGCAACGCTACATCATTCTTATTTCAAAGGAAATACATCGGTTTCCAAAAGCCACAATAAAACAATGGTCAATGACCATTAAGCAAAAAAGCGATGCGCCCCCGGAAACCATTGATAAATTGATCCTCAATTATCGTAAGGGTTATGAGCTGCGAATAAACTTCCAATTTCAATCACACACACACAACTCCCGGCAAGCTTTCATTTTTCATCTACTCTGCAGAGGTGTTCATCCTTTGAGGTCTTTGTCTGTACACCGGAGTCAATAGGAATGCCTTCTGCTATTGATTTACTGCGACTGCGAGTCCCCGAATTGTTTTAGCACTGAAATGGGTTAATAACTGCTTCCGTAATGGCAGCCCGTTAGTTATCCATCCCATTGGGGCTTAAAACAATCACCTAGACTGCCGCCGGAGCTTCCGCAAAAAGTAATATCGATGAAAATAATTGGATAGATACGAGTATTAAACCTTTTTCCGGTATACACGAATTCCTCCCAACCACCTCACCTACGCCCACCCACTTGAAAAAAAAATAAAAAACTTTAATTCAACTTGTGCACTGCAGGAAAGTTAAATGAAAGAGCAGAGAATTCGCGGGAAAAAAACGAAGGCAGATATAAAAAAAATAAAAGTAGAAATCCTTTGCAAGCTGCAAGCAAATACAAAGGAAAACTTGGAGCGGAAGGACTATTTTTCATTTCAAGGAAAGAATTTAAATTTGGGTCGATTAAGTGCACGCTTGAATCTCTCCAAGAATCATAACTTTCTTTGCACCAAGCACCACCAGCAGCAGCAGCAGCAGTAGCAGGCGAACGAAAAACGACGAAAAAAAACCGTCTCGAAAACTGTCAACTTCAATTAATAGCATTGCAATGACAAATAATAATTGAAGTGAAAAACGAAGGAGAAGTCACTGTGCCAGGGGGTTGGCATTCGCTTGGTAGCGAGTGGCAAACGGGTGAAATTTCATTGCGGGACTGCAAAGGTCACTCGATGGACTCTGCACAACTCTTTGCCGTGCTTTCACGTGCTCCGTCGTTGTTCCACTCTCTCTCTGTGTTGGCGACTTAAAAGGACTTATAAAGAGGGTTGGCTTAGTAGTTGAGCATTTGCTTTGCACTGATCGACCTTTCAAATGGCCTTTGTGGGTATAAATTGTTTTATAACGTCAACGTCAATTGAATTATTATGAAGTTTGTACGGGGGTTACGTTGTTGTTGTTTTTCTTTTTTTTTTTTCTTGCCTCCATTCAAAGGAGAGAACTGCAAAGGAAAACTTTAAATTTTACTCAGTTTCTAAGTGTTTTTGGAAATCTGATTTTCTATTTCATCCCCTTGAAGGGTCCTCTAACAAGGAGCGAAGCATGATTCACCTCGACATTGCGAGGGTATTAAGTGATGGAATAAATTCTATTTTGCAGTACTTTCTTGCTCTGCCGTGTCCTTCATAAATTCAAGGGAACTTTTTGCACTCGAATGTCACATTCTATTCATTTATGTCCTTTTTATGTTCTTATAAATGGAAGAGGCAATTGGGGGTGCATTCTGGCGAGTTTAGCGTTAAGTATCTTATTTGAGGGGCTTCGTAATTCTTGTCGTAATGAAATAACCTTGTGAAAATGTCTCTCTAGGTGCAATGGGAGTTAGCACAGTGGCTTGGACTTATCAATTAGCTCATTGGACTAAATTGCCTTTGATTCGAAATGGTGATGGTCAAAACGTTCCATTCAATGGTATACAGAATTACGACGCAGTACGGGTCTGAATTGTTACATAGACGTCTTCCCCAAGACATGAGCTTTGACTTCAAAACCACAACACCCACAAGCAAATAAAAAGTTGCCAACAATCCTTTAGAATCAAATAAAATGATGTTGGCTTTCACCGATCGTCACTCTCGTCCACATGTAAAGTCCATCGGCCATGCCGCCCGAAATTAAACAGAAGAATTGCGAATATCACCCTTTCAGGGGGATATCATTTATTGATGTTTCTGGTTTCCAATTGGCTTGAATGCTTCCACTACGGCGCGTTGGGATCGGGCTAAGAACTTGATGTGAAATAATGCCACAACATAACAGCTGTTGACTGACCTGTAGAAGAAGGTGTATTGATAGCGCCGCCCGCTGCACTTTCCAGAACCAAATTGAAGAAACCGCACGGTAATGTGTCTATTTGTCGACGCACTACTCCATGACCAAACTGCAACAAAATTGCCTGCCAATGCCTTACATATGCGTCGAATTAAAATAGAATTCAGTGTTCTTAGTTTTTGACTGAAGCTACAGTCCGGGGTCAACCTGGCCCTCAGCCAACATGCTTCTCCATTTAGCCCGGTCTTCTGTTAGTTGCTTCCAGCCACAAACGTTCAACTGATTGAGGTCCCCTTCTAGCTGCTGCATACGCCACCTGAGGCGTTGTCTGCCTTTACCACGTTGTCCCTTTGTTCTTGAGTCGAAGACACTCCGGATCGGAGCATTAGTGTCTACTCGCTCTACTAGCCATCTGAGACGAGGGTCTCGAATTCGTTGGACTAGATCAATGTCGCTGTACAGCGAAGTACAGTTCATCGTTCAGTCTCCTTTCCCAAACATCATTAGTACATAGGGGACCAAGCATAATTCGACTTTCCTTTCGAAGCGATCAAGAATTTCCTCGACCGCCTTAGTTGGGTTCATCTTGGTTCCTTGTTCGAGAGAGGGCCTCAGTGGCCTTCCAAGTCCTAAAATACAGGGTTTGGCCAGTGTGCCCCATTTTGGCAGCTTCCTTCTCGATACTCACAAACGCCCCACTGACAGCCCGTTGTGTTCTTCCGCTGATGTCGATGTCATCGGCATATGCGAGCAGTTGCACAGATTTGTGGAAGATCGTGACTCTGGTGTTGACATTTGAGTTCCTCACGATCTCCTCGAAGAAGCATGACAGTGCTTCTAAATACTCTTCTGACATCAATGGTCTCGGTATAATCTCTACCGACCTTCACGGAGCATGCGGGCGTTCTCCATTGTCATTCTGAAAGGACGGACGAGTTTTGTAGGGATGTCCAAGCTAAGCAAGACGCTGTATAGCTCGTCTCTATATATGTGTACAACTGTCATACGCGGCCAGTCGTTGAAAAGGTGATGGGTATCAACTTGAAACTCCTGGGTCCTTTCCAAGATCTGCCGCAATGTGAGTATTTGATCAATAGTGAATTTCTCTGGTCTCAACCCCGTACTGATATTGACCAATCAGGCTGATGACGTATTGTTTCAGGCGCTTATACACAACGGCAGAAAATATCTTAAAGCTATGTCCAAGAGACACAGTTTTGCGGGTTTCCTTTCTTTACGATCGGGAAAACGATACGGGGATTCCATCCGTCAGACATACTCTCTTCCGACCAGATTTTACTGCTGAGTTGGTGTATGAACCTTTCCAAATCATCACCAGCTGCTTTGAAGAGCTCGGCAGGCAGTCCCTCGGCATCATCAGCACTGTTGGACCTTAGTTTGCAGTTACTTCATCACCGCCTATAGTGGATGGATTATTCTGCGTTGCAGCGGTATTTTGGTAGTCCTAGCTGTTATATATACAGTCTGCAGAAGTGGTCTTTCCAAGTTCGCAGCACCGACTGTGTTTCTACTACCGTTCGGTTTTTTCGAACTTGACACACTTGACAAAGGACACTACACAATGGGAATATAGAAGACACGAAGAGAAAAAAAACAGTACCGACGACAAAACTGCACAGACGGTTTAGAACATGTGTAGCCAGAACCCTTCCACGCCTCGACTCAAACAATAATAATGATTTAAGAAACAAAATTAATAAAAGTAAACAATATATCTGTTTACTTTGATTAATTTGTAGTAACTTAAATGCCCGATTTAACAATGCGAGCTTAAATTTCGATTCGATGCTTAACTCAGAATCAAAAGAAACTTCGTTTTCACAGTGTAACTTAAGTGATGGATTCCTCTAAAATAGTAGGTTAACTTTAGCCACAAATTGCCACGTCTTAAGTGTTAATCCTGATGATCCCTGAATCATAATTGCCATTAGTTTATAAAATGTATTACAACCCGAAAATACAGGGAGACACACAACTTTACACAAAACTTTTTTGCCCAATACAAGGTATTCGATCACTGGATTGTGACGAAATGAAACTCACTAGTTCAAAATCTTTGTGCACTGACTTATTAAGTTCTACTGCAAAATTACGACTTAGACTTTACTACACTTTTATCCCCACAATTAGTTTATTACACTTTTCTTTACTGCCTTTCAGGCTCACACTTATAACACTTTGATCACTTTTATACCAAATTCAAAACTAAACTATCCTGCTTCGGCAGCCGTTCCCATTTCTATATCCGCCAGCATTCTTTTTAGAAAACTATGTTGCCATCTGTCTATGGAATTTTCCTATGGGCACTTCGAGGTTGTATGCGCTTGCAACACAACAACCAACCCTCCGGCACTATGTACAGGAACCCATTTACACCATAGGCTTTGGTGGTGGTGGTGGTTTGTGTGAGTCGTTATTATAGCGACGGATTATAGCTACTACTCCGAATGGTGTTCTATTGTTTCCCGCAGATGGCGCTTTAGATTGATTTGTGTCCACGTCACAATATTTTAAAAGAATTTACGGAAACAGTAATTCGATTTTAAAACCGCGAGTCCCTCCTGACTTGAGCCACTTGTGATCAACAACCACCGATGAACAGCGTCGACGAATTGACATGACATGATATTTTCAGCATCGCTTCTTATATTAGATAGCATACTCGCAGCGTATGAAGTAATCGATACCACCCACATAGATTCCAAGCAAAGGAGGACAGCAATCCCGTGACTAGGAGACTAGTTGCTGTGAGGATCGTCCGCAACATTGTTTGCTTTTTAATCGAATTCCATTTATTTTATAGCGTAGTCACCCACAACGTCAAAGTGATATCCGATACTCGAGCAGTTAACAGACCCAATCGACGATGTACCAGTAGCAACGTACGACCTAAACAAATAAACAAACAAATGGCGACGATGACAACGACACCGCATTGAAGACTCCTAATGACCTTTATCAATGCGAGCTGACCCATTTGGGTGTCAATATCAGAAAGTGATGATCGCTGTCGTTGACTCATGGCTCAACACGACATATATGTATAAAGAATAATTAGTATACGTCCGCCCCCGTGTAAGAGTAGTCACCTGTGTGCTTCCTGGCCTCGTTCCACCTATCTCCTTCCGAGATGAATAAACTACATAAGCTATGTTTTTTTCTTTGTTATATTCACCTTACTGACATGATACTCTTCTCCGTTTCTTAATTTCATTAGCAACGACACTAGCACAATCTTTGATCCTGTTTTAATTTCATAATATAATGGTCATGTCTGTTTTTTTCACCCGAAGCACCCAATCTACCACTTTCCTTTTTGCATTACCACAAAATACGGCTATTTGTTTTCCTTTTTTTATAAAAGAAGTGAAAAGCTCCTCTAGGCTACTTGAAATAGCTACCCCTGCACGAGAGCCAACCACCAAACACCCTGCGCTGCTAAAGTTATATAAGCGCTGTTGAAATTTTAGCAACGTCGTTATCAATGCCCCATACGCCCGTGTAACCATGACGAATCAGTAGCTGGCTTAAAACATGAGCCCATAATACATTGATACTCGAAAAATGGAACACATTTTGTAGGAGCAACACCCGCGTGAGACCAATATCCTGTAACTCTAAAAATAATTCTTAAAAATTTCAACTTCTATAGAACACCCTATACATACTTGCACCATCTGTACAGCAAATAGTCACGGCAATTCCTGAAGTCTACTAAGTAATGAATCCAACTCGTGGAAGTTCATTTCGACTTGCCTCTCCACCGCCTCTGTAGTAAGCACTGCCTTGGGCGATGTCTAAAGCGTTTGATGAATCCTTTGGTCGATTCAAAGACTTTTTTACCGCCACACCATTTGGGATCGTTATTTTTATAGTTCAGCTCATTGGCCATATTATTTTTTTTTTCCGAAAACTTCGTCCTTAATCCAGTTTTATTTTCGCCCGTTTTCACCGCTCGTTCTGGTATCATATCAGTAAACCTCTGGTTCAAATACGATTACCCTCGTGATGCTAAGAACATTATCTTCTGTTTTTACAGCAATTTACTACAATCGCCTCTCCCCTTTGGTGTGAACTCCCAATTTACCTTGGATTTTCGTTTAAGAATCCCGTCGGTTAACCTTATCTCTCGTGAGCAGACGTCCTGTGTCTGGCAATGTTTGCTATTTCTTGGGACGGTAGTTATGTTTGCTATTCAAATAAAACTTTGCAGCTGCACATTGCTCTAGGCAATGCTAAATGTTTTCATTTATTTGATCGCTCTTGGTTGTGTACGATTGCATACTGTTGTACAATTTCGTTGAATGGAAATATATTTGAACGCACTCTGATACACACAATTGTATAGTTTAAGTTTTGTGTTTAAGTCGAACTCCCCATAACCTATAATGTTAAGGAGGTTAGGGAGAGTCTGTACTGTATTTAGAATGGCACATGAAGGTTAAACCGATTTAACAGCAGCATCTCTAGTAAACTCTGAAAAATGTGTTTTTATAAAACAACAACAGTATGCCTTTTCCTGGGGACTTGTCTATTTTGACTGAAACGAACGCAAAAAAAGAAAAAAAATAATTAAAAAATATGAAAACCTTCAGCTAAGGGGGTCTTCGAATCTGAGGCTCCTGGTTTGAAAAGGAGAGCAAGATCGAACCGCCAGTAGACCAAGTAACCGTGGATACGAGACAACTTGGTCTTGATGACTAAAAGCACCGTGACTAGGAGGAACGTCTTCGATGGAAGGCAGCAATTGCTCAGGCTAGGATTCTCCAAAGATGGCCAACCTGATTAGTAAGTGTTGTTCTTGACTGAAAACGAAAATCAAAATGGCTTTTTGATGCTTTGAAAATTATTGAATTTTTATTTTTCCTTTTTACAGCTTATAATGTTTTTTTGGTTTATTCGTAAGCTAGTTGCCGTTTTGTGAGTTTCTAAACTATTTTAATGTGTTTTTGAAGGACTCGCCCTGAAGGAGAGGATTCATCAAGGATTAGCTTAAGCTGTAGAAAGACTTAAATTTAGAAAGGCATTTACTGGTCCAACATCCAGATCATGTAGAACCAATAGACGACTTCAACCCGATTATGTAAGAGAGTGAGTGAACGTAGAGTACAGCGCTTTATTTTTTCCCACATAGGTAGAGAATAGTCTCAATTCACTTTGAGGCAACTAGTTAGCGACCTTTCTGAGGCCCATACACACCCCCAAGTGTACCGCCCCACAAAGATGAATAAGACATTGCTACGAACAGCTTGTCTAACGTGCACATTAACACTTCAGTTAATACTTCAGGTGATAATTTCTTTTGCATTCATCTGCCATAACCGTAACCGAAATTTCCAGAAAAGTTAATTGAAGATATTAATGAATCCACGTTCCACCTTTTTGTAACCTCTTCCACCTTTCAGTCATCACTTCAAGTGCTGCAGCAAATTACAACTTTTTCGGCACTCCTCAGTCAGACGCTCGTCTACATCACATTTTCAATGTGGTCCCACATGGCACGCTTGAAAGGAGCTCATTTTATTACAGGCTTGTGCAAGCAGCCTGTTGGAAGTTTTGGGGATTAATTCGGAATTTGACTAAAGACCGTTAATGGCGGGAAAAAACCCATCCCGTGCCCGCAAGGGTTCCGTTTTTAAAATGTGTTTCTTTGAAAAACAGACACATACTAGATAACCTAACCTATGCTGCCAAAGGGAGTGTGAGATATAAAAACTTTTTGGTAGCAACATTAAAAACCACACACAATATTGCACAACACACTCGCACTCGCGCCTGGATGTGCCAGTGAGGTAAAATATGGAAACCAATTCCAGTTGCTCCACACGTCCATAAATACAACGTACCCACATCAAGCCTTTTTACCGTGAGAACTTTTCTCGAATAACGTGTACCGCGAGAACCTATCCCCAACAGCTGGTGCCGACAGATCACCTTCATAAGCGATTTCTGTTTAACTTGAAAGATTCAACCATTCGTCTACAACAAACACGTCAGGATACGTTCGCCTGTTTCGTTCGGACTTATTTCATGTTTTTTTTTTTTTCTTTTTTTTTTTCCCGCCCAGTAAGGTATACTGCTCGGCCCTCACTGGGCGTAAAGACACGTTCGGATGTACGGGTGGTGTGCATGAAGTGTGTGTTTCTTGGCAAAGTTTTTGAAGTTACTTGAGGTAGAAAATCGTGACAGAACATCCACCTGCCTGCACTTTGTGAAAAGCGTTTAGTGGTGGAAAAGAAAAATTTCCCATTACTACAGATTTCCACTTTGAATCAGCAGCTACACCGAGGTGTTGGCAGGGAGTACATGTATGTCTGGAAAGGTACACAGTAACATGAAAGGATTGCACTAACTTTGATGAGAGTAAATTACAAAGGACCCAACAAAAAATCGAATACACTCACGAAATATTTATCCTCTTTTTTTTTCTTCATTTTGTGTGCGGTTTCTATGAACACTGAAGGGGTGTGTCCAGAAGCTGATGTACTTGATGTATCTATTAGAGGAGCAAACATTGATTTATTTCAGGAGCAGGAGGGAGTTTTTCGTTTGCAGCTTCTTTAAGAATCAGCTCTGCGTGGAGGGAATATTTAATGTGAAGTGGATGCTGAATTTAAAGGCAGTTTGCTTGGAGGGGTCCGACAAGAGATGCCACTTTATTCAATTTTATCCTGTAACTCCATAAAAATTGTGAGGTCATTTAGCAATTCAATATGAATCACTACACAATCGCCTACCAGTTGCTGGCCTTCATAGTTGCTCCCACTCCGCAGCATTAAAGGGTGTTTTTTGAAGACGGACAACTATTAAATGGCTTCATTGTTTTCTGTGACGGCTGATGTGTGTATTTATCGGATGTGTTGAGCTTGAAAAGAATATTTTATTTCCATCAAGGAAAACCCATCGCTAAGATCAAGTAAAACACAACAAATATAATTAACAATTTTGATCAGCCGGATAGCATTTTGATCCCTGAATTAGTGGTGTCTGATTGGGAGGCACGTACATGGCTAAAATGTTACCATTTGGAATTTTAAGCCCACTTTCTTAAGGATGAAGGCTTTGCCCAAAATTAATAAGGTCTTAGCTAGTAACCCGTTTTGGTGTTGAAATGTTGGCCTTCTCATACAACTAGATTATTGAAGCAGTCCTTTTCTTTTTCTTATAATTTCCTCGTGCTCAAGGGGTTATTAATACCCTTACTTGTCCGGGATCAATACAGCCCACGAGACGAAGGTATAGAGATAAAGAAGGTACCTCTGCACATCGGTTTTAAATATCTGCGGATCGTAGTCTAAATATTTGGCTGGGAAGAGCATTCCATATTCATGTAGTGTTGCTGAAAAACGAGCGTCTAAATTTAACGGTGCATCGGAAAGCAGACCTAAGTGTACACTGATGTGCATTTCCGGCGAAACGTGTATTGCGGGTGGATTCAAGGACAGGAGGAATGCAATTGGCTTGCTCACCTGAGAATTGTTTGTTGTTCTTCTTCTTCTTATGGCTCTACAGTCCAGGATGAACCTGGACCTAACCCAACAAGACTGTCCAGCTAGCACGATCCTTAGCCAGCTGCCTCCAATTTCGCACAGCAAGTTGGCTGGGGTCCTTCTCCACTTGAGTGCGCCATCGGGTTCGTGGTCATCCTCTATTGCGTTGTCCCACTGGTTCGGAGTCGAAGACTCTTCGGACTGGGGCATGCGCTCACCATGGCCTAGTCATCTTAAGCGTTGAATCCGTAGACGCCTGGTTAGTCTCATGTCGCTGTACAGCCTGTCCAGGTCGTGGTTGAATCTTCTTCCCCAGAAACCTTCAACACAAACAGGACCAAAGATTGAACGCAGACTATTTCTGTCGAAGACACAAAGTGGGCCTTTAGCCGCTCTTGAGATGGTCCAGGCTTTCGCGCCATAGAGCAGTATAGAGTTTATCAGGGTCTAGCATAATGTGAGCTTGGTCCTTCAAGCGGGCTCTACTAATCAATTGCCGCTTGAGCCCAAAGAAACAGCGGTTGACAGAGTTGTTCTGCGTCTAATCTCCGTACTGATGTTTTCCGTACTGTTAACTTGGTAGCCAAGGTAGATGAAGTCCTTTACTACCTCGAAGTCGTAGCTGCCTATGGTGACGTTCTGACCGAGTCGTCGATGTTGTGTGTACTTTCTGGATGACAACATATACTTCGTTGTCCTCATTCTTCGCTTAACCCATTTTTTTCGGCTCGCTGAGTTCGACCAATCCCGGTCTATTCCCAAGATCTCAACATTGCTAGCTCTTTGAAGCTACCGTTTTTCAGGCAGAAACCATAGCGATTAAGAGCGCGTCGTCATGTCGCAAAAACAAAGGGTATAGCACTCAAAAGCATATCTTAATTGCAGTCTGTCTCTTAACGATATGGCTGAGCACTTTAGCATTCACCTCATGTGGGTGCCGGGACACTGTGACATACCAGGAAACTGCAAAGTCAATGAACTCGTCAGAAACAACCTCATGTCTATCAATAGCACGGGTACCACCTACCATGCCGATCGTTACAGCCTACAATCTTTTAAAGATCCGCACAATTAAAACCACTAAGGACAAATGGCAGGAAGGCACCACCTGCCTTTAAACAAAAGAATTCTGGCCATCACTTAACCTAAGACGGTCACTCAATCTACTGAGACTCAGCAAGCACTCTTTAAAGACGGGCACTGTGCAATTGGCACTCATGCTCGCAGGATGGGTTCCCCATAAAACGATTTTTACCGAAGCTGTATAGATGAAGAGGAGGAACAAAAATACATCACCTATTCTGCTCCTGTAGTGCTCTGGCTAGTCGTAGCTTCCTACACCTAGGAGCTTACGACTGGGTCCAGTGTTAGGAGAAGGCAATGCGCGTGGTATCAAAATGGGCATACTCTGGCCTAAGTGTGACTGCCTTAGCAGTCAGCCACTACAACCAAACCTAACCTAACGCACAGACAAGGACACACATAAATAAACTAGGTTTCTGTGCTTTTCCTATGACAAGTGCTTTCCTGGCTACCTTTGGCATTAGTACACGTTAAATTTTAAACTAATTTTATGCATGTGCTTGCCAAGGTTCTACTCGAGGGCGTGACAAAATACTTTGTGCACATCTACGCGAAATGGTGGACGCATCTTGCCATTCGGTTAAGTAGAATGGTGTATAAGCCTACGACAGAAATGGGCAGCACGTATTAATATAATTTATATTGTAAAGAAAAATCAAGGTTTGTTGGTTTGTGCTTATGTACTCTTAAACGGTAAGAGATGGAGCATTGATGTCTTTGGCAACTTTTTTTCTGATTTTGTTGGTACAAATTTATTTTTTTTGAAATTCTATCAATTTTTTTTTTAATGCGTGGCTGCGTGCTTCGGGAGCAAGCAGTAGATTACAAAATTAAAATACAATTTACGGCAAATATAGACTTCATCAAGAGCGGCCTGTTGGAAATGAGTTTGACTGGCACTTCTCCTGTCAGTTCGCTGCTGTTAATGCTTTCCGTAACATTAGGTACATTCATTTTGTACAATCGCATAGAACGACTAGTTCGTCCAAGTGTTCGTTCAGGTCGTCGTATGGAAGTTCAAATGTTTTTTCGGTCGTGCTGCAGCGGATATTACTTGCAGTGACCAACTAATCCAATGATGACATCTGAAAAATAGTGGATACGGCCGATCACCCAAGTGGCGGAGTACTAAACAAACAGCGATTTGTGCACTCAGCGGCTATGGGCAAGTAAACAAATCGCTCTTGGCGAACAGCATTTGATGACAACCTCAACTGACTCATCCCGAATGTATACCAACAGAATATCGCCCTAACCTCGTGCTGCTTGTGAGTTATCGTCATCGAAGCAAAAGACAAGCAACGACACCTCCAACCACCGCACGAGTTATCAATTAGCAGCCCCAGAAGCGTCCAAAGGAATAGTTTACAAGAGTAAACAGATTTCCATAAAAACACACAAACTCGTTAAAACTTTCCGCCCGCGATTCGCGAATGAATAATTCTCCAGACCGTCTTAGGCGATACCTTCCTCCCGTTCCCAGTTGCATTTCATTTACTAACCGAGCGCAGAGCTGGTATTCAGCGCTTGACTCACCGAGTAAACGTTCGGCCATAAGGAAACTAAAGATATGACTTTCATCAAACAGACGAGTGCTCGCCCCAAGTTTACGATCCTTCGGCATAATTGAAACGTAGTCAGAGTTTGGCGAGGACTCGCAAATTATTCGATCCAAGCACCCCACTTAATCAACCATCCCTTCTTGCACAAATCTTGGCAATTTGTCCCGAGATTGTCCATAATTACGGCGGAATACGAAAGAAATCAAGATGTTTGCCATTAAGCAGATTCGTGTGGAGTGCGTCATTAATTCATTATCATCCGGCAGGCGCATGTGTGCCTCGTTAAAAGTGTACACTGTGCATTTTAAAGCCCTCTATTCAATTTCGCCTAATGTATTGTAATTTGATTTGCATTCCCCCTCCACGCAAACGCGGGGGGAACCAATAGATTTCAGCCTAAACCCAACCCGACAGGTGCTTACTTTCCGCCGCGTCGTGTGTACGACCCTGACTTCGAGGAAATTAAATTTCTTCCCCCCTTTTTTTTGATGATCCCAACAAACGACAGGAAAAAAAACTTAATCGCCCGTCATTTGTTCCGACAAAATCCTTGATTTGCTATTAACAACAAAGCGCGCGGCGCGGCGCAGAGGATAAATGTGAGCCATCTTCAGGGGCTCAACCGCACCGAAGTAATGCTCGTAGAGGATCCTCAAAATCGAATTGATACAAATGGATTGTATTTTTAGGGCGTCCATAAATTCAACCCTAACCGTTCGACAGTCGAATGTGCTGCCGTCTATACACAAACATATCCAAATTGATGACATTTATTCCGCACCTCTTGTGTACAGGTCTCGGCTGGGGTTGACGCGGTTAGGACACACAACACACCCAGCACACACGACACACACCTGGCAGACGGGGGCGAACACCAATGAAACCCTACGACGGCGTCGATAAAATCTTTCCATTTCACCCAGTTGACAATCTGATAAATTGTAATAGCTTGCGCCTGAAGCGAATCAATCAAGTTCGACTGTTAAAATCTCAGTCGGTACACAGTACACTGTACGACACCCTCTGCGGGCGTCGTCCTCGTCGATCGCACTACCCGACCTGTCGGGGACACTCGGTGTGCGGGGAGCTAACGAGAAAAGGAAAGGAAACAGGCATTTGCCCGAATCGGTCAGGTTTAATGATATTCAGCCTCGCGAAAGGCACAGACGTGTTGAAATTAATTTGAGGCGATGAGGTAAGCGCCCCTCCGTCGGGCTAGCAAAGACATAAAACCGAACGGCAAGCACTTTGCCTCATTCGTGTCGATGGCGGCGGCTCCCTTGGCAATGCGGAAAATTTTATCGCCGAACGTGTATCACAGTTTTCGTGTAAGGATAATTGAAAGTTATTTGTAAATGCCTGCCGTGGGTCGGCCGTTCTCGGTCGGCTGGTGTTTGTTTTACCTTCGCAGTGTCCCCTTTCATGCCGACAATGGTGATGGCGGTATTTGCATATCAAGTTTAATAACTTTTTTCCCACTTAAGTGCGAACGAGAAGGCGATGCGCGTGCTCTGAAAAATTGGGTTACCATTATGCGGGCGCTTTACGATTTAATGTTCACACCGCTGCTGCCAATGAGGGAATGATTTATGGGGTCCTAATCGAAAGTATGAAATGGCACTGTGGCGGCCAGGTCGCAGACGGGTTAGGAGAGTGGTTGGCAGAGCGCAGCGTGTGGGCTGTCTGTTTCGGGGACTTGTTAAGCTGCAGATGTGCTTGTGACACGCTCTGCACGAAGAACAAGTTACGGAGATCAATCAAACGAAGATGTTGCAGCTTTTTAATGGATGGGTGAAATCTTTGAGCGATTATTGAGAATATAGGCAAAGTCTTCTTGCCAAAAGACTTCTTCCAGAAAAGTTAAGAACGAATATAATGGGAAAAACACGACCACTGTGTTTCTGTGGACGTTAAACTGTCACCATCAACCTGTTGCTGAAGTCCTGAAACTCCACAACTTATTCACTTACTTACTTATCATGCCTGCGAACCATGGATGGTTTGAACTTGAATAAGAAAATCTACACAAATTCGTCGATTTTTCAAGTCAAAATTTCGATGTTTGCACACGTAGGTACTCTTACTTCAGAATCGATTGATACTCGTGAGAAATATGGAAAATGGTGTACAGAAGCCACAGGTAGGTCCAATAGGGCCGCAGTGGCAGTTACACGATGAACACGAATATCTACAGAAATTCCTTAAGCACTACAAGAACTGTTTCATGGAATTCCACACATACTGAGAAGCGCCGCCGATGATTTTTGGTTAGAATTTCGCTTTCTAAATCATTTGTATACCATTTTTTCTTTTATTTTCAATAAAACGTTTCTTCCATACAAATACAGTCAATCTCTGTAAAACTCCAACCATCACTTGTCATGAAAAAAAGAAAAGAAATATCAAAGTTATAGTTATTGAAGAAAAATTGTATGCAATGGCGCTGTTGCCAGCCATTTCCATTCGAGTTATCGAAGTTCAACAGTATAGCTTCTGTTTTTTTTTTTTGAAGCATGTGTGCCCAAGGGGCAACGCATTAGGTATCTTAAATTAACCGTCACATGCCCATTGATAAAATAAATTTATGTTTATTTTGCCGCAGTCTGCTTGACTACCTTGTCTGCTCTACAAGGTACAACAAGGTAACAAGATTTTTTCCCGAAAAAAAACTAAAGTTACTATAGTTAAGGGCTTAATCTTCTTACTATACAAATAAGCATTTTCACTATCCCTTCTTTAGGTTGGGTACTTGTAGCTGATATTGAACAGAACAGAACTGCCTCTGCTGCATGTGTGCCAATAACTCGCTAAGAGCTCACACAAGCACTATAATCTACTTCATTAAGACTGAAGCTGACAATCGATGATGACATGTTATCCACAGCGTCCTCTAGTATCTTTCTTATAGCAAGAAATGGATGACGTCGTGGTTTGATCGCTTGCCATTGGTTAGTGGTGTCTGGTCCAGTCACCAATTACCGTTGTGATCAAGCACTGGATTACTGAATTTGTCGATCAGTGGTGGTACCTGACCATGAATATGGTAGCCGCCTCAACGCTTAAAAAACTGAATATCCAATCATTCCTTAAAGCATAAGGGCTATATCGCAACGGCGTTCGAACTAGAGTACACGCAAATCATTTGTATCAATCGAAATGAGGCGGTCGTGCGCAGTAACTTCACAGACCGTCTATCGTAAGCCAAGCACAAAGTTTAAGTACTGCACGCCACTGAGTCTGGCGCTTTGCTGATTATAAATTATTTTTTTAAAATTTATTTCTGAGTTTGCGCGCGCTAATTTTTATATGGAAAACTAAGGTTGCTTCCTTTTGGCAAGGCAAATAGAAACAAACGCTCAGTGACCAATAGTACCGCTGTCATTAGCTTAGTTCACAGTTTGATGATAGTAATAACATGGGTCGCGCTACAGCCCATAGAGGGCCAGGGCCTAGCTTCTCAGCAAGCACTCGTTTTGTGCGTGCTATTGTTCTCTCACGAATCGAATCGATTAATACACTTGAGAAAACATGGTAAACGGCGTACAGGGGTCATGGGTAGGCTTTTTTGGGCAGCTGTGGCAGTTCGGAGATGAACGAGAAAATTTACAAAAATGCCTTACCACTGCACATTCTTTCAATTGAAAAATTCATAGATATATTAAAGAAAGATTTTCAAAGAGAGGACAAACTACAATGAAAGTCAATTGAATTATAAGCTTTGTTAGCCAGAGGCAGCATTCAGGAAATAGGATTCTATTGGGCGGGCAAGAGCATTCCAGATTCATGTAGCGCGACTGAAAAATGCGTCCGAAGGTAGGATTACTGATGGACATTCCGGGCGAGGCGTGTATTTGTGGGTAAATTCATGATAAAGAATTCAGCTGGCTGGATCACTTGAGCACCTCTTGTTAACACAGCGAACACTGACAAAGAAGCCAGCCATGATAGATGGTAGAGCGAGTCTAATGAACCCGCGATATTTTCGTCTCCTATAAGTTTAATAATTCGTTTTTGGGTTTGATCTAGTGGATGCAGACGTATTAGTACGTCAAATGGTATTTATGCATAATAGTTTTGAAGAGCTCTTCAACAGCGGGTAAAATTAAACCCCCTTCTGTTGTGCGGTTTTCCATTTTAAAATAAATAAGCAGCATTTGTTCTTGGCAGCTGTTGTTGCAAGATTGCAAGCGCAGCACAAGTCGTATTAGGTCCAAGTTATGTGTCTTAAAAAGAGGTGGGGCCGATTCCGGGGTGGACCTGGGCCTCAACCAATAAGCCTCTCCAGCTAGCGCGATCTCTGGCTATCTGTCTCCAGTTTCGAACACCAGGTTGGTTGAGGTCCTTCTTTACTTGGGTACGAAACCTTTAAAGCGGGGTCCTCTGTTGCGTTGCCTAACAAGTCCGGATTCGAAGATTTGAAGTACACTACTCGAAAAAATAAGGAAAGTTTAAAAAACGAAAATAATGCTAAGGGCAATTTGATCAATATGCTTGCTCACATCCTGAACTTATTTTTTCCTTATCATCGAAACCAGATAAATGGTGAGTCCATATTTTTTTTCATTTCAACGCAGATCTGGTGGATCCCTGGGCGTTGACCCGCACCATTTTGTAAATCACTAGTCTAGATTAAAGCCAACTTTATCCTCTAGGACGAGGCTGTGCTTCTGATGCTTTGTCCAAGACGTCCATGTTTTCTTGATGACAAAATATACTTTGTTTTCCCTCATTCCGCCAGACAAATTTTAGCCGCTTTCGACAATGTTAGCAAACGCCTCATTGACGGCTCGCTGAGTTCTGCCAATCACGTTAATGACATCGGTGTATGGTAACAGTTGTACGGACTTCTGGGAGATCGTGCCTCTAGTGTTGGCCTGTGATTTTCCACGAACTTTTCAAGTACGATGTTGAAAAAATCACGCGATAACACGTCGCTTGTCTAAAACTTTTTTTAACATTGAAGGTCTCGGTGAGTTCGTGAGTTCGTTACCCTTGATGGAGTAGCAAGTGCTGTCAAAACTAGACATGGCGAGGTATAGCTCTTCCTTATGCACGCTTTGGTATCCGTCATTGAAATAGACGAACAGTTGGTGGGTGTCGATTTTTACTTATTGGGTATTTTCCAGGATCTGCCGTAGTGTAAACATTTCGTCGATGGTGGACCTCCCCGGCCTGAGAGGGTACTCATAAGGACCTATCAGAATGTTAATGAACGGCTTCAGGCGGGTACAAAAAACGACAGAAAGATCTTATACGCTATGTTAGTGTGAATGTTCCCTCGATAGTTGGCACATTCAAAGGAGTCCAATCTCTTGTTGGACGGGCAAACTATCTTCAATCGTCTTAAAAAACCTTACAAATACGAATAAAGGGAGGTTTAAACAATGGAAATTAATGCTAAATAAACAGGCTACCTGATCCATATGCTTGATCGTATCCTTACCATCAAAACCGAATTTTTGAACCACCATTCCAACGCGATCTTCGAGAGGTTCCCGTGGATCAGTGGGATTTGAGCTGGATCATTTTGTGAATCACTAGACAAAATCATCCTCTAAGACGAGGCACAGTGAAGGCAGTGAGCATAAAAAGCAAGCGTTCGACCAACGCAACCATAAAGGCGGACTGTTAAGTGTTATTTTCGGCATCGTGGCATTAGCAGATTTTTTTTTCGAAAGTAGTTACCGTCGGCGATCTCAGGTGAACAGGCTTTTAAAGCCCACAGGTCGACAACATCGATATATTCAAATGTTCAGATAAGACGGATCGGCACTAAGTACATGCGAGTGGTGAAGGAAATATTTGCCGTCTGGGTCCATCGTCCTGCATACAATTCATCCTGCGTCCATCCCTGTTTATAGGTATATGTCGTTTGCTGATTTGACCGACATTATTTATTTTAAGGGCTTTGCTGTAAAATACAATAAAAAAGAGACCACCCTTCCCTTATTTACAATTACACTACGTACTATCCAACATGTCCTTCAGCGGCGTACCCTTTTTTTCACTCTCAATAAATCCTGAATCAATCACATTGTACTGGAATTGAACACAACTTTCGAAATTGTCATGCCATTGTCCCCGGGTTCTTACGGAACAGATTTAAAGTTGTACAACGAATCCATCTTCCGAACTATTTCCTCCTCGATACATACTCGTCCTAAGCAAACCCAAATCCCCCGTCCTCTCTCAGTCACGACATGTAAATACTTCGTCCAGAAATGTAATTTAAGAATTTTGTATCCCAAACGAAACATCGTCCCCCAATGACTTCTCTTTCAGAAGTATGTCGCATAAAAAAAGGACCCCCCCTTCGATCAATAATGCAAAAACTACTATTATTTTTTTGTAAAAAAAAAAGACGACCAAATGACTATTACTCTTGTTAACAGCTCTCCAGGGGGAAAGTCCAATCAATCTAACCAACATACATTCATCTCGAATTCCAATCAATATGCCACAATCACGACACTGGGACATGGGGCAAGGACCGCTCAGTCCACTCGGTACTAAATAATTCCCAAATAACATCAGCAAGCCGCAAAAGGAGAAGGAAACGGCACAAAAATCTCTAACCCGACCGTCACAAATCCAAGTTAAAGCAGGACAAGGGCATTCCGCAATGACTAACAGATAGAGAGAAGAAAAAAAAAACAAGAGAGAAATAACTGCACGATGACTGCGATGTAAAATCTTTCGGGTTGGTTAAGGTGATGTCACAGGTGGCGCACACATCAGGACACACAACAGCCCTAGACGAATGCACAGGTGGGCAATACATCCGTGCCACTGCACATGTCCTGATATCAACAGAATGGATTTTTCACCCTGCCGCGAGAGTGCTGTGTATGGCGGACGCACTGGTGCCTGTGCTTGTGTGCAAATCCTTTGAGTGAGACAAATCCTTGAACGAGCAGTCGAGCAGAATTTTTGTACGGGGCGTGCAAAGTTCTCATTCCCAAGTGGAAAATACATGCACTTCATGGAAAAATGTGCTCCCCACCAGCAGCACTTCTTGTTTTCTTTTCATTTGTGCTTTATTACATATCCTGAATATTTCAGGATTCAAAAAGCCTTGCACTCACCATCGGGTGCATTCGGTCGGTGCTGAACGTGGACGTGAACGTGAACGGAACGAATGCACACGGCAAATATGGAAACCACAGATGCCCAAGTGTGGGGACATTGGTGGAAACACTTCAAAACTTATCACATGCACCAGGCGACCTAACTGTCGAGCATCTTGCGGCCGCCTAGGTGAGATTGTAGCGTCCTCAATTCTCAATGGACGTTACATTCTTCTTGTCCCTGTGTGTGGCTAGCTGGGGTCTGCTTCTGTCTACTACTTGGGGGATGCTTCAGCCACCCATTTTTTTTCCCTCTCATGTTTACCCCCATGTTCTGCGAAAGGGTTATAGTGCTTCCCTTCGGACAACGCTGTGCAAAAAATGCTACAATCTAATACAAGTGAGTGGTTATTTAATTTACTAGTTTTTAAATGGCTTACTCTCGCATGTTAGGCGAGTGGAACCTTTGTTTTGGACAAATTCATATGCATATCCGTGTAGTTGACGAAAAAAATGCTATTTTTTTGTTCGCTAGCAACATGCGACGAGCTTAAAGTTTTTAACTCTTTTCCATTTACGTAGATTGTCATTTTATATTTGTGTAACGTTCATATGCATGCAAGGGTGTTTTGTGAAAGACTTTTGCACTGTGAACAAAATGGTTGCCATGTGGTTGCTGAGTGCTGTTTGAAAAATGTATTAGATTAGAATTGGAATATTGTTGCTTTTGCTACATTTTTCTGCTTCCAATTGGTATTCGATAGCACGGCATAGACATGTTTGGTCGCACAACTTTTCTCTACCCATCAATTTATTCTCTCTTCGTTATCAATGAAATATGTATCAATATATATAAGACGCCCTGAATGAATTTGGGCCTATTTCCGAATTAAAACCTTTGGGATTGAAATTGAAATGTTTTTATGAAAGCAAATTAAATGTAGCTTTGGAGGTACCGCAAGGTAGTCACTTAAGCCTTTTTTCGTGTGTAATATGTTGAGTTAATGTAAATGTTGAGTAAGAAAGTAAGTAAGATCCACAAGACAGACACATTTGACTGCGCCAACTAGGATCAGTCTTCTTCACATCGCGTATAAAATCTTCTCTGCCGTTTTGTGTACCTTCCTGAAGCCGTTCATAAATAATCTGATAGGTCCGTATCAGTATGGCTTTAGGCCTGGAAGTCCACCACTCTGGAAGTCCACACACTCACGATTTCAAGGCCACATATGCCAGCGTGCACAGAGACGAGCTATACAACGCCATGTCTAGTTTTGACGATGGAGAACTCTCGCTGCTCCATCAAGATCGGTAACAAACTCACCGAGACCTTCAGTGTCAAAAAATGTTTCAGACAAGGCCTGAAGAAGATCGTGCGAAACTCACACTCCAACACTAGAGGCAAGATCTTGCAGACAGATTGGCGGAATTTTGCGAGCCTACAATGAGGCATTTAATAACATTTAGATGGAAGCGGCTGAAATGGGTTTAGCGGTGAATGAGGGCAAATCAAAGTATATGCTGTCATCAAGAAAGGTCACACATCATCGACGACTCGGTCAGAACGTCACCATAGGCAGCTACAACTTCGAGATAATAAAGGACTTCATCTACATTGGCTCCTAAGTTAATAGTACGGACAACATCAATACCGAGATTAAACGCTCTCTCGAAGGACCAAGCTCAAATTATACAAAACCCTGATCATCCCTGTCCTACTGTATGGCGCGGAAGCCTGGACTATCTAAAGAGCGAATGAAGGCGCACTTGGTCTCTTCGAGAGAAAAGTTCTGCGTTCAATCCTTGGTCATGTTTACGTTAAAGGTTTCTGGAGACGAAGATTCAATCACAAATTGTACGGGTTGTACAGCGACATGAGTCTAGTCAGGCGTCAAAGGTGGGTAGGCGATGTTGTGCGCATGGACAACACTGCTCCAGCCCGAAGAGTCTTCGACTCCGAACCTGTGGGAGAACGCAATAGAGGACGTTTACGAAGCCGATGACGCACTCAAGTGGAGAAGGACCTCAACCAACTTGGAGCGCGAAATTGGAGGCAGTTGGCTAAAGATCGTGCCAGCTGGAGAGGATTTTTGACCGAGGCCCAGGTTCACCCCGGACTGTAGCGCCACACGAAGAAAAAGAGAATTTCATCCGAATTCGGATCTCCTCTTGGCAAGACCGCTTTTTCATTGCCTAGAATGAGAGTATAGCCAGTTACCGTGCTCGTCAAGGATATCTCACTAACGCTTTTTCTGCATATATAAGATGATTTTTATTGACACTTAGCTGTCGGAGAAGATAGAGATTTGTTATCGCGAGTGATGCTTTGTGTATTGCTGCTACTTTGGGTTCGGCAACGATCCAGTCATCTCTTAATGCCCGTGATTGATTTCAAATTGGTCCCAGAACACCTCTGCGCCTGTGCCCGTATTCGATTTTGAGCCGTCGGTATACAGAGAGAGAGTTGTTCATCTTCTTCTGCCTCTTACCTTTCCCATTGGTTTTGATAGGGAAAACCGAGGTTTAAGTATTTTTCCGAAGCTAGTTTTGGACGGAGTTAATCTGTTTGGTGCTGCTGTCCTAAAGGTGGAATTGCTGAGTAGAGAGTCGTGACCATATGGAAATGACAATATAACTGAGTACTTTTAAATTTGGCACATGTCAATAATCACCATGAGCTGTCAAAATTAAAACACTAATCTCAGTTTTCCCGCATTTATCGGTTTTGTTCTTCTCCTTCTGGCTAAACTGCGCGGTCAGAACTTCACGATTCCAAGAATTATAACCTATTTTATTCCAATGAGCGTAGCCAAAATCCTCAAACCAAGCAAAAAAAAAACGTCACCGCCACACCATGAACATTTACCACAGCTGAACCTGAACAAGTTTACGTGCACACTTCTGTTGAGCCATTTTATATTAATGCAGAATGGCAAGAGCGTCATTACCGTGACAAAGAGGAAATATTGCACTTTCTAAAATTGTTTAGATCATTAGATGAAAATCTTATTCAGTTGGTACGGCAGCAGCCGTCAATTGATTCCGTGATTACACGAACGTGATATTTCGTAACCGCTGTCGCTTATGGTGTTATCAAGGAGTTTACTTGAATTCATTGACGGCGCAGGGGGTGAGAGTGTGGTTATGAAGGTCGGTGGTGTGACAACGGAAATTGCGCCATTGTGCAGGAGCAGCAGCTATTCTAACAAAGCAGCGGTATACGGAAAGCTCGGTGGCGGTGTGAGAATGGAAAATGTGATTGAAGGAAATTTATTTATTGTGATAAAGAGCTCTGGCGAGGTTTTTTCATGGTTTATAGATTTATTTAAAGATTTAAGTATTTAATGTGCGCTTAGTGTTAGAATACTGTGCGCTACACGGTACTCAGTTTCTTCACACATCCGATGTGAATGAGTGCGATTGGCAAGAGCTATCCTACGCTTGATCTTGGCACTGATGTTATTTATACAATTTACTCCGGAGCCAAGGTAGATGAAGCCCTTGCCTACCTCGAAGCTGCCCATTGTGACGCTCTGTCCAGACGTCGACGTTGTTTGTCCTTTATTGAGGACAGCATATACTTTGTTTTCCCCTGATTCACAGCCAGACCCATTTTAACCGCTTTCGTCTCAATATTAGTATATGCCTCATTGACGGCTCGCTAAGTTCTGGCAATCACGTCAACGTCATCTAACAATTTCACGGACTTCTCCAGAGTTTTGCACGATCTCCTCCAGGACGATGTTAAAGAAGTCACATGGCAGCGTGTCGCCTTGCCTAAAACCTTTTTTGACATTGAAGGTCTCGGCGAGTTCGTCACCAACCTTGATGGAGCAGCGAGATTTCTTCATCGTCATCCTACACAACCTGACGAGTTTGGCAGGAATGTCAAAACTAGACATGGCGTTATATAGCTCGTCTCTATGTACGCTGTCATATGCGGCCTTGAAATCGACAAATAGGTTGTGAGTGTCAATCTGCATCTCTTGAGTCTTTTCCAGGATCTGCCGAAGTTTCTTGTGGACCGGACAAGCGACGCTGAGATTCCACTTATCGTAGAGCTCACGATGCGGCCTTAAAATCGACAAATAGGTGGTGATTGTCGATTTGCATTCCATGGGTCTTTTCCAGGATCTGCCGTGGTGTGAAGATCTAACCTATTGTGGAATTTCCTAGCCTGAAGCCACACTGATATATTAACTTAAACCAGAAACCAACGTCAATTCTATTCATATTTTTTTACTAATCATAGTTAATACGTGTTCAAAAAAAGCTACAATATTTAATATCACACCTCCACTTGCGTGTAACTTCAAATTGAATTGCGCTACTCATGGCCAAACGCGGTTCGGGCATTTGCTCTCTCTCCATTCGATGACCAATCGAGCAATTATTCATATTTCATTTCAATTTCTAACTCACAACTCTAAAAAATCAAATAGAAGTACATACTTCCAATTGATAGCAGAGCATCAGAAACATTCGAGTACCAACGCAAAATAATCAAATTCCGACGGTATTCGATTTCGATTGAAAATAAAATGTGCAACATGAATAAGTGGTAATCTAAATATTTTCAGCCATAAACTAGCACTCGATTTTGGCGAACAAATGTTCATATTACGTTACAATTTTGATTGCATAAGTGCATCGGTGGGAATTTTTTGTGTAACTTTGAAATTAACTCCAATCAACGTGATGACCAATAGATACTCTTTTTTTCAAGCAAACTTATTGCGCGGAATTCAATTACGGGGAAATGGAAAATCTTCGAACTGAAGGGTGTCCAGGTAAACGTTACTGATATAGCAATAGATGATAGCAGACAGGACATTATATATCCGACACAGAGCGAATAGCAGTGTTCTGGTTTCATCTTGGAGTCAAGAATAGAGCCCAGTTGCTTCATCAAACCGATTCTGCGATTTCCACTACGTTTTCATTTGTGACTTGCAGAGGTAATGTTTCCTTCGAGATGGACAAACACTTTTACTATCTCACTGTCAAAATATACGTCAATTTGATCGGTGGACAGGAGACTAACAGTTGGACAGCTTAAAATCTCGTAGTCTAGGCCGACCAGATAAGAAAGAAGAGGAAATTGATTTGATGGGTGGGAGATATAAAATTGATTCCGGCGAGTAACTCCCCCAACAGCGCAAACAGATTTCCTCTCGACAGCTTGTATTCGTCACATTTTTTCGGTCACCACCAAAAAGGCATGACCGTAGGTCAGTTAAAAACGGATAACTTGGTCTCGACACCATGTTTTTTTCTTCCTCATGGAATTACTTAGTCCCCAGCACAAGATATACTCTGTGCTTCCATTCGCGCTGCAAAAATGTTTTACTCCATAGTCCTTAAAATATTCAGTCTTCTTCTTTCTTTTGAATGACGAGGTTTTGATCCGCAGTGTGGGGATCATAACCCTCCCACTTCACTGAATCTTTAATGGTCCGCTTGTGGGGTTCGCCGAATCGACCTAAAGAAATATCAGCATGCCTCTCCGTCTCGGGTCACTTCATCACTGAGGCCGGTCATGCTTAACTTTCTTAGCGATGGGTTCTTTGACGTGAAGACTTCCTCGGATCCTTGAACTTCCTTTTCTGTCGAGCATGTTCATGCGAAGCATATTCATCTCAGTTGCCATTAATTTGCTCTCCTAGTTTTTGTACTGCGGTGTAGAGCCTTCCTTTTAGCTTGGGGTACATTTTTCGGTCACAGAGTCTTCCCGCCACTTCATCCACCCCACGCTTATGCGATGGCTGATATCGTCATCGCAGGTTCCTTCGCTATTGATCATAGATCCATAGGAAGCAATTTCCAATCAAATGAATGTCAGGAGTAGGCCTGAGTGTATCGGAGAAAGGGCAGCACAGGTAATCGGTCTTTTTCTGGCTAATGCGGTACCCATTGCCTTCCAGAACATCCACCCACACATCAACTGTTCGCTGCAGGGAAGTTTGAGCATTTCTTATGATGGCTCCATAGTCAGCAATGAATAACTGATGCACTTTTGAGTCCATCACTTTTCATTCAAACAGAAAATCAAGGACAACAATAAACAGCAAAGGACTAAACACGCTACCCTGGGGTATACAGACTTTGATTGGAAACTCCTCAGTGACTCTGGCAGGACTGAACTCAGTGGGTATATTGTCCGGCCCAACCGCTATTCGTTTTTTGGAGTCTTTGACCGCTTTTCCAACCTCTTCGACAGTAACGCCGGGTACTTGCACATAGTTGGGGACGGCACTTGGAAAGTATCTCCGAGGAAACTGTTCGTTCAAAGGCCTTTCACAGTACTGTCGCCACCTGTGTGTCATTTTGCGTCTTCCGCAAGAAGCTGACCTTGCGCACCGTTAATGAACTTTGGTGAACGAATTTCCTGGGCATTTCTCCTTCTTTCAGCAGCAATTTTGAAGATAGTTGTGCCCTTGTTCCGATACAGGCCCTCCATAGTCTTAGATTGAATTTGGGCACACTTCTTTTTCGCTGCACATTTGTACTCTATCTCAAGGCGAGCTTTTTCATCTCAATTGCTAGAGGAGCACATTGACCAAGCTTTGAGGGCCGCTTTCTTTTCACTTATCACAGCTGTCGCTTCATCTGAATACCACAATGCTTCTTAAAATATTCAGTACTTTTTAAAAAAAAAAAAAACCAAAAGGGATAATTTACATAGCCATCCAAGCATACGCGATTATTATTAGAAATGGACATACGCCGCAAATTTGAAAATGTATTAAATGCTTATCGCTGAACTAAATCCGCTAATAGATAATCCGGTTAAATTGAAGTAAAGCACAACGTCAACAGTGTACACTGTCACACTTGTTTGTTGTTGGCGGTGTACGATCGAATTGAAAATTTATATCGCACAACACTGAGCATCTGCGACCACCAAAAGAACAGGATACGTTGAATTATTCAAAATTCACTACAAACTCCAAATTATTTACATTACCACAGCGGACACAAACTCCAGCCGAAATTCATCATGCAAATTATTTACCATTGTTTTGCAATCAATCGAAACATACTGATTCTGAACTCCCGCATCCGTCAGGCTATAGTCAATGGCAAACAAATACTTACACACAGACAAACATTCGGTCGGTCGCGCACGCAGACAGCAGAAAGAAATACATCAGTTGTGGAATGAATAATGACTGGCAACACATCACATCAAACCGTCATCTCGCAAATCAGAGATTTTCTCCTCAATTAGATTTATTTTGAAAAATCCCATTTAATTCAGCAGAGAGAGAGAGCAGAACGCCCACTCCCGCCGCCGCGAATGATGAGGACCATGAGGACGATGAGGACATTGAGCGAGCAGGCAAATGGGGCGGCACCCTGCTTGCTATTTAGTCAACAGTACTAATAGTACATCAATCAATGTCGGGGGCGAATGTAAATCATTATGCCATTGTTTACAATTGCACACAACAGCGTTTGCACATAGATGTCGCCGTAATTGTACGCAGTACATACCCACTCACTCGCTTACGCGCGTCTATGAAAATCAGAAATATATCCCGCATCCGGCACGGATCGACATTTGTACGTATTGAATGTGAATTTGACTACCCATAATCACATCCTGTGCGGGACAAGTAATTAATTTGCGGGCACATAATTGTTGGGCGCCCACAAGGAAAACTACTCCCTGCTCCGGCTACTGCAGTAGGCAATTAGAGTGCCGTGCGTCAGACTCGGGCCTCGATCCTCGGCCGTAGCCGTTTGCTACAAACGAGGCTTTGTGTTTGGACACAATTAATTTTCTATACCTTGTGATGCATGTTCCGTTGCCAATTACAAAACAAAGTCATTCACAGAAGTTTTTTCTGTTTTTTCTTTTTTTTTCTGTTTTGTTCCGATTGATACTTCCGTACTCGTTCCGGCAGAAATACGATTGAGATTCAGCCAGTTAGAATGGAGAAGGTGTGCACAGGACTGGATTTGATTTCAAACAAAGAGCCAAAGACAGACCTCCTGGCAAATGTTAGATAAATGATCATGGAACGACGCACAAACTACAGGCTACAGGATGTCGGTGTTCGTTTTTTTTCTTTCTCTCATTTTGTGGTACCAGTGAGCCGTCGGGGCAGAGGTTGGGGAGGTAAAGCAAAAGAGTCCAAGTGCATAAACATTTATTTTCAATCTCGAGACAAATTCAATGCCAGTCATGTGGAAAAAAAAGTTTCATTTAGTTTTTTGGGGAAACGTCTCCGTTCTGGTGCACAAGGCCAGGCAAGCTAGCGACGTTGGCTTGTCGATAGGCGACTTCGTGCAGATAACGTTCACCAAATACATGGAATGTACAATGTCGAAGACCGTAGGCACGAGCAGAGGAAATCGGTTCCTAAATTGCCGCTGCCAGCTAGTACACATGTTCGGATGAGTGTAATTCAATTTAAGAACGTCATTGGGAGGAAAACAAGTTTGTTGAACTGTATGCATAACTTTTCTTTGAATTTCCATGACCTAACGACTGAATGTCATATTTTCTCATTCGATACTGAGTACCAATCTCGGGTAATATGCGTGCATATTCATTTTTTTTTCCGGAATTGCATTTTCAGATTGTCGGGAGGACGGGAAGGGGGATCAGATACCTACTCGATTGTTGATTCTCAGGAATTGGAGCTGGGCAAGTAATGTAAGCGAGTAATACTGATGCAACGATGATGACGAGCGTCATGTAGGGTAGCGTTTGCATTCCAGATGGTTTGGCTTTAAAAATATACGTTTATGAAGGAAATTCGTGGAGATGTCGATTCGAGTGATGCCGTTCAAATAGTTGTCTCCTTTTCATTAGGCGTGTTTTTTGACTGATCAGTACTTAGCTTAGTAAGATTTTACACGGGAAGCAACAACAAGACAACTTACTCAGTTAAAACTACTTAGTAAAATTTCACTGCCACCACTGACTAGGACGCGTGGAAAAATTCTCATTCATAGAGGGCGCCAGAGGAAACTATTCTATTGTTTTTTTTTTTTTTTTTTTTTGACACTTCTAAGTGTATACTTGATGATGTTACTTGTGCAAATTTATTAAATATCAAATCATTCATATTACACTTAAAAAGTGCTGCTTTCTCTTGGTCCTGTTTGCTTTGATGGTTTCTACAGCAAATGGCAAACTGGTCTCTATACATAATTTTGTAAAGTGTTTTATTGATAAACATAAATGAGCTGAGTACCGATTCCTGCAACTTACATTGTTAAATGTCTACGAAAAATGTTTATGAAAAATTCAGCAGTCTTCGCACAGTAACCTGACACTTTTTGGTCATAGCCGATGAAGGAGTTCATCCCCCCTTCATTTCGAAGGCAGATCTTCAAGCGGTCTTCGCATCACTAATGAGTTCGAATTGATGGGATCTCCAACATTGTGCTAAGACACAACCCCCTGGAAGTGGTTAACATGTACACAATCCTCTTTAACAATGCCCTGAATAACGCACTAGTCTCCGATACCGAGCCATTGGGACAGCGCAACAGAGGACGTCCTCGCACTAGATGGCGCACACAAGTGGAAAAGGACCTCAACCAATTGGGTGTGGGCAGCTGGAGGAAGTTGGCGAAAGATGGTGCTGGCTGGAGAGGCATGTTAGTTGAGGCCCAGGTCTACTCCGGACTGTAGCGCCCATAAAAGAAGAAGAATAACGCACATTATCCGGGGCATTGCAAGACTGCGGTTGTACAACCAATTTCGAAGAGAGGAAAAGAATCATCGAATCCGTATAACCTCCTTCCGAACATCAGCAAGGTATTCGAGAAGGTGATAAATAGTGCTCTGATCAACTGGACAGAAGACATACATAAAATTCCGTATACCCAATTCAGTTTCAGAGCGGGGCATGATACTTCTTACGCCGCGTCGAAACTGGTGTCGGATATTCAATGGAACAAGAGACAGAAGCAATGCCTGTTTGATTGACCTGCAGAAGGGCTTCGACTTTTTCTACAAGCTCAAGCCGCTAGGCATTAGTTAACCACTACTGTACCTACTGCATAGCATGCTTACCGGTAGGCGGTTCGTCGTCAAGATGGCAACGTGACCTCTACAGTTATTTTGAAGTTTAAAATGGTCTCCAACAGGGTGCCGTTAATCCGTCGATCCTGTTCAACATTTTTTTGAGTGATCTGATAAGTTCTCTTCCTCACGCAATTGCGTATGCCGACGACTCGTTTGGCTTCGAATAGTTTGACTTTTAGAGGTTTCTTCATATTCAGGGTCGAATACATCAAAATTTCTAAGCACTGGTACTCGCGGACAACATCCACTGTTTATCCTTGATACGTTCATCTTTCGGTTTGAGAATATCTGCCACCACCACCTCTGAACACCATTACCTTCGATTTATTCAGGCTCACGTCCAGGTTCGAGTACTTACAGTAAACTCTGAATCTATTCAACATAAGTTGTAACCCATCTACTGTGTCGGAAAGAAAAACGATGTCATCCGCATATATGTTGTGCTGGAGTTTTCATGCCGCCGATCTCGATTCCACCTATTACAGCATCTGTTATGTCGTTGATGAATATAATAAACAGTAACAAGCTCAATAATTAACCTTGTGTCACACCTATCGATGTTGTATGGATTCCCCATTCATACACACTTCACATTACTTGCTCTTAAGATGTTAATTATTTTCGTTGAGAAGTAGCCTCGCGTGCTACGGAATCGAAGGTCGCTCGAAAGTTTACGAAGAAGGCATGTAGTTTCTTATGTTTATATATCTCCGCGATATTAAGTAGTGCATAAACTTGATCGAATGTCGAGTAATGCTTTCTTAATCCTGCCTTAAACCAATTTTTAAGGAATATGGCGGCGGTTTCTTGAATTTGCCACGATCAGGTGTGCTCTTTCGGTAGTGTTAAAAATGATTGACATTTTTAAGAGCACATAGATTCTAATAGAGACTTGCTTGAATTTAAATATAATGATTCTGTCTATTTCCAAGAATACTTTGCTGAAATTTAATTCTAATTATTAAATTAATAAATTAATTTCATATATACTTCAGGAGCTTGATTGCTTCGTCTTCTATATGACATTGTATTGTATATCCCGCTAAATCGGCAGTTGAAAAATGCAATAATCATGATTATTGGTGCATTTGGCCATCAACCAATAAGCCTCTCCAGCGAGCACTATCTTTTTCCTTAAGATCCTTCGCCTAAGATCACTCCTTGCACCGTATCGATCGAAGACGTTCTTTGTTGCGACATCTTCGGGCCGGGCTGTTCATACGCTCTACATGCCATCTTAAGCAATGGATCCGAAGACACGCTGTCGCTGTGGAGTGGAAGAGACCTACAGTTTTATGTCGACTCCGCACGGCCAAGTTTGAGAATCGTTTTCTGGACAGGAAATACTTTGAGCATTGTCAGTGACACGAATAAAAATTATTTTGGTCGCAGAGAGCAGGGATCGCTCCTACGACGTCGAGATTAAGGTCGACGCACATACCCACAAAGCCACGGGACACCACGAAACTGTCACTGTCAAACGCAATTTCAATCATGATAAATTACACAAGCGAGCAACGTCTGTAAATTATAAAAATTTTCTACCGAACTTCGAAGTCGGTGACGGCAACTTTAAAAGCGTTTGCTCCAATTTTCGGTTTGCTAATTCTTGGGTCAATGAGCTCGATATTAAACCCTTGAAATCCACAAGTGCTTCATATCTTCTCATTATTTTTATTTTTGTCGAACAGATTACAGATTGAACATACGATATCGAGCATTGCGGTCGACGCATATATCCACAACCCCAAGGCAACCAGGAGCTATGTACAGCTGATTTATATAACATGACTAGCAAATAACTAGTTTCAGAGACCTCATTCGTGAAAACTCAAACATTTTAATTACGTTTTTTAAGGGGTAGGTCATAATTGATAAAATATATTAAAAATAATTTTACATACCAGACAAACGTATGTATGACGCAAAAATGTTGCTGAGCAATGAATCAAAAACTGCTTCACGTCTGTCTTACTTTTATTTATTATTTCCTTTCTCTCCCCATTATTTCCGCCCTCGCTTCGCAGGTGAACATGCTGAATTCATTCGTAACATCATGGTGGCTACTCAGCGGATACAATTTGTGAACATGACCGGGACGTGTACACCTTAGCGTGTACACGCATTGCCACTCACTTTCGGGGAAATGTTGAAAATATGAAATTTTAAATGTTCGTTGAATTACAAACCACGAAATGAAAATGATTTATGTTCGTGTCTCGTTGCGTGTCCTCTTATGTCAATAATTCATTTGTAATTGCGGCGGACAGTCAAATTGAAAACGTCCACGAGCACAATTTAAAATTACAACTCAAATTTGAAGACACCGACGGACAGTGCCTGCGGTCGCTAGAACCATTGTGTTGACATGGTTTTTTTTTAGTTTTAACATTCGTAATTAATACTTATACAGTGAGGTGTGTGTAAAATTAACACTTGAAATTAAAAATAAAGGGAATACAAATAGGGGTTTCCGGTGCTGGATAAGAACATGTCTATAAAAATATAACACACTACATGAAAGAAACTGATTCCATTGGATAATGACTTGTGGTCGTGTATGCATGTGCTTTCTACGCGCCGATTGTGTTTCGTTTACCCGCATTAAGGACTCTTTCAATCTTTTGAAATGAAAAGAATTTAGATTACCAGTAGCTTTATTCCTTCGCCTTCTGTATGACATTGTAGTGCCTTCTACATTTATTTAAACGGGAAATTGAAAGATGCAATAATCATGACTGTCCTTCTTCTTTGTTTAGCCCTACAGCCTGGGATAGATGTGGCCCTCAATCAATAAACCTCTCCAGCGAACACAATCGTTTGGCATCTGCCTAAAGTTGCGCAAACAAAGTTGGTTAAGATCCTCCACGTCTGTACTCGATCGAATACTTTCTCTGTTGCGTTCTCTTAGGACCTGTGCTATTCATACGCTCTACATGACCTTGCCGGATCCCACACAGAGCTTCATGTATCTGTCCAAAGAGCAGGAGTAGACTGATAAGAGGATCATACAGCGTTTTCCAATAGGAACTTCAGAACTTTGAATTTAATTTGTGAACGCACTGTTTCACTAATCATCAAACTGTTATAATATAATATGGGTGGCGCTACAGCCCGCTACTACAGAGGGCCAGGGTCTAGCTTCTTACCGACCTCTCGTTTAGAGCGAGCTATTGTTCTCTCACGAGGGGAAGGGGCCTACAGTGTTATGCCGACTCCGAACGGCCAAGTTTGAGAAGCTTTGAGCATTGTCAGTAACTCGAAAGAGCTGGGGTCGTGAAAATTGTTTTCGTCGCACAGAGCAGGAATCGAACCTACGACTTTGAGGTTGGGGTCGACGCACATACCCACAACGCCACGGCCCACCACACCACCTTTTTGCTATGTGCATTTTTTTGAGAAGTGGGACCTTGCGTGGACTGCGAGAATTGAGGCTATGTTCCCTCAAGCGTCTTCTGATCGTCTGAACACCACATGGCAAGTCCAGCTCAACCAAAATCTGGGCAGTTGCTGAAGAAGGATGCGTCTTCGAATATCTCACGACCCGTCTCACGATTCTCTTTGGTTGCAAAATTTTCTTCCGGTTGCGTGTTTCTGCCTTTTCCTGGTATTTTATTGCATTTCTTTTCATTTTCGAGGAACATCCCAAAAGTTCTTCAATTTCTTGTAAGTTTTACCGCCTCTTCTAAGCCATTTTATCAGTTCGCACTTCTCTGGTGTGCAGTGTATTTTTCGACCCACTTTTGTAGGAACAAACTAATCAGTCTTACTACAAATTGATTAAAAACATAAAGTGTACCATGCAACTTACTTTTCTATAATTCAAATGAAAAATTTAAGGAAAAACCAAATCCTTATAGACGGATCTAAGACACAGTGCTATTAATTTGCTCTCACTAAAAAGATGTGGATTCCTCGAGAGTTTGAAGATTGAGTTTGTTGTTGATGAACAAAATACTACACTAGAAGCCAGAAAAAATGTAGTTTATGAAAATATTAAGGGAAATTTCTTACACAGTGGCACTGCTATTACTTTGCTAACCACTGTATTTGGTCCCATTTGCGAAGAAAGAGAAGATGGAACTACGTACTCTGCGAGCTGTACAATGACATTGGCCTAGTCAAACGAATTCAATTGTCTCGACTCAGGTGGCTAGGACATGTAGAGAGAATGGGCACTAACGCTCCGGCTCGGAATGTCTTCGGGGCCAACCCTGAGGTACAATGCAGTGGAGCAGGACCTCACATCCGATGGCGTAACCAGCTGGAAAGAGATCTTAATAAGCTGGATGTACGAAACTGGAATGCTGACTGAGGCCCTGGTCCACACCGGACTCTAGCGCCACTCAAAGAAGAAGCTACTTAACTGAGAAAATGATGTCTAAATTTTAAAACGAATTGCTGAATTTTGAAGACGACTATGTCAACAGAACGCTCTCTTGTGCATCTACGTCCAAGATGAGACTCAGTTAAAATTCTGAATTATGAAACTAAGTACCTACCGTCGAAAAAATTCTTTCTTTATTTTTATTTTCAACACTTCTTCGAATTTCCACACAAAAGAAGAAAAATATTAAAAAATGAAGTCGGTCACAATTATATCCGCTGCTAAGATTTCTGCTGAAAAACGGCTAAAGCGAAAATGCCACGGCCAGCAAATGAAATGCAATGTTCTTTTGAAACATCTGGCAATATGCAAGAAGGAGGAAGAATTTCAAATGCAAAATCTTGAATGGTATGCAAAATTATCCGCTCTCGCTCTTGAATATCGTGAAGCATGCTTAAGATGTCCAAAACGCAAAATGCTGAAGAGCACGCCTGTCCAACGTAATAATTGTCCTACAACGCCACTTGCTTGCATTCACAGGAAAATTTTAAATTAAATTTGTTCCATAATCCACTTTGCTGTTGCTTGTGAAATCAACTTGTGAGGGGATTATCGTTTACATAAAGAGGCGGCAGCGCCCGGAAGACTCTTTGGACTATGCTCGGCAAGGCAAACGTAGTTAACTCTCTTTGCAGTTTTCACTTAGTCGCTTTCTTGTCGGAAAATTGCCATTACATGCGTTCCAAAGTATTACCACATGTAGACGCATCTACCACTGAATCTACATACACTCGGATGAGCACGTACTCAAGTGCATGATATTCAAATAGATACACTTTTGCGTGTGCGTGTACATTGGTACAGATATAGATTTCTTATTTTCGCGTTTGGGTAAATCACACTCGTAACGGTTGGGATTAGAACGAATTATTAAAATGGTTGGCGGTACTGAGTGTGCCTTGCAATTATTTTGCCCATTTAATTCGACTGGGACTTCACATTTTTTTTATTTCCACCGAGGAACGGGACAAAATGGAGGGGGAAATGAGTGTAGACACAGATCCCTTAAGCATTCTCATTCGTTCGAAGGCTGGGGTGTGTACATTTGTGTGTTTGAGGGAATCATGAAATTACTTTTCAACCATCGAGGAATGGACAATTTTTACATTTATGGGCGAGTACATGCGTATTGGTATGTGTACATGTCGTTTTATGTAAAAGTTCTTTGGAAATTAGTTGAAATAAGATGGTTTGTGGCAGAAATATATGCTGTTAAGCGTACATTACAAATAATGACGTACTACTTGTGTGAAATTTATTCTTATTTTTATCTTATTTAAATTTAATTTTTTCGAAGTATGTTCATATCACACTTTAAAGGGAAATCCCTTTTTGCCCGTTCAAGCAAATTTACTGGTCAGAGCGACTGAAATGTGTTAAATGTGATAAGTTGTGAATTATCAATGCCATCAGACGTGTTTTTTTTTTTTCATTTTTTATTAGCAAATTTGTTGATCCAACGTTACATTAAATTTAATATTTGTTCTCATAAAATCCTTGTATTTCACTAATCTTAATAGGTTTTAGAGATTAGGAACCAATCACCTATTTTTGCATTCGATCAATGTCTTTTTTTTGCACAGTTTTTTGTGGAATCAATCTACCGTGTAAAAATAGAATTAGTTGTACATAGAAAAAAAAATTAGTATTGATTTCTTGTGCAATCAAGCCATTAATATATGAATTCAAAGTCATTCATATGTTAGCCACGTTCACAGCTGTCGATTCGTTTCACCGATGACGACTAACAAGAAATTGTTGCTGTCTTTCATGAACATTGGCTATGAGGTCGTTTAAATAAGCCAACGGTCTGGCCTAGCCCCAAGTCTAGATGTGTTAAAACCAGAAATAAAGTATTAAAGAGATAGCCGACTTCTACGTCTGTGTCCCATAAAATTATTCTGACGGCGTTCTTTGTAGAGTTTTCCCCATGTTTTCACTGACACAAGGTACGAAAATACGTGTGAGTTCTTCAAACAGCTGATTGCTTTCCCCTACGGTCTACCGAGGTGAAATAGTCATTGTTCGGCGAACAGTAGACTCAATAACATGCCTTCCACATTCAACCAACAGCTGATTTACAATCTTATGTCCGGCAAGACTGCTGTTATCTTAGATTTTTCTAATAACTATGCGTTCTTCGTGCCATGATAGTTTGTGGGACTGGCCTTTTGCTGCCTTAACTCGGCCATAGTTCCTCAACGTATGAGCATATTAGACTTCACTTCCAATTCTGCGCAATTTCATTATATGCTTCACTGTTTAAGTGCTGCCTCAACACCAACTCCCGTCTTTCAAACGAAGTGTTATTACCTTAGCGGCCCATTTTATTTTGCTTGGCACTTGAATATGATGGGATGTGTTCATTTGTGTGTTTGAGGGAATCACAAAATTACTTTTCAATCATAGAGGAATGGGAATAGATCAAAATTAGTTTGAAATTGATGAGAATGCGAAAATATGGCAAACTAAAAATTAGAGTTATGTGCTTATCAACAGCGTTGACGTGTTTTTTACGTTCTTAAAAAAAAATCACTCATACGCCATACACTTCATATGACAAAATAACGAAAATAAAAAGCATTTTGGAGAAAATGTTGTTATCGTTCAAGGTGCATTCTATTCTGTCTTTTACACGGTTTGGAAAAAACAAAAAAATGCTAGTGTTCATATGATTTCATTCGATTTATCATGATTACTGCGTGTCTTTATTGCACTGTCTTTTTCTGGATCGTATCTACAGTGTAAAAACAGAATTAGGTGTATTTATCGCATTTGCAGAGGTCTATGTGTTGGATCGACGGTGAAGTTTGAACAGTTTGGCCACATTAGATCGACGAACCTAATTTGTTGGTCAAGTTTTTAACGCAGCTCTATGAGATCGAAAAGCACACTATGTCAAACACTGTCATTCCTAGAAAAACTCGCTCATCGAATTGAGTTTAGAAAACGAAACGTCGATTGTTAAGTGCGACATGTGCATTGTTGCACCGTCCATAGATCTGTCCATTGAAATAACGACGCAACATATCTCTGTACCTATAGCCATGGAATGTAACACAGCAGTCAGTCTTATCAATGAATGACGGGTACCGGAGCCAATCAGCAATTTTCTCTAGCCAGCTCGGTCTTTAGCTAGCTGATTAAGGTCTCTCTCATCATCCTTTCGCGTACAGCACTCATTCGAAGATTTTCTTGGCCGGAGTATTGGCTTCCATCCGCTCTACCTGATCTATCCATATCTCTATGTCGCTGAACAGCTTCCTAAGCTTTTGACAAAGTCCACGGGGCAATTAAGGTCTTTGCTTGTTTGAGTGAGAACTTTGATCATAACCCAAAGCTTAATTTCTCCACTGGTGTCTGCTAGCGTTTCTTAGGTAGACAAAGTCTTCTGTTAATTGTGGCGTTCTGACCGGACGTCGTTGTTAGGTGTCTTTTTATCACATTGTCATTATCACTATAGAACATTGTCATTTTGACAACAATTTCTTATTCAAAAAGATGTTATAGATCGTTATGTAAATGCAACAACCTCGGTTATTGTAACTGCCTTGATTTTAATTAGTTGTGTAAATGGAGTTTGTACGGTACAACCAAATTTTCAAACTCAATATTTTGACCACTTGAAAATGAGGGGGGTCCGACGACACAAATATATAGTAATTATATATGGACGGCGCTACGACTGGTAGATGACAAGAGCTTCTACATAACCACTCTTGTTGTGTGTGTTATTGTTCTTTCACGAGTGGAATACACACATTATATAATAATTACGAATTTGTTCTTCAGTTGGTGGACCCAAATCCTCACTTTGGTCCCATTCTATTCCCACGGTTAGTCCCATCGATTCCCTTATTTTGTCGATTACTACTACCATTCACAAAAGTATTTTCCTTCTCACTTTTAACTCGCTGTTTTTTATTCCAGCCTATAGCCTCTCTGTAATTTCAACACTCATGTAAAAATGCACGTTATCATATGAAAATATATATATCTGGAAAGCAAAAAAAAACAAATGTTTGTCTAATTTGATTCTTACTAAATAAACAAACCATGCTATACTTTTATATAAAATGGAAAGAGTGGGTTTTCACAGATTCATACTAGAACGGTTTAGATCATAGTTATCACAGATCAGAAAGAATGAAGATTGAAGGTGTGAGAAGCGAGATTCGATTCTTTAATTTGGAAGTGCCTCAAGGCTCTGTGTTGAGACCCAATCCATTTAAATTTATATAAATTCACTATTTTCACTAAACTTCAGAAATAGACTTACGGCGTTCCCAGATGATGTTGGCGACATTAATTGGAATCTAAGTCTTTTTAGAATCAGGTTCACAGAGCACAATATGAACATTAGCTCAAAAACCAACATCAATGTTTTTTTTTTTGGTTTCCCCAGTGAGTATGAATGCGGACGTTTACTTCCATGCATCAGAAAGCCAAAAGTATGGATCTGCTGGCTACCATTGTGCCTCAAGCCAACCACGTCCTACCTTATGCAGCAGTCTTAATTCCTTTCTGATTGAAAAAAGTGGATGAGTTTAAGTACCGCTCACAATTGATTCTAGGATTGATCTAGGATATCTTTTCGAATTTTTTATATTTTCTATTTATAAAAAGGTGCTGAAAGAAATTTCTAAAAACTATTTACTATGGTATTTTTCACTCTTAACTTCAGTACGGTATTGTCTGTGTCATTTGGGGGCGTATATCTGAATAAAATCAAGCCCTGACTAGTTTTGCAAAAATGTGTAGTCAGAAAACTCTGCAACAAATGTCATCGTCGTCCAAGTTTTGTGACTTGAAAATTCTTCCAGTTCTTCATTTGTATGGTTTCAAAGTGCTGAAAACGTTCTTTCAGAAATCAAGAAAATTTTAACTATAGATTAATGTCTGATTGCAATCTACGCAAAAACGTCTCTTATACCATGTTACTAACTACCTTCATATTACAGCTCAATTACCTGTGTACTGAGAAAATAAATCTGGCATTTTAAAACAAATCCGGCCTTTTATTCATCCAGCAGCCAATAACTGTCACTGCAGTAAGAATAAACACCGGACACTGCCTACTGGGCCTTGAAGCAAGAATACCAGACCTTTTCTCCAATGACTTCTGTAAAAGATACCAAGACGAGGATTACGAGGAAAGCATACAGCATATTCTCTTCGACTGTCCTGCTCTGGTCTCAAACAGGAAATCCACTATAAACTACTACTTTAATGATAGCATGTATGATCCCAGTAATACATCAGTCAACACAGTATAATTTGTTGACAAAAGTGTCTGTTTTTCAGGTTCACCTCTGCTTGTGAACGATAAGCCTATTTCAGCCTAAGTGCATAAATGCTACTACGTGTGTCCGATAGACACATTAGTCGTATCAAAATCCATCGTTGTTCCTTCAAAGTGCTTAAAAATTACTAAGCATTGCATATTGCAACTGAGGTGGAGTGAAAATATGACAAAAATTACTTAATTTGTTTCCTTCTTTTTAAGTCTTCAATAAAGTTATGCAAAGTCCAAAAAGGCTAAATAATAATGTATGTTCATTTACCAGCAGATTGAAAATCGTCAAAATTTGAAATCGAGAAGGTGGGGTCCCCTTAATTCAAACCCTACTCTATTTCAGTGCTGCCAGTATTTTGAAGTGAAAACTACCTAGCATAAGAGAATTCTTCAGTTTCTCTGAATAATTATTCGGAAATATACAAAACAGAGGTATTTATTTCGAAAGACCCATTTTCCGTAAAATGGAACCGCCTGTTTAACACGAAATGGTCAACTTACAAAGAATTGGCAGCACTGCTACACACCACTTCCCCCACAAACAACTCCCATCTAGTTTTGAATCTTCTTGGAAGTCCTGCGCCGGACTTCCTGAACATATCCCTTTAAAAACAAAACAATCCAAACCTGACAAAAGGCAATACGCATTTTCATTTTTACACGAATAATGTGCTCGCACATCCCCACATATGCACGCCAGTGCACTGGTGCAGTGTGCACAAGCAATTCGCAACCACGATGGGTGTGGGAGTAATTTAACACAAAAGCCCTTAAGTTATGGTATTCAAATGAATTCTTTGATAAGACGCAAACTAAACCTCCCCCCAGATAGAGATACTCTCGAAAACTTTTCAAGGATTTCATCTACAAGCCACGTGGCTGAACTACACAATTTCTGTTTACTACAACATCGCAGCAACAGCAAGTACGGCACATGTTAATGACAAAAGAACTGCGAACGCTAAGTGCACAACATAAAGGCGCGGCGCGGCACGGCGCGGCGGCTGTCGGGAAAACGACGTCCGTTGCAAAAATGTAGCCCAGAAGAAGCTGTGCATAAATAATACACAAGGTCCGATGAGAGATGAAGTGGCGATCTGGCATCGGTCCCAGGGCCCGGCATGTGAATGTTCATATGGTTGGTTGTGTGAAGATGAATGGATAGTGGGTTGGGTTGATGCTTTAGATTGCGCTTACAAAAAGTAATTCCCCTGGCAAAGCAGCTCTCGCTCAGGCTCTCAGTTGTGGGAGTCAAATTGCACTTGCAGCTGGAATAACAACACCATCATGAGCAGAAAATCCTCCATTATGCATAATTTTTCCGGCCCACCCACCCTGCTCCATTCGCTCTGTCCTATCGCCACGGACTTACATACGTACATACGGGTGTACATCCGGTTGCTTCAAGCCAACAGCGCGGCGGCAGCGACGGCGGTCTATCGCGTCGCCCTGTACATCGCCACCGTATGTGTGTGTTATAAACTCTTTTTCCAAGCATCGCATCGCAGCTACCACCGAAGCCCGCCATCAGGAATTTTCTTATCGGAGAAATTATGCTAATTTGCCATCATTGAGCTGCTGGAGATGGGCTTGGCATGCGACGGCGGGTCAGGGGGTGAATTGAAATTACATGATTCAGTAGATATTTTAACCTTTGCTAGTGTCCCCGGCGTTTATGTGGTTTATGGGGCCATCAGACGCTTTGCATGCTGGAGTCGCCGCAACAGCGGCCCAGCCATACAGTGTTAAATCGTTGGCCGCTCCGCTGCTCTCGCTCGTCGTACACACAGTACTGCTGTCGCCTGCTGGGGGTTTTTGTGCATGAGCGGTCCTAGTTCCGCAAATAGTGCGAGCAATTAAAGTTTCGTGATTATTTTTTTCCTCCCTTTCCTAAGCACTCCTGCGCCGCACCGTCCCGAAATAGTTCCGCTCTCGACAACGAGGTGGGGTTTTTCAAATGGTCGCGCCACTTCTTGGTAGACTTGGGCACCGACCGACGTGGTCGCATTTTGCGTACAAGAGGACTTTGGGGTGCGCAAAAAGGAAAATCCAGCCAGTATCCACTACTCAGTGCTATGATAACGAAATGAAATAGTATGGGTCGCCCCGATATATTTTATGGTTCACGGAAGATGCTTGTGTGCGCAATATCGGATGGCCCAATGCCACAGATCCGCACATACAAACGTGTGCACGGACGGCGTGAAGGAGCCCGCACATCACTGAGGAGGGGAATTTATTAATATTTGTAAAAGGGTTTTGGGAGCGATAGCGGCGAGGATAATTGAAAGAAAATTTATTGCACGAATTCATTACAAGAAAACGATAGGTATCTGATGCAAGAAAGACGACCCTGCCTGTCCCACCGACTTGCCGGGAAAGGTGCAAAAACAAATCCAAGCGAATTTGTAAGCTCTTTAGTGCTGTTACCACATACCCGGCTGTGACATCTTAGTTCTAGATTGCGGATGGAGTCTCTGTTTGCTCAGACCCTGATCGTGAGCGGATAAGGGGGGAATAATTTTGTTTAATTTTGCGGGGTCAACGAATATCCTTGCGATGTCGTGACAAAGTGCGAACCGAATGCGGGACTGAAGATTTGTATCTGCAGTTCGCTGGGGTTCTTCGGTTCGCTTTCGCGGCGTGGTCCCGAACAGATTTTTAGGATGAGCTTGTTAGGGGTGAACGTTCGCTGTTAACTAATGGAATTAATTGTAAAAAAATACTGGAGATATAAAACCATATCTTTGGGTTACTATTCAGAGCACTATCTCTTACCATTTAAGAATCTTTAAAGGACAAACAAGCAAACCATTGATTTTAATATTTTCTTATATAATGTTCTTCTTGTCATTATTGATTGTATTTTCCCAATGCACATCTGCCGAATTTGGGAAGACGAAAGCATGCCTCTCCATAAGCCTCATCCACAAAAAATGCGATCCTACCTCTTTGAAAAAAACTATAGAGGTATATCCCTGCTCAACGTCGCTTGCAAGATCCTATCCAGCGTAATGTGTGAACGTCTAAAGCCGTTTTGCACCGCACTAATCGGCGCGTACCAGTGCGGCTTCCGGTCCGGCAAATCGACTATATACCAACAATTCTCACTAAGACAGATGATAGAGAAGAGCAGCAAGTTTCCAAGCCGCATACGACAGCATTCATCGCAAGGAGCTATTCGAAGATATGGTCGAATTGGTGATCCCGGGAACATTTATCCGGTTGTGTCCCACCACGCTAACACATACGCGATGCACAGGGCAGTTCGGCTCAAGGACGTCTGAGCCGTTCGAAACCTGAACCGGAATTCGACAAGGACGCTTCTTCTTCTTCTTCTTCTTCTTGGGGCGCGGGGTGAACCTGGGCCACGGTCAACAATCCTCTCCAGCTGGCACGTTCTTTAGCCAGCTGCCTCCAATTTCGCACTCCAAGTTGGTTGAGGTTCTTCTCCACTTGAGTGCGCCATCGGGTTCGTGGTCGTGTCCTCTATTGCGTTGTCCCACTGGTTCGGAGCCGAAGACTCTTCGGGTTGGAGCTGTGTTGTCCATGCGCTCAACATGACCTAGCCATCTTAGGCGTTGAATCGTAGACGCCTGACTAGACTCATGTCGCTGTACAGCCCGTACAATTCGTGGTTGAATCTTCTTCTTCTCCATATAATGTGAGCTTAGTTCTTCGAGAGAGGGCTCTAATGTCGGTACTGATGTTGTACGTACTATTAACTTGGGAGCCGTGGTAGATGAAGTCCTTTACCACCTCGAAGTTGCAGCTGCCTGTGGTGACATTCTGACCGAGTCGTCGATGTTGTGTGTCTTTTCTTGAAGTCAGCATATACTTCGTCTTGCCCTCATTCACCGATAAACCCACATTGCTGCCTCTGTTTCAATAACAGCAAACACCCCATTAAGAGCTCGTCGTGTTCGTCCAAATGCGTCAACGTCATCCGCGTAAGCAGGCAGCTGAATGGACTTTTGGAATATCGTGCCTCTGGTGTATACGTTTGAGTTTCGCACGACATTCTCAAGTCTTATATTCAAGAAGTCACATGCCAGCGTGTCGCCTTGCCTAAAACCTTTTTTGACATTGAACGTCTCGGTGAGTTCGTCACCGACCTTGATGGAGCAGCGAGAGTTCTCTATCCTCATCCTGCACAACCTGGCGAGTTTGGCAGAAATATCAGAACTAGATATGGCGTTGAATAGCTCGTCTCTATGCACATTGCCATATGCGCCCTTAAAGACGACAAATAGTTGTCGTTCTGCATCCCTTGGGTTTTTTCCGAGGATATGCCGTATTACGAAGATTTGGTCGATGGTGAACTTCCCAGGCCTGTAACCGCGCTGATGAGGACCTATCAGGTTGTTGACGAATGGTTTCAGGCGCTCACGCAGAACGGCAGAGAAGGACTTAATGGAGATGTTAAGGAGACTTATCCACCTATAGTTGGCTCAGTCAAATTAGTCTACTTGAGCCTCGATATCGCTTTCCGGACTTCGTCTTGATATGTTATAACATCATGACTATAGAAGTTTATCGTGATATCCTAAATGATGTGATGCTACCCTACGCTGAGGACAACATGCCTTTAAGATGGCACTTCCAACTTGACAATGATCTCAAGCATTCATCGAAATTAGTAAGCGCTTGGTTGAGGGACCATCAAGTCACGGTTTTACCATGGACATCTCAGTCCCCAGATCTCAATCCTATCGGGAATTTGTGGGCGGAACTGGAAAATAATAAAACTCACCTTTGGACCTAAATTAAGAAACATTGGAAGGCCATTCCTTTGATTAAGTGTGAAAAACTTATAGTTCTATATATATAGAACAAGGGCGGTTATTCGGGACACTAATCTACTCAAATATAATCTCTATTTCACACATCCAATATCGTTTGCAATTCGGCGCCTTCAAACTTCGTTCTTCATTTCTCACATCAAAATCATTATTTCTGAACCGTTGAAACCATATTTTGCATGTTGCTTCTGATAGAGCATATCATATCATTCGATGCGACTCTGCAGCACTTTTCCTCAAATGAAAACGAAAAATTAATGCTTTCCGCAAATCATCACTTTCTGGTACGAAATTCGACATTTTTAACACGATGAAAAAATATGATTTTGTCTGTTCAATGACTTGATGTATACTAAATATTTTTCACAGATGTCATAGCAAACAAACAAAAAAATAAGGGCTCGTTCACTACAAATGTTCCCTATTGAGACATTTGTATCCTAACGCTCACTTCATACTGGTACACTTGGTAAATAAAGACAACGTCGGTAAAGTTATAAGCAAACAGAAAACAAATATCCCTCGTACATCTATCGTAATGTCCGTACATAATGTAATGTTTAAATTCAAATAGCTTAATAGCCAAACAAAGTGTTTAAACAGGAAAATGCGAATATAGTCGCTCGGACTCAATTTATTAAACTTTAATTGCAGTAGATAACCGATTAGTGAGGATAGTGGGCAAAAAATCAGTCGGTACTAATCGGAAATCCAATAAACAAATACATAGTTTTTTGTCTGTAAAGCGAAAAAAAGTGTCAAAACAAACAAGATTCTTCATGTTTACGGTTTTTTGTTTCTGCTATCTAAACATGAATAGTTTAATCATATAATCCATTGTATGCATTGTAGTTGACAACTTAATGGAATAAATAGATACATGAGATGTGACCCATAGCAAACACGATGCAGAGTTAGAATGATTTTATTTTAAATTCAGTAAATTAAATTTCTCTTATTTTTTTTTCTATTTTCATATTGCTACTGGACATAATTGACACACAATCGATGGTCATGAAATAGTGTGTTCATAGTCATTTAGAACTTGCGGTCTAGTTTCAAAGTTTCGTGCACATTGGAATAGTCAGTTTTTGGCTAGAGCTTCACATATCATCAAAAGAATAGAATAACGTCCACGATTGGGTACCAAACTTGTTTCAAGATGCCATCGAATACAAAGTATATGTCAGTGAAACGTTTTCTACAGGCCATTTTGTTCTTTTTGAATCACACGTTATTTTGACGCTTGTGCTGTTTCCTTTTCGATAGAAAGTTAGTATGATGCCGTATGATGCCATCGCGTAACGAAATGAGTCGCTTTACCCTTGAACAACGTCAAAAAAATGTTTGCCAAAAAAATGCTGTATATGCCAAACAGTGCGATCTTTTTAAAGAGATCGAAATGAAGCATTCACCCCTACTACTTGAGAAGTTCGTGCAAAACTCAAACGTATACACCAGGGGCACGATATTCCAAAAGTCCGCTCAGCTGTCTGCTTACGCGGATGACATTGACGCAATTGGACGAACACGACGAGCCCTTAATGAGGCGTTTGCTGGTATTGAAACGGGGGCGGCGAAAATGGACTTAGCGGTGAATATCACCCGGAAAGGACACAGAACATCGACGGCTTGGTCTGAACGTAACCATAGGCAGCTGCAACTTCGAGATGGTAAAGGACTTAATTTACCTTGGCTCCCAAGTTGACAGTACGAACAACAGTACCTAGATTAAAAGCAGTGTAACTCCTGCCAATCGCTGTTTCTTTGAGCTCAAGCAATTGAGTAGTAGAGCTTTCTCTCGAAGAACTAAGGTCACATTATATAAGACCTTGATCATTTCTGTCCTGCACTCCGGCGCGAAAGCCTGGACTAACTCAAGAGCGGATGAAGGCGCACTTGGTCTCTTTGAGAGAAAAGTACTAAATTCAGTCTATGGTCCTGTTTGCGTTGAAGATTTTTGGAGAAAGAGATTCAAGCACGAATTGCACGAGCTGTACAGCGACATGAGCCTAGTCAGGCGTCTACGGATTCAATGCGTAAGATGGCTAGGCCATGTTGAGCGCATGGACAACACTACTTCAGCCCGTAGATTCTTCGACTCCGGACAAGTGGGACAACGCAATAGAGGACGACCAAGAAGCCGATGGCGCACTCAAGTGGAGAAGGATCTCAACCAACTTGGAGTGCGAAATTGGAGGCAGCTGGATTAGGATCGTGCCAGCTGGAGAGGCTTGTTGGCTGTAGCGCCATAAGAAGAAGAAGGCCAGGCACTATGTCCACGTGGAAAGGTGTGTACAACAAATTAATTAGAAACAGAATTTCGTTAATTTCATTGCATTTTTAAAAAGAATAATTATATCAATCCAATTGTTTCTAGACAAGCTTGTGAACCACTCTTCCAGAACCTGCTCGGAAAAAAAGAACACAAGTCACACACTCGGTATGTGAGTGACATTTGTAGCCGTCATAGGATTGTGTCTGCCGATCTGCTTGCAAAAGTTAATACAATTATGGCTTGACAAACAAAACAAGTAGACAGCCTACCCCTCCACGGCCGACAGTTACTCCACGAACTGCCAATCCAACCACCGAATCAGGTGCACACAACCTTCCCTCCACTAAAGCCTTCCGCTTAAAGCACAGCGATTTCAATCGATTCAGCGGTCATATTTTCACAACAATTCCGGTTCGCACATGCGGATGTGAAGCCACAAAAATTCCCTAAACCACATCCGGGCTTGGTCACGATTTCCCGCCGCCACTCGGCGCACAGACTGAAATAGTATGCTTTTGTTCGCATAATTTTACCAGCACAACACATGCTGCCACGACCCGCGGTTGTACTTGAGCGATCTCTTGAAATGTCAAACTGCACTGTCTGGGCTGATTACATGAATAAATTATGCGCAACCCTTTTTTGGTTTCACATCAAGGAGTAAATCCGATGACACATCTACTTCGCCCATCCACTCACAAAAAAAAAATTAAAAATGTAAATGTAACAAAAAAAGGCACAACATCATCATCCTGGCTTAGCATGTATTGCCGTCACCGATTCCAACACGCGTGCAACTCCATCACTCGGCGGTGGGCGTGCGTCGGCGTGGCGCTTCCACCATGAAGACTGTATCGCACTCCAAGTCAAAGGGTGCTGTCCAGCCTATATATCACAGTGATATGACACAGCGTGGCACATCTGATGTATTAAAATGATAATCGCTTTATGTGGTTGTTTTTATTATTAAATGTTAAAGGGATGTGTGTCCATAAATAAATAAAGTCGCATGTTGTTGTGTGCGGCAGTCGGTTTTTTGAACGACCGACTCATTTTGGGGATACGTCTGGCAGCTAACCCGGTCGGCTACCGTGCTCCGGGTGCTCTCGGTTCCGGAGGGCTTTGCGCCGTTGTCTGCTGCCGCGCCGCACTGTGCTGGCGATTCTTTCGCAGAAATAAATTGAATATCTATTATGGCCTTAATAAATCGTTACAGTGGTGGCAATATGATTGCCTACTTGCATACGCAGCTTTTAGCGAACGGTGGCAGGCAATAAAATCGTGTGTATACGGACTGATACCATCGAAAATGATATTTTTCCTTTTTTGCTTTCATCCATTCCCAACCTCAGTCGGAGGATGGGGACTGGGTGTCGCAAATGAAAATATGAATTTAAATACACGATACACGTGGCGCGGTGGGGCAGTGCACTTTTTGTTGTATCCGAATCAGCACTGTCAATATCCTGCCATGCACGCAATTCGGTTTCTTGTGCCATTAATGTGATCTGTTGGTGGGGAATAATGAAATTCTGCACAAATTCAGAGTCAATGGGTGTCCGTTGAGCATGCGAGGTCAGCGGCAGAGTTAGTCGTTGATTTGATGTGTAATTCTTCGTTGATCCCAATTAAGTGAGGTCAGAAAGTGTCACCTGTCCGGCAATCCTTAATTATCCACTTGACCTGAATTGGAGCATCTGTCGAATCTACTAATGCAGTCATTCTCATTCAGAATGCACGAGTATGGTAGACCATTGAATTTTGGTGGTTGCTTTCCATGGACTCTGTTGATGTTAGCCTTTGGATGAGGTTTCTGATACGACTTGTAGTTTATGTTGGTTTTAAATTTTTGCAGGCGAAATAGGGAACATGGCTTATTAGACTTCACACAATGCTCCGTTTTTTCCTTGACCAAAGATGAGAGACACTGCCAAGCGTTAGTCCCTGGTGTTAAATTATTGCAATGTGTAGATGTACATATCGCAGATGTGAATATCGATTTAATCCAGGTTACGAGAATTCAAAGAAAAGATAAAAAAGAAGTTTAATTTGCAAACGAGAGAAAAAAAGAAGTAGATCTGAAACGATTTGTATTCTTGTCGCCATTCGATGTAGCGATGAATGCGGGTGTCCTCTGTTGCATTATCCCGCAGACTCGGATGAAAATGATGTTACGTTTTGCGCAAGTGAATGTGCACTGTCCTTCTTCGCAAAAAGGTTCGATCACTTGCTTGTGATGAAATAAATATTTATACTTGGCAAATGCCTTACAGAACACCCATTTCCCCAGTTGGCAATGCGTCGTCGTTAGATGATTTTCGATATTCTGACGGCCACTATTTTTCAAAAAAAACTGGCTCTGGTCATGCTGTACACGCCACATGATTATCCGAGTAGAACATGGGCTGCAACATTCCTACTGAAGAATCACAATACAACCGGCTAAGGGGTCATCATCTTCTCTGGTAGTCAATCGGTAATAAACTCCAATGCATTAGATATTTTGACATCGAAGCTGGTTAGACCATGCAGACAGAGTGTCAATGAGATGTCCTTGTCAAATTCGAAGACCAGGGCATACTGAAATGAAAAGGTAATAAAAAGGCGGGCAGTCTCGAAAATGTGGGTGCAAAGTATATGGGAGAATCCTTAGCATGGCCCTAGTATTGAGTATCGAGGCTAAAGAAAGGAGTGTATGGCCGAAGCCGAACCAGAAGAGATCAACATCATTTATTGCATTCAAACGCACGCTAATACGAGTCCTTTGTGGACACCATAATCGGCCTTCACAGTCCACAACATATAGTTGAAACCGATCGAACTACCAAAAACTATGTTTAGTTCATTTATCATCGTCATCATTGCACTATGCGGTTGACAGACCTCGTTTATGAAGGCAGCTACGTGGCCTCAACATCGAAGTGAATGTTCTTCTTTCAATGATTATGATATCGTAAATAAATAAACAAAAACCCTGAGCTCTATTGAGAAAACATATTATTTCAATTAATCAGCGTTGATGCTCACTCGTTGAAAACATAACATGAATGATAAATTGTATTGCGGTAACACTAGTGTTCACATTGTACGGCGAGAACTTCCATATGACCTTTTGTACAAATTGGTCCATCCAATGCAAACATTTCTTTTCAAAAACTTCAATGATGAGAAAGACACAGGATCTATCAAACATCGGCTCTACGAAGGCACAGTCCTAGCAAATACACGAATCCTGTTAGTATTAGTACTTCAGTAGGTCTAACATTAGTTTTACCACACCCTAGCATGAACATAATGGGCCCAACATCTTTGTCTAAGTGGCCACGGTCACAAAGCCATTGGGTCCGAAACTACCTATTAAATACCTACCTATATGGAACTGCTCTATATGAGAGTACTTCTGCCTAGGAAAAGCTTCTCAAACTAGGCCGTTCGGAGTAGGCATAAAACTGTAGATCTCATCCACACATGATAGATCAATGGCACGCACAACTCGAATGGTTGCTGAGAAGCTAAGCCTTGGCCTTCTTAAAATTCAGTTTGTTTATTTGAACTAAATCAACAATGAAATATAGCCATGTTCTCGTAAGAGCTGCGCCTGATTTAGGGATATTATCTCAGGCTTGAAATCAAAGATAAGATGTCATCATTATGGAATAAAAAAAACATCTAGTTTACTCTCTTTCTAGGCACAATTCCTGACTTCAGTATGTGCGTCGACCCCAACCTCGACGTCGTAGGTTCGATTCCTGCTCTGTGCGACGAAAATAATTTCCACGGCCCACCTCTTTCGAGTTACTGACAGTGCTCAAAGAGTATTTCCTGTCTAGATAAAGCTTTTCAAACAAAGCCGTTCGGATTCGGCATAAAACTGAAGGCCCCTTCCACTTGTGAGAGAACAACAGCACGCACAACACGAGTGGTTGCTGAGAAGCTAGGCCCTGGCCTCCTACAGGCTGTAGCGCCATCCATATTATATGATTATTATCATTGGTACACATTGCTAGCTTAAGTCAGCTTCATTGAATCTTAGAGCTTTTTCGCACGTTTTAATCTGTTATTTTGTTGCATGAACGGTCTAGAGTCCTTAATACCCGCCTGGTTGTTTCAAAACTGATTCCTTTGTTTGTTGTGACCGTGTTATTGAATCCGTAAAGACAACCATATCATGTATTTTCTGTTTTGTGACACTCTCAGGTCGCCTTAGAGTTAAATATATAGCTTTTGTTCTTTGATAACCGCTGGGATACGCGAGCAAATGTGAATTTTGATAAAGTTTTCTGCGATACAATCTGCAGCTTTGTGGATGGTGCACAATTCTACTTGGAAGATTGATATTTTCGATTTGGACTCACTTGTATACCATTTATGGGCTCTATTCTTCATCCAAGGGGGTTTGTGGTTCAATTCCATATTACACGGTATCAGCATTACATAGACTGCATTACGATGCTTTACAGAAGCGATATTATCAACCGGCAAAATTAGAGAGGTTGTACTCTTTCTAGCGAACTCGTCTGCTTTGCAATTCTCTAGGATGTGACAGTGTTCCGGCACCCATATAAGTAGGATATTAAAATACATGAAGTCTTGGAGTGAAATGTGACTGACTTCAGAGATTTGATTTCTGCCTGGATGTCGGAGCAGATGATTATATCTTTTCTTGATATCACCTAGAAGATACACTCTACAATGTTTTGGTAGTCAGAAGGGCGCCTGGATGCTCAGATCCTTGGAATAAACACCAACACCCCCATCTGAATTCATCTGTGAAAATTCACAGTAACCCGTCTGAAGTTCAGACTTCCAGTAAAATCTGGGATGCTGGATAAGAAGTTCTTCTTAAAAACGATGTCAGTATCTTTAGGTATAGAGTTGAACCTTCTAAGGATCGAAAAGTGCCCAGATCTTAGTTCTTTGCAGAGACGGAGCAAACTTAACGTGTTAGCTGCTTGCTGTCTACCGATTAGAGGTATATCGGTAGGAGTTTGAGAAGTAAATTCAAAGCAACGGATCACTTCCTATCTTTAGCACTCCTTTCGAGTGGTCTGAGGTTGATGTTCTTAACAAGTGCGTTCCCTCACATAGCGACTTGCTACAGCATTGTGGGTCTAAAAACCGATACCAAGTTGCTCCATCTTTTTGGAACCAAATGCTTCCTCTAAGTCCTTCGGAGCATTTCTAGGTAAAAAAAAATCTTTAACATCTTTAAATAACAGTCTTTGCAGCTCGATTCATGAGCCACCCTGTACATAACTCGTTGAAGAAAACAAGTTCGTCCGATTTCATTCAAATTAAAGCCTAGGACCAACGACCTTTTTAAACGTCCCCTATTACAGTTTTACCCCGCTACACTTGTGTCGACGTATTAAACAGTAACATTTATTGTTATTTAAAAGAAGACCAAAGTAATTTATCAGTCCTCGTGTTAGATGTCTCGTTAAATCAAACTCTCCTACGCCCCCTTTAATCAATGTCACGTTAAAACCTTGGATATACAGCTTATCTTAAATCATCGAACGAAAAAGCTGGCCACCGCTATTCGCTCATCGAGTTGCACATACTTTTGTCCTTTCCTAATCTTAATGGGCCACCCTGTAATTAAATTTAATCCCGGTGTTGGGGCTGAAATCCATTATTTATATCATACAATGACTGCGCCTATTTCCTCATTTTTGTGTCAGAGATGAATGTACTCGTGTGTGGATACATATTGTGTGTCTTCTCTTGTGCACGTGCATGACTTTGAATAAATGTAATATTGGATTCCCTACAAATTGGTGTATCATTACTAATTAATCAGCAATTAAACCAGCTAATTTGTGCAACGGCATAACTTCCACACACATTTCTTTAATTTGAGGTAAAAACAATCATCTCTAGATAATGATGAGTTGTCGGTGAGTGTAATGAAAATTGTCGGGGAAGGCCACAACTTCATCATGTTTGGAGAAACAATATTAAACAAGATTGCACACATTCATATTTTGTAATTGTAATAGTCAGTCAATGATAAATGAAGTGCTAGTCTTACGAATGAGGATTTAAAGAAATATATTTCTTTTCCTTCTCCTTTTTCTTCTTCTTGTTCTTTATCGTCTCCTTCCTCTTCTTTGGCTAGCGCTACATATCGGGAAGGACCGGGCCTCAGCTACATGCCTCTCAATCCTGTACGGTCTTGTGCTAGTTGCTTCAAGCCACGTACGTTGAACTGATTTTGATTCCCTTTCAGCTGCGTATGCCACCGGAGGCGTCTTCCTTTACCGCGTTGTTAGTCAGAATTGGAATCAAAAACTTTTTCCGGCCGGAACATTGGTGTCCATTCACTCTACGTGACCTAACCATCTGCGACAATAGATTAGCACTCGTTTGACCAGATTGGTGTCACTGTACAGCCCGTACAGCTCGGATAGAGTTTATGTTTTTAGTTGAACTCGAAAAGAGCTCGAGATAATCAAATCTGAATTTCAGCGATCGAAAAATAATCTCGCAGCACTCTGCATTGTTTCAGTGTATCCTCTAAAATTTGTATAAGCTGTCGATGCATTCCCTGTGCTTTGTACATTTGGTACTTTCCTTTTGAACTGTTTTAACTCGTCTTTCAGCCAAGGAGCGAAAAAGCTGCTCCAAAGGAAGCCATTGCAAATGATTTCAATTCAAATAAGGGATCTCATTACTGAACAACAGACGTCAGAGGAAAAAAAATAAGGAAAAAGAGAGGAAATGAGAGCGAAACAAGGTAGCTGCGGTGCAGAAACGAGGTCTGATTTCACTGAGAGTATGATTTCGTTAAACTACAAATTTATATTAGTTCAAGAATATAACGAAACTGTGCGAATAAAACACTGAACTGTAGTTAAAACTTAAAGAGGAGTTAAAGAGTGAACAATGCAACTGGGTACCATCAATCGATGGTTTTAAAGCAGCTATTTGTGTTTCAGTTGACAAGAACAAGAAACTTCGCGGCTCAGGACAGTCAGATCTTCCAGCAACATCTGATGACTTTAGGCATGGTTTTTTGACTTCTCAGTACTCAGCTCAGTGAGATCTTACCCGTGAAGCAACAACTAAACAGCTTACTGAGTAAAAAACTACAAAGTCAAATTCCATGGTTGTTACTGACTATTACTAACTATTACTAAACACATGTACCAACTTTCCGAATAAAAGTTTTACTCAGTAAATGAGCGTCTTATTGAGAATCATTACAGAGCTGAGTACTGAGTAGTCAAAATACGCCTATTATTACCAGAAACACACGATACGGAAGATCCGGATCCAGATGCTCGACAACTCTCAGCAAATCGTAACAAAATCACTGGATGTCATTTTGGTAAAAACTCAAATTGCCAACCCAAATAAATAACGTCGAACGCAAGGACGGCGTTTAAGTTGCCTAGGATTTTGTACATTCTGCCGCATTACAAGAATTTGAGAATTCATTTCTACAAATTCAAATATTAAATACGTAGATTGTAATATCGTAAGTCGATACGCTCCTTAAGGATGACAACAATAACGGACTCCGCTGCAATGGGCCGAACTGTAGTAACTTACAAATACTACATTACAGTAATTTTCAAGAACCTAAGCAATCAAGCGCTTTCCATCCCGACCACACATCCTCACATCATTCGGGAAAAAATAATCAAATTTAAACTAAAGACCATGTCACGGGCAAGCGCTCTTCGTTGAATACTATTGAAGGGCATTAAGACTACATTTAATTGAATTCATTGGAAAAGGATGCGCATACACAACAAAACACATCCCCATCGCAAGGGGGAAGACACAATAATCCTCCTCCTAAACCAGGTCACTATTTGCATATACACACGTCTACTGGTGTGTATGCATATTCTATTCGGTACCGAATAGCCTTCGTATTTTCCAATTTTCATTATTTCGCTTCACTTTTTTTTTGCGTTGTGTTCTGTTGTGTTGCGGGCAGCCAGTTTCTCAACACATGCGAGAGTGTATATCTGCCAAGGACATTATCAATTCTGTGCCCAAATCCAGGCGAGAAATTTAAAAAAAGGAGCCGAGAACAGTGAGGCTTTATTTTAAATTTTTCATTTAAAAGCACGTCCATACGGACACACATTCACGTGGCCAGGCATGTGCACATATTCAAATGAAACGTTAAGGCCCTGACATCCAATAAAGCAGTATAACGCACTATCCCAACAAACACGGACTCAATCAAAATAAAGAATTGGGAAGCAAAAAAACAGGGTGGGGAGGAGAAAAGCAGAAAAATTAAAAAAAGCCCACCGACCGGCCAATCTTTTGGCTAATACTTGTGCACACACCTACAGCCATACGCACACAGCAATTAAACCGGGGAAAAGCCTACACTTCTCAATGCTACACACAGCCCCCCACTTGGCCGTGCAATTATTGTCGCATTCACAAATTGAAGAGCGGCAGGAATCGATTTAGAAGAATGCACCCACTCGTATCCTTCAATTTATTTACGCCGCACTCTTGAAGGATGTACTCCTTACACTGGGTGCGGTGAAAACTCAATGCACCTGATACTGTAAAAGCTGAAACGGCACATAAATCACTAGCCTTGATCCGGCGCCATTTTTCATCCTTTCTCCAATTTTGCTCGTCGTCTGGAATTTGATGCGTCGTTTCTATGCATGAGCACCTGTGTGACTGTACGGCTGGGTGTGTGTGTGTGGAAGTCTGTATGTGATAAACAGATTGTCGAATGTGGCAGCGAACGGATCGCATTCTTGAGCCGTCACTGGGATTACGCGAGTAAACACGATGAGGGCAATTTCTTTTTTGATGTACTGCGTACGCCTGAGCGAGCACTGGATAAAGCTGGACTGTGGAAACGTTCCAAAAAATCTCAACCTCACCTGGTTCACCCGGTGAGCTGGTGAGAAGAACGACTACGGGCACGCTAAACCAGGAGCACACCTCCATGTGTGCTTCGCTTTTGCATTCTGCTCCAGGGCTGCATATCATAAATATGTTACTAATCCTTCATATAGCCATCAAAGACTGCAGCATGTGGATAGATGAACTAGCACGAGTGTACCGGGCCCGTCCACCCGGCCAAGAGGACCTGTTACTGACATTTTGTTCTGATCCTTTGGCTGTCGAATTGTTTTTCATGGCACCACCCCTGCGGCGGGGACTATTTGGAGTTTTTCCTTTTTTCTTTCCTGTTGTTTTGTTCCTCCTTCCCTGATGAGTTGTTATTATTGATGCACGAGATGCATGGACATTGATGGAAGGTGCTGAAGCAGAGTGTGTTCTAGTGAAATTGATGTCGTGTCCTATTTTTATAAATGCATATTCCTTGATCTATCCATGCATCATCCATTTCTAGCTGCAGGGACTTTATTCCAATTTTTTTTTGTATTTGCTTTTATCACTGAAATGTCTGCCCGGTGGAGCTATACTTGGCCGTAAATTTATGTGCAAGTGAGCAGGAAGAATTGCCGTTTGTTTCGATAAGTCGAATGTGTCCAAATTGTTGGTATTTTCAGAAGCTAGGTCGGTGCATTCGGAGTCGTAGTTCGTCGTGAGTTTTGAGACCATTCACTAGTCGAAAGCACAATTAAATTGAGCACAACTACCTTGGAATTGAGGCAGTTTTCATACATAATTATTTATGCAAAATAAAGTCGGATTGAGCAAATCGAATATAGACTCCGAATTTGTAGGTCGAAAAATATATATTCTGTTGAATCGACAAAGTGTCTATTTACCTGTAGAATGAACTGCAAGGCGATGAGTAACAGCGCGCAGTGGGCTGAGAAAGTCGTGTGTAGTCTTTTTTAATCTGAAACGTTGCATACGTGATAAGAAATAAAAACAAACATCGGCCCTTTTTTATAGATGCAGGCAATACCCTTTGTACGAATGTCGACAAAGCAAATGCCCTTGTTTCTAATTTTGCAAAAAATCACACGATTTCTGTTAATTTAGGAAACAATGATAGAAAAACCTTAGTCAATAGTTCTGTCCATGGTTTGATTGATAACAGTTCCAGTCAACCATCCTCGTCTGATTATATTTCTGATGAAGACATTGAATTCATGATCAATGAACTAAAATAAGAAAGTCTTGTTGAGTTGATGGCATATATTTATTTATTTTTATACTTTCATTATAAACGCCTGCCTTAAGTTAGAATACTTCCCTGATTTATGGAAATATAAAAAGTTATTCCAATTTTTAAAGCAGCTGTGTCTCCTGATAGGTCCGATAGTTATGGGCTAATAGGCCTCTTAAGCATTCTTAGCAAAATATATGAAAAAGTTTTAAAACAAAAAAGTCTCAAGGCAAGGTACGGTCAAAGACCGAGTACCATACAAAAAATTTTGCTCCGCCTGTTTTTTAGACCTCTCTAATACACACTGGAATGATAAACGTAGCTTAAATCTTAAATTTTGTGGCATTAAATTCTAATATACTAGCCCAACTTTAAAAATGCCAAGTATACCGGTATGAAATGAGAAATTTTTAATGGGAAAGTAAAAACATTATATTCAAAGTATTGGCCATTGTTTTCTACACATTTTCACCACCTTTCTGGCAATTTGTGAATACCACGCCAATAAAATTGTTCGTATTTTAAAGCAAACCAATCAGACACCCAATTTTCGACTTCTTCGTAGGAATCGAAGTGCTGCTCAGCCAATGCGTGTCCCATCGATGAAAACAAATGGTAGTCGGAAGGAGCCAAGTCTGGTGAATACGGCGGGTGGGGTAGCTGCTCCAGCCAAGTGTTTTGATTGTATCCTGAACCGGTTTTGCTTTGTGTGCAGGTGCATTGTCATGGAGCAAAATTACCCTGTCGTGTCTTCTGGCCAATTCTGGTCGTTTCTCGATCAATGCACGGTTCAAATTGATCATTTGTTGTCGGTAGCGATCAGTAGTAACGGTTTCACCAGGTTGTAGGAGCTCGTGGTACACCACACCTTTCTGGTCCCGTCAATCACACAGCATTGTCTTCTTGCCGAATCGATCTGGTTTTGCAGTCGATGGTGATGGTTGTCCCGGATTAACCCATGTTTTTTTTCGTTTAGGATTCTTAAACTAAATCCATTTTTCATCGCCAGTAACAATCCGTTTTTTCGGTTTTCCATCTGTCTTTCACTCAATTCATGTGGCACCCACATTCCACACCTTTGGATCTTTCCCATAGCTTTTAAACGGTCAGAAATTGTTTGTTGTGCAACATTTAACATTACTTGCTTTTGACTCAAAGTGTCATCTCCATCCAATATCGTCTGCAATTCGGCGCCTTCAAACTTTTTTGGTGGTCTTCCACGTTCTTCATTTCTCACATCAAAATCATTATTTCTGAACCTTTGAAACCATCTTTTGCATGTTGCTTCTGATAGAGCATGATCACCATATGCCTCGACCAGCATTCGATGCGACTCTGCAGCACTTTTCTTCAAATGAAAACAAAAAATTAATGCTTTCCCCAAATCATCACTTTCTGGTACAAAATTCGACATTTTTAACACGATGAAAAAATATGATTTTATCTGTTCAGTGACTTGATGTATACTAAATATTTTTCACAGATGTCATAGCAAACAAACAAAAAAAAATAAGGGCTCGTTCACAACAAATGTTCCCTATCGAGACATTTGTATCTTGACGCTCACTTCATACCGGTATACCTGGTAATTTGCATAACTCTTACTTTTATTCGTGAAACATGAAAATGTCACAGTCTCTTTATAAATTCAAACAATGTTTTATTTTAGGGCCTGTACTATAAAAAAATATTACATTCTTAATGTACAGAAATATTTAGGAAACAATAAATGCAAATGAAATTAAAATGAGAATATACTTCATTTTTTAGTTTTCATGCTTCGTTTATTTTGATTGTATACTTATATATCCTCGCAAAATCTGCCACATTCTGTAACACGTCTTCTACAGCCCAGACGCCTAGGCTTATTTGCGCCAAAACCCATAGGCCGAGCAAACCCATTCCTATGCCCTGAAAATAAACAGATCCAGAAAGCGCACCTTTTTTACTATTTAGCGGTAACGTGAGGACACCTGTGGTAGTTATAAAATAAATATTTAGTTTTTACATTTTTTATATATGCTTCAGTTTTTTTAAATATACAGGTAACCCTCCTATAACGCGGTACTTCTATAGCGCGATTTCGCTACAACGCGGTTTGCGAATTGCGGAATGTTTCCTATAACGCGATTCCTACAACGCGATTTTCCTACAACGCGGAGTTTTTCAGGAACCAATTAACCGCGTTGTAGGAGGGTTACCTGTACTTCCACTTCGGGCAGTTTGCTTCACTTACTGTGCTCTGCATTCTCATCCTTGCATTTTCACTTGAACAATACCTTTACGCCGACGCTTTTAACAATGATGTCTCCCAATGATGGTTTCTCTTTCTTTTCTAATCCGTCAAGACAAATTTGAAAAACAAATTTTTTCTGCGCATTCGTTCATGAACTTCAGCTCTAGCCGCGTGGCTTATTTCGACTACACAGACCACGAGTACGGCCATAAAAACATTTCCCCGCGCCCACACACACGTACGTTAGCTCATATGTAAGCCTTTGTAAAAACCAAAAGCGGCAATGCTTTGCCCCGCAGACCAAATCTTAGAAAAGAAAAAAAATACACTTTTAATGAGCTTTCCTTAAATTAAATCTTCCAGTCTGGTACAGCCGAGCCCAGTTCAGTCGTAAAACCGATGAATGTTCATCGCACAAACAGCTCGGGCGAACAAAAGTACTCAGCTATGGCCAGAGTAAATCACTTTGAGTATAAGATCGTTGCTCACTCCCCCGACACCGAGGTACGAATTTTACTAACTCTTGGTCTGAATTTCCAACTCACATTCATGTGCGAGCACGAGCATGTATCTCCACACATACGGACGTACTACGTCCCGGGAGATAACCTCAAACTATGTGTACGGCCACCCGCCGCCCACACTGCAGCACCGACTGACGCACTGTGAAAGTGTATCCTCAACCCCGGCGGAATTAATGAAATTCCATCATATAGATGAAGCATTTTTCACAGCGAGAGGGAAATTTTCCGGGGGAAGCGAAAGCCAAGGATTAAAAATCATTCCTTAGAATTCTTCGCTTCCACAGCGTGGATCGAAGCATGTGGAAATTCGCATTCGCATACCCCCTACCACCCACCAGCCAGCCAGCCGGCAGTGCTCGAATCGCCTTCAATTAAAAGAATTCCACATCTCTGAATATGACAACATGCGTTGATGAGTGAGTAACCCGCATTACATCCGCACATCCGTTAATCCCTTTCGGCATCATTCACCTCGACATCGGATTTCAATAAAATTACTTAGCACTCACACACGTGTATGCAGTTGAAATCCTTGTCTGTTTTCTCGGCGACAGAATTGTGGGACGGAGACACGGAGAGATGGCGAGATGGCGGTAACTCCAGGAGGTATGTAAGTGACAAAACGTGGTGAATGTGGATCGTCTAGGTGGCGAGGGAAGGTCTCAAGTTTGTCAAAAGGTTTTGGGGAGATTTACAACCATTAAATGTCATCCTTTAAGTTTGCTGGCATTCGGAGGACATGACTTTGCAATTATGTTATTGTTCCGTGATGATTTATGCATTAGTTTCAGTTTCACAGGCACTTTGGCGCTCCTCCCAGCTCCCAGTGTGCATGTGAATGTGTGTGGTTGTGTGTCTGCTGCGGCTGCCCTTTCGAGATAAGGAAGTGGTCGTTGCTATTGAATGGGCGCACAGGTGATGTAGGTGGAGCGAAAACCGGGATGTGGGGCGGGCGAACGGACGTGAACCGGAATACGAAGGTTCACTAGAAGCTAAGAAAAATTCAGGTCCTGTGATGGGAATTTCTGCAGGTGATAGAAATGCAAATATCTACCATTCATTTACCCTTTTCTCTCTGCCGTTTGGTTGGCCTTAGTCATTCGTCGTCTGTTGACTGATGGAACAATAAAATCGACCTTAAGTTGTGGTTGTGTTGGTCATGTTTGTTTAAGGAATCTTATGCAGCCATATGTACAATAAACAAACACACTTATGCGTGGGAGGAGGAGGATTTCCGCATGAGGAAGATGTGCTTTAGCCGTAGCCCTAGTGTCCCAGGTCCATGTGTATGTCGCATGACAGTTTTGTGGGTGAATAGTTTTGTAAGGCACTCAGTGAATGTTGTTGGTCCCGGGGTCCGGGTCTTCAAATCTAAGATTCCTCCTTCAAGGAGATGAAGACCGAACCACAGGAATTAGACCATAGTCCGTAGATATTTAGTCCGGCGCCATCCTTGACCTCTTTACGATTCTTACAGCTAGGTTTGTCGATAAAGTGTATGTGGGCTGCGTGAATATAAGCTTATATTACGTATACGACTATGAAAAATTTGAGTGTTAATTATTGCATTTGGGATTCAATTTAATTGCAAGTGGAGAACAGAATTGACGGGGAAAAATGCAGCCTATGATCCATTCACCAAATGTCATTCCAATTTCAAAATCCATAGAAGCTAGATCTCCACAGGCATTTCGTATACTTCTTTGTTTGACGTTGCAGTCCGTGGTCGACCTGAGTCTTAAGTAACATATCTCACCAACCAGCACGATACTTCGCCAGCTGCCTTAAGCTACGCACACCAAGTTGGTTAAGGTCCTTCTCCACTTGTGTGCGGCATCTCGTTCGATTACTTCCTCTGTTGCGTTGTCCCAATGGCTCAGAATTGAAAAATTCTCGGGCGGGACCTGTGCTGTCCATACGCTCTACATGATATAGCCATCTTAAGCGATGGATAATAAGACGCTTTAGTAGGTGCACGCAGCTGTAAAGCCCGTGCAGTTCGTGGTTGAATCTCATCCTCCAGTCAGCATAAACGCAAACTACACCAAAGATCGCACGCAGAACTTTTCTCTCAAAATGACCCAGAGCTTCTTCATCCGCTTTCAATAGCGTCCAGAGGGTTAGGGATGGTCAGACTGTTATAAGAACTTGGTTTGGCGTTTCGAGACATGGCTCTGTTACTCAATTACCTCTTGAGCCCAAAGAAGCAGCTATAAGCAAGACTGATCCTACGCTTGATGTCAGCACTGATGATTCTTACAATTTACTCCGGAGCCGAAGTAGGCGAAGTCCTTGACTACCTCGAAGTTATAACTGCCCATTGTGACGCTCTGTCCAAGATGTCGATGTTGTATGTCCTTTCTTGATGACAGCATATACTTCGTTTTGCCCTCATTCACCGCTAAACCAATTTCTGATGCCTCCGTTTCGAGCAAACGGTTCACTGACGGCTCGCTGAGTTCGGCCATTCATGTCAATGTGGTCCGCGTATGCCAGCAATGTTGAAGAAATCACAAGACAGCGCGTCGCCTTGTCTAAAACCTTTTTTGACATTGAAGGTCTCGATGAGTTCGTTACCGACCTTGATGGAGAAAGAGTTCTTCATCGTTCTGACGAGTCTGGCAGAAATTTCAAAACTAGACATAGCGCTGTATAACTCATCTCTATGCACGCTGTCATAAGCCGCCTTAATGTCGACAAATAGGTTGTGGATGTTGATCTTGGGTTTGGTTCTGATCTGCCGAAGTGTTAAGATTTGGTCGGTTTGGCCGCCCTGAAACCGCACTGAGAAAGACCAGGCGTTCACACAAAACGGCAGATTGTACGCGATGTTGACGATATTGATCCCTCTATAGTTAGCGTTGTCAAATGGCCTTCTTTCTTGTGGACGGAACAAACGACGCTGAGATGCCACTCATCAGGCATGCTTTCTTCCGACCATATTTTACAGATGAGCTGGATGTCGTGGAGCCGCCACCTACTCGGGACACTTTTAACGGTCCGTTGTTTCATCTGCGAAAGCATTAGGCCATGGCACGCGACTGCAGGTAGCGTCGGCAACTTTCCAGATTCCAGTCCCAGGAATACAACATCAAAAAACGACAGTTCAGAGACGACTCATTATAGCCATAATAAATCGCTGAAACAAATCCGAAAGGATCCTTACCTGTAGCAAATTATTGAAGGCGTTGAATGTGGAATCAAACCATCATGGGAGATCTTGTCGCCAAAGCAGTCCATAGTCTACAGATGCAGAATGGTTGCTTGCATCGCGTTTGGAAAAGTGACTATGGCCTAACAACTCGAAATTTGACTGTGGTGCCGAGAATACACGAAATTTTGGAGGAATATCCCAATGGATCAAGTGGAGGTCAAACACACTGTAGTCAGCATAAGGTTCTAAACAAAAAATTATTCACACAGAACTACAAGGAAAAATATTTGAAAGGAAATTTGAAAAAAATATTCTTGCTTGTCGTTCCCCATATCGAATAAAGGCATTTGATTGATAATGTAATACATTTTTAGTTTTGTTCACCACGCAATGCAGAGGTTATATAATGACGTTCATCTCTGAACTAAAGTTGCTGTTAAGGGTATCCAGAGGGCTCCACAAGGAGGTTGTATGTCAACGTGACCAATGCACTTGTAGGGATCGTTGCTGGCATTTTACCAAGTTGATAGCAATCAACAACTTTGCCCTCGATGCACAGGCCCATGCGCTCCCCTCCCAAAGAATCTTCGACTCCGAACCAGTGGGACACCGCAATAGAGGACGACCGTCTGGTAGACGACCATAGGCCAAACCATAAATGACTTAGGTTAATATTTAAATTGTAAAACATTTATTGAAAATAAAAGTCAACTAATCTAACTAACTAGAGGACGACTACGAAGCCGATGGAGTGGAGAAGGACCTCAACCAACTTGGATTGCGAAATTAGACGCAGCTGACTAAGGGCCGTGGCTGAAGAGGCTTATGGGCTGGGGCCAAGGTTCACTCCGGACTGAAGCGCCATTAGAAGAACAAGAAGAAGCAATGACTGAGCAAGGCAAGACATTGTATCACATCTCGGGTTGGACTCTGAGTCAGAGTCTGAACTATAGCATCTTTTCATCGTTTGAGTTGTACGTGCTTTGTTCTTTTTTATACCGGCACCAAACGGCCAAGTTTGAGAAGTCAGTGACTGGAAAGAGGGGGGCCATCGCTCAGCCCAGGAATCGAACTTGACACAGAGGTTCAATTGCGTTCGGCGCACATACCCACAACTCCATGAGCCACCATGTCCGGTCACTGATGTGTCGATGGATTTTTGAATTTTCTACTACAAGCACTGGTATAGCTCTAAGAACTCGCCGTTGTGTCTTCGTCTCCACTCACTTTGTCTCTACTCACTCTGTTATTTTAATAATTTTCTTTTTGACTTTCGGGCTTTAGTTTCTAAAGTTCACTATTGTCCGGAGATCGATGTACCCACCCATTACTTCGAAATTGTAGCTGCCGATGGTGATGATTTGTTCCAGGTAGTGTGTAATGGAGCGATCTCTTCGCCTATTCTTCACTCACCGTGAAAGCATCCTAACGTAGGTGTGACTTGTAGATGAAAATGCCTTCCGCGTTTAAAGTAGCCTATCGCACTACCTTAAGCAGCACCACATCAAAGAATACAAACTACAATGAAAATCCGGTTTACAAACGGCTCGAAAGTCCTTGAACCGAACTGCACGGTAGGGAACCATAAGTATGTGTTGGCGCGATACGATAGAAATGTACATAAATTTGGGGATCCAGAATTCACCGCATCGTGGATTTCACTGCTGCTAAAGGACTTTAAAAGACCTGCCTTAGTATGATTAGTTGGTTCACAATCTATTTGCCCAAACGGAAGCTGCATGCCAATTAGCGCTGTTAGATTAGTGCAAAACGACTTTAAAAGTGAATTTCATTCACTGGCATTGCTCACTCACTTTCCCCTCGCTTTGAAAATAATTCTTTGTACAAAATGTCAAACAGAAGCCAAAGTAAGGCGCCGTGTGACACACAGCATCTACCCAAAAACCATATTTGTGCAGACACATAAACAGCGCACCGCGCCCCTCTGCATCGAAACCTTATACTTGTTTATTAAAGCTTTAATGTCCTTCCGGTGAAGTCACATGGACTGCCTTTGAAGTGAACTGTTTGACGCTTGTATGGCATGCCGAAGCAGCACGGCAAATCATATGCGTGGGAATTTCAGGGAATGTGTGTGAGGGTACGGATTTCCCTAGGTGCTTTAAGAAAGCAATAGCATTGCAATCATTTGCAACCCTCATTTGCTCTATTTAACTCTCCATCCAGTGGATTTTTCTTGCCGCATCGTGAGGGCACTGATAAATTCCGAAGATGAAATATTGTGTGTTTATCGTATTCCTTAAGGACTTCTTCCGGAATATTGGAAGCTGATCTCATTTCTTGCCGGAATATATTGTGCTTCTTTTCGTACACACTCCCTGTATACCTGACTGACTGAATGAGTGAATAAGGATAAAAGTGCTGCTGGAGTCTGAGGATGCTACTGTGATTTCCGTCAGCGCTGTCGTCATCTTTGTCGGAAAGTCTGGACGTGATTTCGTGAAAATAAACAAAGTGATATTCGTATTTCTAGACGAACGAGTCTCTGTCTGGGTGTGGGTGCATCTGTTTCTGGGTCAATGAGATGCAGAACACGGATAAAAGAATAGTTCTGCTGCTGGATGGATATAATAAAATTGTATCCAGCTATCCGAAGACCCCTTGGCATGTGTCTCGAGAGGATAATCCTCACCAGCCATTGTGCATCAAAGATTGCGCAGGGATATCGGTTGAAATTAATCTCTTGGTGTTTTCGAATTTCTTGTCCAGCTTTGGCTGTGGGGTGTCAGCTTGGTGTCAATTAATGCGAATCCGAAACATTCGACATCGTGGCCTTTGTCACTTTTAGTGAGCAAACATAATTTAGTTCCACTTGACTCTTCTCTAATGAATGTCTTTAATAAAATATGGAAATTGCAAGTCTAACGTGTGCGTGCAACATGGACACAAAATGTACTGCTTCGTAGTATCCAACGATCCAATCTTTAATTTGATGTGGTTTTCTTGGTAATTGTCTCATAGCTCTCAATTTGTGGTTGTTCTTCATAAGTATGGGTATGAATTGCCATTACAAAGGATGCTTCAGAGTACCTACCAGAATTGCTTTTGACATGGTGAAGGTTGCGCTTGGAACTCAACATCAGGTCCAATAGCTTTGCGGTCGGTCACTTGCTTACTTACACTTTCAATGTTGGTTTGGCAATATCCGCTCCTCGAGTTGAGACTGCTGCTGTAATTGCTGGCGAAACCTTGACTTGCTTCGAACAAGAAGAACTTTGTATTGGATTTATTGCCAATATCAAATCCAAATATTCCACTGCATCATAAAAGGAAATGTTCGCACTAATTTCTGGGCCCAGCAACCTTGGAGAGTCTAAGTCGGAGATAACTCTTAAAAATTTGATAAATTTTAATCTATGTCATTACTTAACTATTCCATCAACAAATGGAAAAAATAATGTCTTACATCTTTACTGCAAATTAACTGGAAGGATTTACGCATCAACATATTCATATAACAAATCAATACAAAATGAGTGTATGGCGTATGCGTGTTTTTTTAAGCGAACATTTCATTCACACCAAATATTTCTATCCGAAAATATTCACAAACAAATCTTTTGGAGTTAATTAAAGCAAAATAATTTAAGTTATTATAAGAATTCAAATAAACGATGGCAGGGTATAGTGCAACAAAACAAACTTAAAAAAACATAAAATATACAGTCAAACTTCGATAACTGGAATATTTGACTGAAATTTGCACGATAACTCGAATGTCTTGATAAATCTGAAAAGTAAAACTCAACGCGAATTCGTTCAATGACATTTATTGACTGCACTGAATTGACCGCGCTGGACTATCCCCGAACCGTCTGTGGATTTTACAAAACGAAGAGATTATTTGGCGTTGACTTTGATAAGTCGAATTCTGAAGGAATGTAGTCGTCTGGAATATAGGCTAGACACAAAAATCTGAATATTAATTGTTTGCTTACGATGGCACTGTGGTTGCATTTTGCACTGCGCTTGTATATTCGATTGTTCCTTTGGCTCCTAATATACACACATATCGCAATCGTGATTTTATTATGTGTAAGTATTAACACTAAAGGCCCATTCTTATGAGGTCGCCGCGAATTGCGAACATTGACGTTTCATTCATATGGAGGTTTTTCATTCGCAGAGAACTACGGGTGCAAACTGACACTTCACTGCGAATTTTTTGTTCGTGAGTTTGTGGATCGCGTTTTCGTCTTTGGATTGCTTTTGTGTATCACGAATTCAGTTTGACAGTTCGCGGAGAGAATGATGAAAAACTTTCAAATCATTAATTGAGATACTTAAACTAACTTTTATTGGGATTTTTGTCTATGAAAAAACTCGATAATTCAATTACAATCTTTTTGCATACCAAGAAGTTTAACTCTTTGCTTATATTTGCAGGAAAAGAGTTGTTTGTGAAAGCAATTCGCAATTCGCCGCTCATATGAATGGGCCTTAAGTCAACAGATTGTATGAACGTATGAACAGTGAAGTGCGAATTGTTAAGGTTATTTGTCGAAAATTAAAATTGATATGATATGAGTTGGAAAGTGGGTTGAAAAAGAAAGATGTGGCTGTGAAGTATAATACCCGCAATTACTTATTTATTTATGTATTTTAAGTAGTTTAAACATGTAGTAGATTCTATTATATGTAAAGACAATTTTAAAGGAAAACTTTACTTTATTTTATTTTATTTCTTTGCAGTTTTAACTTGTGAGTTTTAGAGCAGTCCTCCCACATGGTGTATGGTGCCTCATACATTATAATGGCTTGGAAAACTAAATTGTGGATAAGTATCTTGTTATCGAAACTTAGGTTGGAATTTCTGGAAATTAATGGGTACAATAATCTCGTTAGCGTATACACTTTATCTTTTGTGGCAGAAATGTGCGCCTGAAAGTTTAGTTTCTGATCCAGAATTAGACCAAGATATTTGCACTTGGCAGCCCAATCTGGTGTATTTCAACAGAGCATAACCGTACTTTAATATTGTTGGAGAGGTAGCACGCTTTTTAACGCCTAGTAAGCCACATAGCTTGCGTCTTTTGAGGGTTTGGCTGTATCTTCAATTGGAAGCATAATTGTTGAAATTGCTAGAAAGTAGTTTGTAGTTTATTACAGACATCTATAAATAATCTACCAGATGCAAATAATGCAGTATCTTCCGCAAACATTGCAACATTGACACTGTGCCTACCATTTTAAAAAATGAAGGACCAATTGTGATATAAGCGGAAGCTCAAAGATATCACTTTTCACTTTTCTATAACGAACTGTAGGCACTAACTACTGTAAGTGTTCTCGAATAACACACTATAATTCACTTAGAAATCTATAATATGAGATAGCTATATATAACACGTTTATACCATTTTTGCATAACAGTTTTATACCATTTCATACGGTCTTATAAATACAACCTGTAATGTAATTTTGTCTTCTCAATAAACCGCCGTAAGGGAAACATCATCTCTCCGCTTGTTTTATTTTATTCGCTCGCCTGTCCTACAAAACTATTTCACTTATAATTTTTTTAATGAGCTCTTCCTCAAATACATGCATATTTACATCAAATTTGTATTTTACTTGATAATTCTTTTTACTTTCATTTAATAGTATAATAATAATATAGGTGGCGCTACTTACCGCAGAGGGTCTTTGCCTAGCTTTTCAGCAACCACTCCTGTTATACGTGCTGTTCTCTCACGAGTGGAATTCGCCCAACTGCCCGCAACGTCAACTAATACCGGAAAACCGCGAAACAGTATTGGAGTATACTGTGACCGATCTCAAAAGTATAGGAAGAGATAAGCTTTGCAGCAACATCAGAAAACGGTCACGTATAAATAGTTCAAATTTAACAGGCTTCGTTCTCCCATACAAACCAGCCCACTGTGCGGCGACCGGGAACGTGCCGGTCGGACCGCCCTGGCGCGCTGTTCATGTACCACTCAATCCAGTTTAAATGTGATGGCTTTCCCACCGAAGATATTTAACGAACGAGAAATAAATACGTCTACACAAACATATAGGCGTCTGTAAACATCCTGCGTGGCCGTAAGAAGAACTTCCACGTATGAACAATGACATGATTGCAATTCACCTTCCCCGATAAAAATCAATGTAAGGGAAAATAAATATACACAAGACTGTAATCGATTCATATATGCAAGTAAATAAAATCATTTATCGAAAACCAATCCACACAAATGAAAATATTCTCATTTGTCTTCAAGTTAAACGCACCGCGTCTCCCAAGAGCCGAGCATCCAGGCTTTTGCATGAAATATTAAAGAACAACAAAATGTCATCGTATGCGAAATTTTTGAGACACCCCAGTCATGTCAGCACGGGGCGTCGTTAAAATATTAAATATCTCCTTCCACCGAATAGCATTCGAATTGGAAATGAACTTGATTATCATAAATAACCAATTTCGGATATTGTACGGCCATATACAAAAATGGATAAGGCCACCTTCCGTGCCGGAAGTAATACCTATTATGCGTGTATTAAAAGAAATCCACTTAATGTGGCGTCCAGAGACGCCGTTCAATTAGTCTCACAACTCGGGGATCCATGAAAAACTGTTTTCCAGGGAAATTGTTTATGCAAAAAAAAAACAAGAAAACAAACGGCAGAAAAAACTCACCATTCTTCTGTGCACTGTACTTTGCCACGGACGCACTGGCAAAGGAATACCGGAAAAATGTACGAGTATAAGCACGGTTCTGGGCGCGTTCTTTTTTTCTTTTTTGCGAGCAATTGATTTTTTTTAAATCTGCACTGGAACTGTGTGCGGCCGCCGAGCCGTCCGTTGGGGATGAATTGATATTGCATCCTGTTTTCAGCCCTCACCCATGCATCCGTGGGAATGCGAGCATTTTTTTTCACTTCTGTTGCCTCGCCAGCAATAAGGACAAAATTGTCACATTGGAAATCCTGTGCTTTTAGGGTTATCGCAAATACAATGGCGGTGATGAAATCAACACTCCTTTATTGAAATTCTCTTATTGCGTTTTATTTACTTTGTGCCTTTGCCCCCGCATACACACACACTGTGCTGGAGGAATTGCTTTCGTTTGAACTTGTTATCCAGCTATGCTTGGCGGTTGTTTGTTTTTTTTTTTTTGTTGCCTTTCCGCGGAATGCCTCTTTGTGCATTGTGTCAGGGTGGTGTTCATCTTATTTGAATCGGACGGTTTCCTGGAGCAAAATAAATGCACTCAGAGGAATAGCATTTATTAGAGCTTGGATTTTTTTTAATGCAATTTAAATAAATTGCAAAAGTGAATTTACGTTTTAATACGGTCTCAGGGGGCTTTGAGTCGTGGGGCAAAGTGTACCGTCAGGATGAATTTCCGGAGACACTCGGCGTGGTCAGATAGTTTTGCTTGCAAATTATGTAGTTTTTATGAGTACGCGTGCATGTATGTGCCGTTAAACAATTGTGGCTATTTGCGTACATTTTCAGCCAACTCTCGGGCGAAGTCAATTTTGCTCCCAAGTGGTAAAAGTGGATAGTTGATTCTGAAGTTTAAGTATAAGTCCCACAGTCTCCTGACGAAAACGTTGCCAGGGCCTTCATGCTGAGCATGACCGTTACAGAGATGCAATTACTAACATTTTCTAACAACTTGTGGCTTGGTTGCCAATATTCGCTTCCGGAAAGTTGAGCCACATTTAAAGACCAACTGGCATGCAACGTGCATATAGAGAGTGATTGATGTCTATTTATGTGTACTTATGTGCATAGATCCCAATGCATTTGGACCTCTAAGTCGTAAATTCGATCCCTCGTCTCAGCGACTAAAAATAATGTTCACAGTCCCACCTTTTTCGAGTCACTGACAATGCTCAAAGTGTACTTCTGTTCAGAAAAAGCTTCTCAAACTTGGCCGTTCGGATTCGCCATAAAACTGTAGGACCCTTCCACTCGTAAGAGAACAACAGCACGCACAACAAGAGTGGTTGCTGAGATGCTAGGCCCTCTACGGGCTGTAGCGCCACCCATATAATTACATTATTAATTATCAGACCATGGTGCCATGAGATTATTGTAGAGCCTTATGATTTGGGTCTGGATTCGAAATAATATCCCTTGCCAAAGGGCGTTTTCCATCGAATGTCCGCTGTGATGTCATTTGTAAAGTCCACGTTTGCTCGAAGGTAGACAAGCTTCTTTATTACTTACATCCAAATTGTAGCTGTCGGTGATTTTGTGTCCTAGCTGGTATGGTACGAAAAATTTCTTGGTCGACAGGATAATATTTCGTCTTATCCTCATTGACCTTAAGACCAGCTCGCTTCGATTCATCTTCAACTGCCGTAACCGCTTCCACTACGGCGCTATGAAGTCCATGTCATCTGCATATCACAACAGTTGGACTGACTTGTGGAAGATATTGCCTGCCGTGCTTACAGCACTATCTTCTCCAGTACCAGATTGAAGAAATCACACGACAGCTAATCTCCTTGCCGACATTCGGTGCAGGTTTCGTACCTCTTCAGAGGTTTTTGAACCGAACTGCACTGTGCATCGCCTATGTTTTACAACCGGATCAATTTCTCTGGGATCTTAAATTCGGCCGACACATCGAATACCTCCATGCGATTTAGGCTGTCGTATGCGACCTTAAAACGATTTGCATTAGTGTGAAGATTTGGTATATAGTCAATTTCCTGGGTAGGAAGCAGTATTTGTACTGGTTTGCAAAAGGCTAAAGACATTCACACATTATGTTGGACAGGAGCTTGCAGGCGACGTTAAGCAGAGATATACCTCTATAGTTTTTGCATGAGTGTCGCTTTTTTGGATAGGGAGCATATGAAACCGATATTCCAGTAGCTTCTCAAACTTGGCCGTTCGGACTCGGCATAAAGCTGTTGGTCCTTTCCACTCGTGAGAGAACAATAGCACGCATAACACGAGTGGTTGCTGAGAACCTAGACTCTGGCCCTCTACGGGCTGTAGCGCCACTCATGTTATGTTATGCTATGTTATGTAGTAGTTGCACATCTACTTCTGTAAAAAAAACAAAGTTTTTGTTGGAATTAGAATGTGGATTTCTCATACCAATGAAATGTTTGCGTTAAAATTACATACTTATGCTTCTTGTGGTTATGATCATAAATTGTATCAATATATGTACATCAAATGAACGCAAATGACGAATGATTGGATTCTGTTTCGTCTGCCCACACTACATGTTTCTCTGGTTGATAGTCTATGTTGATATTTTTTAGGAAAGTATTGAACAACCTTTGGTAAAAACGTTCTATCTTCAGTTTTAAATTTATATTATGATTTCGACTCGTATCTAATATTAATTACACTTATTACAGACGTGTATCAATTGTACTCCCTTCTATACAAACATACAGCAAAATACTAAATAAGTTTACCAGAAATAATTTGTTTCTAATGTAGTTGTTCATGTTGAAAGCAGTTTCAGTAAGTTCGGTTCGAATTGTCAGACAAGGATCTGAAATGGACATGAAAGCGGACATGTTACTGAAACCTCCGTTCAGTGCATTATAAGAGACCCAACTCGTCTTGGTTTACAACGAATGATTATCATATGACAAGATCAGAGTGACCCCGGTTTAATAACGGCCGTGGACCGAAACACGATCCGCATGCTCATAGGAGTAATCAAAGAACTCTGACTGAAGAACATCGGAAATAGAATTCCAAATCCGGAGCTGCGTCGACGAAGAAAAACCGAGACGATATAACATTTGAACATTTGCTTTGCCAATGTCCAGCTCTCAGAATCGGCACAAAGCTTCGCCAGACCATAAATTCTTCACAGAGACTGCGGACGTAGCGACTGCTAAAGAGTATTAGGTACTGTCACCCACCACTTTCTAATAAAGATTAAGAGAATGATATTCTCCTTTAGCCTCCGAGTGATTGTGAGGTTTAACCATCACACTCTCATTCCTAAACCTAAACTACAATAACTTACACGAAAAGATTTGTCGCTCTAAAAATGTATCCTGCATCACAAATCTGAACAAATCGAAACAAAGCTAAAAAGGACGTTCTGTATTCACAGAATGACTCTTCCTCAACTTCTGCTAAACCAACTACCAATGACAAAGGGATGCTCATTGATCACAATCGAGGTACTTAAAGAGAACTTTCCAAATATGGCGCGTCTTTGAAGCGTACTTCTGCCGAGGAAAGTGAAGAGGTGGGACAAGATCTTATCCTGTAAATTTAAGATTTAAAAGTAAGTTAGTCTGTAACGTCATGAGAGTATCAACAATGCCATTGCTTGCGTTAAGTAACTTAAACTTCATACGCAAAGAATTTTGAAGAGTCAATTCATCGAACAATCCAAATTGTAAAAATATTTGCCGCCAACTGGCTTCTACTTTACAGTGTACCTATATATTTTCAATCAAACACACTTACATAAAAATGACAGTTCGAATAAACCCTGGGATAAACAAACGCACTTTCACTGCTGTCATTCACTTTGTTTGTCTTTTAATTTGCCGGATCTAAAAATTAAACGTAAGAAATGTACACAAAGCCATAATTTAAAATTAAACATGATATATGGTAGATGACAAGAACGATTAAATGTTAGACTAAGCGAGAAAGGAAGCACAATTGGGATAGGATGGAAAAGGAAATGTTGCGGCAGCTGCTAACAATCGAGAACAAGGGCAACGACTTGCGGATGATCAACAAGAAGAAGGCTGCTTGAGAGGCAGTCAGAAACGGCATGATTGCTGCTGGATACGTCAAAAGCGGTGATAAAATCAGGCAGCAATGGACAAGGGTGAAGATAGATTTGTGCAAAAAAAGCGAGAACAGCTACCAAAAAAGCTATCTAAGCGAATGGAATTTCCGGCGATACGGAACCTCTAGTACAGGCAATGATACGAGAACAGGACACAATTGTGATCGATAGCGATAGCCCGCACCAGTCTATTTCCATTGCTGCCGCAAGCTAGTCACCCCTACTAGCCTTCCTGCGTTAAATTTAACTGGCACAATCGCAGCAAGTCCAAGCACAAGCGGAAATCCTATGATTTATAGCAATATGGCATCCACATCTCAACCAACTGTCGCTGCTACCTATCCATCCACGCCCACACTACCTCCGGCAAAAAATGTGCTGAAGAGGTTGAGACAATTGCCGAAAAAACCGACACCAAAGTACAAGGCTATGTCGGCACGGGAATCTTAGATTCACGAAGCCACTTCCCAAGCAGAACTTCACTTGTTGCAAGCGCGTCATGCAGAAGAGCTGCTTTTGAAAGCAAAAGAGGCACTGAGCGTACAAGAGAGCTTCATACGCTTGATATTGAACAGCGAAAGCAGTTACACAACATAAGGCTCTGAAATCGTGCAACTGCAACACAGAACCTTAGTTATATAATTTTTGTGATAAAATGTTGTGTTCTTTCAAAATGTTCCTGTATTTATTGTTATGTATATTATTAAACAATATTTATTGAAAGGTTTGTCTTATGAACCTGTTTCGAAATGTTATTCCAGTTGCTTCTGCAGTTTCGTTGATGAGCTGTTTCTTCTTCCAAAAATGGAAGATGCCTCTCCTTGGCTATGTTGTGCAGCACGGCAACGGCAACAATAACATTCTTTGCCGTATATAGTCATTTCAGTGCCATTTGAAATGACATGACATATAAGCCTAACTCCACGTTAAATATTTAAAACGACGTTTCGGTTGACTTCAACTTTGTCCAGAGGTGATAACGATAAAGTGGGCTTTATGTCGACTATAATTATCAAAACACGTAACAAACGTGCTATTATAATTTTAAAGTCCACTTTTGCCGACTATAATTTTGCGCCAATAAATGCTCTTATAGTCCACTTTAAATGACATGCCGTGTATGTACGTCTTAAACGCACAACCAAATCTATTACGCACACTGCTCCGAGTACAGCAATCAGTTTGACCTCCAATGAGCAATCACGGAATATCTAATCTCATCAAGTTGGCATCGCAATGTCATGAAATAAATATTTCCCACTGTAAAGTCTACAGCATCAAGGATTCCCTTCGCATGATAAATTCAATCAGAGCCTTTCATCTACCCAATTGCTCAAGCTCAATACGTACAAAGCAATTTACGCGGATCAATCCGAGCTAATCAAAAGGTGAAGCGGGGCCATCTCACACAAATCACAGCGCCCACCCAGTACAATAGCTCCTGAGCATTCTATTAGCAGTCCACAAAATTCCCCACTTTGAACTAATTTCGAGTAAACAACGATGTGCTCACGTCTGTATGGAGCCCCATCTGGGCCGGATTAGCGTTTAGCGCTGAGCACGCTGTGAGTACGTCAATCCAGAATTCCGTCAGTTGGGTTGATGACCCAGGTAAACGAAATCGCACATCCGTGCGCCTCGTGTGTGTAAACTTCCTCCCCCTAATCACCCATTACCCCAGCAGCAGCGAACATTCCCTTCGAGGTCTCTCTCACTGCCGATTGAAATGGAAATTCCAATTGTATCTGACTCTGTCCGTTCCGGCGCCCATACGGTTACCGCTTACGCAATGCTAATCATCTCACGACCTCATTACATTGAAGCCATCACCTCACTGCTGCTTCCTTTGCATGCACACCGGCCAATTCGGTCCCGTGGGGCCGACGCGGAGGACGACTTCGTGCAGATACTGCTAAAAGTCATTTCAGCTTAGGACGGGTTAAATGAAATAAGCAAATTGTCGGGAGTAATTAGACGCTTAGACATCCAATTGCATTTGCTTTTTGTTGTTTTTTTCTTGTTCCCTCTCAAGTGGAACTGGGACTGACTGACGTTTGGGTCAGCTAAAAGGATCGTTAGCTGCGTTAACGTCACGAGCGCTCCGTTCTTTGCAATCTATGCTTCATGGGGCACTGCATCTGCATACAGCATGTTCTGGGTATTGAAAATTGCAAATGGTTGTGGATGCATTTTCAGCTTGTCGTCTGGCCGTAGGATGCAATAAACTTCACCGCAGTGACATGTGCGTTGATGTAAACGAAGAAAAATATTTTTCAATAAATATATGCAAGTGAATATTATTGCTATCTCGAGTGGAAGTAGTGGTTTCACTGAAGTGGTAAAAAATGGTCTTCTTACGCTTCGGGCGGAAAAATGTTCTCGCAAAATGGGGGCAGTCCTACTGCGGAACGAAGCCGAACCGAAGGAGTGCCGGTGGGTGGCGGTGGATGGCATGTTCTTTTTTTAAGTTCGATAGATGATTGGAAGGCTCTTGGGAAAACATGTCCAGTGAGTTTCGTAATGTAGTTCTCTTGTCGGTTTCCATTTTGCTGTACGTGTGGACAGGCGTTTTTTTTTCGGAGTTGATGAAAAATGAAGACGATTTTAAGATGCATTCTTTGTCCTCTGAAGCAGAGAATGCTTTCAGTCGTACTCCTCTTGTCGTCATTCCCAAGTTGGCATCGGCCAAGGATACAACGACAACTGCTATTAATAATGCTTATCGTGCCTAAATTTTAGTTATTCTCGTCTGCGCAATAAGTTTTAATCAACATCGAAGGAGGGGTTCGAAATTGAAAGAAACTCTCGACCGCGAAAATTTCATGAATACATAATGCCGCGTATAAAGTGCCCCTTTTTATCTGCTTAACGTGCCACTTGTTCGCAACTTGCCTTGTCATTTAACTAATTACCACTCTGCGGAGGCCATCAAAGGGCAGTGACGTCTATGTTTTGAAATTCCCAAATCCACTTAAAAAGTATTTCAATCCTTGTCTGTGTCAATTCCCTGCCGAAAAAAGTGATTTAAGAGACGTATGCAAAGCCCTAAGCGGCTACTCTAAATCTCAGCAGATGCCCGCCCGCACACAACGTGAACTGAGAAGCCATCCATGTCTCCCCGTCCATTTAGGGTTTACACTATGTTTCCCTCGGTTCTTTTTTTTTTATCTAAGATTTCAGTAACCAATATCTTGGTCTTCTCTCGTGCCGTACGGGTTCCATTCATTCCGTCCAATGGACCGAGAAATATGGTTAGCTTCATTTTGCATCCGAAGAATGTAGGTCGCCTACGTCCACAATAGCAAACCGAAACCGTATAACAAGATGAGGGATAAACTAACGAACAAACAGCTACGGCTAATCCCGAAAGTCATTTAATGATCCTTCAAAGGAAGAGACCAACAAAAAAAAAAACTGGGAAGTGATTGAAACAAAATTGAGGAAAAGAATACCAATAAGGGGTTCAATTGACCGCGGATGAAATTTATTTTTTTTCTTTTTTGCTCCTCACTTTAGGGGTATGCATGTGATGCGGCTTTGTAAGGAACACACGGATGCGTTGTCCTCTTCAGGAGATTTCCTTAAGTCATAAATTACTCAGCTGATGTCCGTTTTACTTTCGCTTGGTGAATCCTTTAGAATTCTGTCGCTTCGATATCGGCTTCGTGGTCCCTCTTTATTTTCTTTCGTCTTCTTTAGGTTTCCTTTTTCATTTTAATCCGAAAAGGGGGAATATAGTTTTCAGGACGCAGTCAAGCGAAAAAAATAAGTTATCGTTCTTCAACTGACCCTTTATCCCTGTCCGAGAGTGAGTGTGACAAAGGTAAGACGTTCGAGGAATGTTTGAAATATTCAAGATGGCTTTCAAAAGCATGTGGCTTAAAAACGAGCAACCTTCTTCAGCACTTTTTCAGCTAAACAAAGTCGGAAATGCGTACGCCTGTGTCAATATGTGTTACTCAGTTTTTTTCTTCTTAACTCATTCCTTCTTGATGCCATTAGTCAAAAATAAAAAGTGAAATGTGTCTGCCTTGTAAAAAACCATATATTCTTCTTCAAGACAGTTTTGAGATTACGCCTAAGGATATTATGTCATGCGTGCATGTGTCAAGAAGTATCCTATTTCGGTAATAAGCCGCCTGTGATGACACCCACAACCATCATTATTCATATCAGATCAGTTGATTTTAAACTGGTATGGTCAATTAGTAAACCTATTGATAAAATAAACCTATTTGGATAAAGCGATGAGGATAGGGATAAGAGTAAGAGACCAGAGCTTACGGAATGTATTGCTGTGATGGTATGACCGCACGATTTGATGTTTGAATTGATAGTCTGTAGGATATGATGTTTGAAAATGTGCGTTTTGTCCCCAAATCTGGATCTTAGTTGTAACAACTTAAATGCCCATTTTCACGATAAAATCACGTATATTTAATTGTGAAACATGTGTTCGAGATGCGTTTCCTTCCGCTCTCCTCAAAAGTAGATATCATGAAAACAGGTTTTTGGTTTAAAATGTTATAGAAAGTTGATAAATTCGAATGTTTATTGTTCACCCTAAAAGTCATGATCAAACTGTCAATGCCAGAGCAAGGATGAGAGTTTACGGATTAGGTCTACATCATTAATTAATTTGCATGCATTTGCTAAGTAGCAGCTTATGTCAGCGTTTAGTTCAATTTTATGATTCATTAAATAATCTGCAACTTTTTTGAATCAGTTCAGTCAGTCTTCTATAGCCTAGGCGCCATATGCCCACTTGTGCAAAAGACCCCGCCTATGCGTTGAAAATAAACACTTCGGTAGTAAGCGAGAAGTTTTTGGCCATTTAGTGGTCATGTGAGGAAACCTATGGTAGTAGGAAAAGAGTGTTTAACCAAATATTTTATTTTTTTCTTTTTTTTTTATCTGCTCAACTTTTTGTAAATTTCTGTTCTTATTAAACTTTGTTTGTTTGCGAAATGGAAGGTGGTGATTTCTGCATCACTGAGCATATCCGTTCGATTTAGGAAATCTATAAGACTTGAGGACATATATAGCTTTACCAATTTGTATGAGAAACTTTGTAGATGCGATGTCGATTATAAAAGAAATATTCTTTTGTTGATGGTACACGATAGTTCAGTCGTAATTTTTGACAATTAACTCAGAGATTTGGTAAAGCTATGTCCTCGAATTTAGTTATCCGCTCTTTATATGCCGTTATCCGCTCGTTATTACATGTCAGTTAAGCTAACACACGATAGTAAACTAGAATTAAGAGTTAACACACGTTTTAGCACTAACTCTACTATCCGCCATATGGTGTTTGTTAATTCGACTGATACATTTTTAAATCAATTTATGCAGCCCCCGTTTAGTGCAACTTCTAGTGTTTATTCATCTGTTTTTATTTGCAAGTTCTCCTTTTGGTTCGTCACTCCTGCCATTACTTTACAGTTGCCTTTCTTGAGGACACAGGAATTAATATCAGAGTTTTCAATATAATTGGTGAAGGTTTTTTTTCCAAAATTAATATCCTAAATGAAGACATGATGAATGTTGAAAACGAAATTTAATCTAAATGTTTAAAATGGGCCGAAAAGAATAGTTTTCCACTAGAAGATATTTTTGCTCTACAAAAACTTAAAGATTTCGCGAAAATCCTACAAATCAATAACGATTTGCTCTTGTTTGAAAAATGTGTTTTTTTTTTCACATTTTTGAAACCCGTGACCTGGCAACAATCTTGGTTACTGAAACTCTCTTTATTTACAGTGTGTATAGTATGCGTATTCTTTTGCTCTCATTTGTCGTGTTTTTTTTTTTTTTTTGACGCAATGAACATACTCACAACTCGCAGCTCTTTGCAATCCTTGGATTTCAACCGCAACGGATTTTATGGGCATGGCCCTTTAGTTTTACTCTCGTTTAGGCAATCGAGATGTAGGATTCCTGATCGATGCTAGTGCACGGCAGCTTCAGGAGAGATGGTGTACATTTTCCCCCTCTTCTTCATCTAAGCAGCTCCCGTAGAAAAAGAATAGGCCTCTGTTTGCGTATAGACTTAAAAGGTAGTATCCGCTAAATATGCCTATTGCAGTGCAGTTCTTTCGGTTCAAGATTTGGCCAGATTTTCTTGGAGGTTTGACATGCAGTTCCTGTTCTCCATCTGCCATTGACTTTTTGCTTAAAAGACTGTGGGGTAACTTAAATGTAACTAAAGGAGTACCTATTGTATATCACGAGAGATTTCTTCAACTGGCAGTACGGTGGCGATTCCTGCGAGTTTGTCAGCTTAACAGTCTCCCATAATGTCATTATGGTAAATCAGCACAGGCGAATTTTAAACTCATCAAGAGATGTGCTACATTTTTTGGTGCCATGGTCTATAGTCTATGCTCCTATAGGGTTCTATTGTCATATGGTCCGCACTAAATGGTTTCGGATCGCCTCTTCAAATATGCAACTACACAATTCGAATCACACAGTATTCGGTGCCAATGTCCTTATCATCAGTAAGCTCAATCCCCACACTCAAGCCACCCAAATGTATTGACAATCATTCCGCATATCCAACTACCGCTGCACATTCCCTTTGATTACTTATCTGCATAGAGTCCCATACGTCGCCCTATCCTATCGTCTCTGACAGAAACTAAGTCCCCTCATGTAAATAAATCTCTGGCCTCGACTAATTGACAATGTCGATGATGGGTCCCGCGAGCCAACAGAGTGAGTGTCATTTCGGATTCTTTTTTGCCCCGCACTTTGGCAACCGTTAAGCCACATCTCTGTCCCCATGCGAAATCATTTCATTTGAAAATTTTTAATGAGGTAAAATTGTTGCGGAACTGATGTTCTCGCGCACATGCCCTCCGCGAGCCCTTGCATGATGGCGTCCTTGTTGGGCAGAACTGAAGGGGTAAGTGAATGTCCTCTTTTTGACGCTGCACAGTTTCCAATAATTTAAATAATTTTAAAGTCAACTTGTGCGGGGAAAAAAGTGCCACCAAATTGAAAATGCGTCAGCTGTTGAGCTGTTGCCACATTTTTCCCCCTCAGCTAATGACTTCACGGTGCGGGGGATTTATAATAAGCAAATAGCTGTCGAATGGGTTAAATGTACTTTGCTCTAAGCAAATAGTGAGGGGGTGTGTGTTTTTTATGCTGATTTCCGTAATTGGAATTTAAGTGGCCGACTGACATTTAATTAATGGCCACATGCTATGTGCTTGCTCTTGGCAGCTCGGCTCGTCGACATTGAGGTGCGTACGGGCGGAGAAGTGGCGCTGGAATTCTCTAATTAATTGCGTCTTTGTTGGAATCTTGTTTCCATCTGTTTTTTTGTTTTTTGCTGTTGTTGTGAGTGACTTTATTACTTTTGCCTTCCGCTGCCGACTTGAATTGACCAATAAATTGTGCTTTACATTGGAAATTAAGACTACATCACACAGAGCCCAAGATCTAATTTAAACTTGTCTTTCGCATCTGTTTGATGGCCACTTTGGAGGTTCGAGTCTCTTAACCTAGGTAAATATTTAAATCGGAAATCGACAAAAGGCCTGGATATTAAAATATTTTCAGGAACTTCTAGGTATCCAATGTATGCCTTGGTATATTTTTCGAAAAGTTGCTGACGGTTGAATCGTAGTTTAAATAGGTTGGATTAGAATACGTGAAATTGATTGCCACATCTGAATTAGTTATAACCTACTTAGACCCTTGAACTCATCGTCGACTAAAAAAATCACTCGTGGGAGGCCCTGTTGCAAGACCACCTTTGAAAAAGCAACTATTTCAAATTGTTATTATATCAAACCTAGTGTCAAAGTCAATCAGGCGTTTTATAAGACAACTGATAGTCCCGCAAGTCCTTGAAAAAGGCGGAATTTTGCCTAAAATTTCCGGTTCGGGACAAGAGATTGGTCGAGACGTCTGCGTTGGAAGTCAAATTCTAGGGCGATGTAAGAGTGTCTGTAGGACGCGGACTAGTAAAGTCGTTACACTGTGTACCGCCAATGGTATAAAGGAGTCAAATCAAATGGTATGGTATTTAGTACAACTCAACAAGTACAGATGGATCCCTGTAGTTGAATTTTTACACACTTTATTGGTCACGATTTCATATAAAATTTGCAAAGAGTTTACTGACATTGGAAGTAATGTTTGGGGAACTCTATGTATTTTAATTTTGTAAATTCTAGTTGTGAAGACTGAAAACACTCATGAACGCCTCGGAAGAATCCTTGGTGAATCCTTTGAGGTAATGACGATGTTTGGATGTCTACATAGGTCAGTATGAATAGACAGTCGAATATAGTGCCTCGCAAAATCTTAAGATACTTTAATAATTCACCATTGTATGGCAGCGTCCAAAGATGTTCCATTACACATTAAATCCAGGAGATACTTGAGAAGTCTTTAAATATTACAAAACCTAAGCCCCAGCCCTTGTGGTCCCTCTTTGCTGAAGGAAGGTGATACCTGCGGCCTCAGATGGGCCTATTGTGATTTCCCCCATTTAGAGTTCATGCAGGAAGCCTGAGTTCGTAATGAAACTTAGTATGTTTTTGAGTGAACTGGTGGCAATTTTGTCCGCTTCAAGATAGTATCCGCCTAGGTGTCAATGACATGTTGTGACTAGGCAGCTACAGTGACACAGTATGTGTTATGCGTCCTCGTTACACATTCTGCAGGTGTCATCTTGCCCATAGTTTTTAGATGTTTGCTTCCTCGGCAGTGTCCAGGAATCTGACTCCATGTGAGTTTTGTTGTTTCGTTCTATAAATAGAAATAGTTGAAAGGAACACTTTGGCCTGGCTTTTACCTCCCTTGTGCATCGATAGGTGTGCCTTGGAATGGTTATGTCATCATGGACGGTGATGCGGATCTTTTTCTTGCTAGCAAGTCTGCTCCTTCCTATCCTGTGTTACCTGGTATCCAAATGAAGTGGACTCTGTTTGTGTTCGCCAGCTGGTGTAACAGTTGTAGGCAATTCCACACTAATTTAGAGGTGATTAGACAGCTTTTTTTAGAAGAGCAACTTTGCTGTTCTAGAGAATACAAATGTGCCTGTTAGTGATGTCTTTGTCTATATTTTCACAATGGCAGAGTTCAATTGCGAATATCTCTGCTTGATATATGGAGTTGTGAGTTTCCATGCTGTGGTATATATGAGTGTTGGTGTTGACTCCGTATACTGCCTTCACCATGTTTTGGAGCCATCCGTCTACAAGAGTGAGGGACTCGCTGATAAAAGTGAGTCTGTTTTGCTGCCAGTTATGTCGTGAGAGAAGAGTGACCTTTTACTTTTGGCTGAAATTTTATTTGAAAAGAAATTTTCAGAGATTCTCGCCTGTTTTGTCCGTTACGAATGTCAGGTTGGATTAACCTGTTATTACAGTCATCCTCTGTGATGAGGCGTTAGCCATCGCTTCTTTATTTATCTCTAGATGAGGGGTGGGACGTTTGTGATAACTTTTAGTGCCGCTGTGGGGGTTGTTCTCATTGCCCCTGTAGTGCTGACACAAGCTAGTCTTTATAGCTTGTTGAGCTTGGACCTCTTTTGAGAATTCTACTGCTTCATCTAAGAGAGTAGCTATTTTTGTTTTGTTTTTGCTAGCTTGTTCTTCTGGTGAACGCGACTATTTGTTGAATTGACCTAACAATGAATCTGTTTAATAAAAATTAACTTAAGTGTAGTGTATTTTTATCATTAATTGTGACAAAGATTGATGAAAGAAAATGTTTGCAAATGCACAAGTTTCCTGGCATGTGAGTTTACTTGATAGATTGTATCCATTGTGCTATCACTTGCCGATGACTGATACAGGCGAACGAACTGTCGCCTAAGAAGTCCCTGCTAGTGGATCCATGTGGTCTTTTAGGAGATTTTTCCGGAATTTAAATGTTTCTGCTATACTACTTCCTGGACTGTTGCAAGGTAGAAACCATGCATTGATGCCTTTTTTTTTCGATCACCTCCCGACCTGTCCATTAAATCCCCCCGGAACTACCACTAAGTATAACTTCAAGAGGGCCGGTTTCAGTTTTCTGCTTCGTCACGAGATGTTTAGCGAATTCACGTTCTACTGCCATTATAAATTCCACTGCTTCGTTCACGGCAGCCCAAAAATCTCCAGATTTCACAAATATTGAACTACGTTTTCTGATGTTGGCCATTCACCAACGTAATATGATTATTTCGTTTCCATACCAAGCACAGTCGAAGGAATCACATCCTTCATCGCAGCTAAGACAGGACGGGCCCGATTCACGGTTTTCCTAGAACAGGTATTCCAGATACCTTTTGAAATGCACTGCTACCTCGGAATGCACATAATCTATACACGGATTTCATTCAAACGCATCCATTGTCGATCGGCCCTTTCTAAAACTCTTGCAGGAGGTGGATAGGTACCGAGGTAGTTTCTGCAAAGTCATTCTTCCTGCGTATGAACCCAGATTACAGTGCCCTGGGGTAATCCATACGACTTTGCTGATTATATTAAGCTGAGTTAAGTGGTATTTATTACTTAAATTGAGGGTACGCATAGTGTACGCATAGGATAAGTTTTGCATCTATAGTAATATGCATCTATTGTAGGTGCCAACGTTTTACCATTTTGATTCAGTTGATGGTGTGTCCAGAACTTTGACAGCTTCCTGACTGTATACAACGATAGATAACCCTTCTGTCGGATTAATTCACAGTAAGCTGGCCTAATGAATAGCTTTAACTTCTGCCTGGAATACACTACAGTGGTTAGATAGTTGCAAGGATAGAGAGAAGAATTTTGACGAGCATGCGGATACTCCAGCTGCTTTCCTTCGTCTTGGAACCATCAGTGTAAACTTTTAGATTGACAGATCTACTGACTATATTCTTTGTCCAAGCTTCTGCACCTGAAATCAGTATTTTGTATCCAGATTTGAAGCTAAGAAAAAGTGCGATATAGTCAGCATGTTTCAGAATGCTCGGTAAAGTTCCATGTGACTGGGCTGGACATTCTATTCCAGTGGTTGCGCTTTCTCAGCAATACGGCTGCATTGTTAGCTGTTAGCTTCCCGTAAATGTCTATGGGAAGAAGCTTCCATAACGCATATACACGCCGATGCTTATCCATGATTTAAATGAGATGAATGGAAAAATATTATTATTCCTTGTCGAATTGAAAACACGTGTCTTGTCACCACGAATAAGCCAGTATACTGAGTAAGCCTTTAGCTACGTTTAGAGATTAAAACCGCCAAGAAAAAGCTCCTCAAACTGTGTCGTAAAACTAATACGACGCAATTCGCAAAATGCTTCCTCCAGAGACTTGACCCTCACCCACACCACAGCTTGTAGCCCCACCCAATCAATATGTAAAGGAAAAGCGAACAATTAAATTATTTCTAATTATAGATCAGTTCAAGGGAGCCAGATAACAATTTCACATCAATCCAAAATTCTTACGAAGAAAGTAATTTATTCCTATCACCAATAGGGGCTCCGCTCGGATAACTAAGATCCACGTTCGCACAGACCCTTCCAGTACCACAAGAATCACAATCAAAGCCCTAAAGGCAAATAAGCGGTTGGTCGGTCGATGGAATCCCAGCGTATAACTTCCCCAAGTAGCACCGACAGGCGGCTATTCTCCAACCGCTGCTCCTCCACAAAACCATGGCAAAGCGAATGTTTTACGGAGAGCGGCAAAGGGGATGTATTTAACCTTCTAAATGGATAAACTCATGGAATGTGGCATCTTCAGAAGAAAATGCGTCCCTTCAACACTGCCAGCAATTATAGCGGGGAATAATTTTTGGGTGTCTTTAAAGAGTACGAGTATTTGAACTAAGCACTTCGCAGCAAAAATGAGGACGCTGAGAAAATGGACTCCCTCGCACGAAACACACATCCGTAAGTAGATGTTTATGTTTTAAAACTTTTCAGACCATAAATGAGGAGATACGCTACATTCACTCTTTAGTAACTAGGGGAGAATAACTAACGATGAGTGTTTGCAAAAAGTTTGAGGAGCATTTCCCTGGAAAGCATGCACTTCATAAATGCCTTTCTGCGTGCATTGGCCTTAGACTGTGCACTTAAATGAAATCAGAAATAAATTCACACTCATTTTGATGCAAGAACCAAACGAGGAGGTCGAAGGCAATGAAATTGGAGACTCGATAGAAAAGCTGTGATCGACCTCAGAACTAAATAGGTGAGGTTAGTGAACTTTCAGCGAAGTTGTTGCGATGTTGCATACAGTTTGTTGGGCAGAGATTTGGTTTGCATCACCTTACTACTAAAATATTCATACAATCTTTATATAACATATCACAGAAAATTTGATTTAAGTCTGAAGGAAAAGCCACTTAAAAAACCTTCATGGCAACAGGAATTCCTAATTCCTTTGGACGGAGAGAGAAGTGGTTTCAGCGAAGTTGTCAACACACTTAGACCAACGTTGGCCCAATGTGTTACCCGCAACTCCAGAGGTAGTGCAGTTAATCTGATCCCTAATGGTGTCCGAAGTAGATTTGATAAAAGCGGCAAAGGCAGATACTCGATCAAATGCTGCATCCAGACGTTAAGTGTCAGAGAACTAAGGCATTGTTAACCCCTATTCCCTTAGACGAAGTGACAAATTGCCCCGCCACATATTTCAGTCACCTCACATCAAAATGTGTACTCTTGAGTGCACGTAAGGTGGACTAAATCCATTCTAACTCTCCTTCTTTGTATGCCACTACAGTCTGGGGTGGACCTGGACCTCAACCAACAAGCCTCTTCAACTGGCGCCATCTCTGGCTAGCTGTCTCCAGGTTCGCACACCTAGTTGGTTGGGGTCCTCCTTCCTTGGGTGCTCCACCTTAAACGCGGGCATCCTCTGTTGCGTTATCCCAAAGATTCTTGTAGAGAAAACCTGGTCCTTCAAGAGAAGTCTCTAATACTCAACTGCCTCTTGAGTCCACAGACATCGTGGTTGGCAAGAGTTATCCTACGCTTGATCTCGGTACTAATGTTTTGTTGAGCGTGAATATAATGGGTATTGAAGACTGATATTACCATTCTATTTGGAGTTCTAACGACCATTTAATCATATAGAAATCAAGTCCAAGGTAGTCGCAAGCTGTCGCGAAGAGCTCAAGGTTCTTGGCTTGCAAAATTCAATAACTCTATGCTGGGTCTCGGGTTACAAGCGTGAAACGGCATTGAGGTGGCAGATGAACTTGCTAGCAAAGGGGCCCAATCCGACCCATTCCAAGGAAAAAAAAAACTTGTTTTCATCAACCCCTTGCTGATGTCAAAAGTAAACTAGATCATCAGAATCATGGAACTAGCTAATGAAATGTGGGATTCCGACCCGACCTCGACGTCGTAGGTCCAATCCTTGGTCTGTGCGCCAGAAATAATTTTCATGGCCCAACCTCTTTTGAGTCACTGACAACGCTCAAAGAGTACTCCTGTCTAGAAAAAAGCTTCTCAAACTTGGCCGTTCGGAGTCGGTGTAAACTGTAAGACCCTTTCATGAGAGAACAATAGCACTAGCAACGTGTGGTTGTTGAGAAGCTAGTCCCTTGTTATTATTATTATAGTAGTGCAAAAACGGATATACTACTCTCCAATGCAGGAAGATGGTACTGTGGATAATAGTCGATGTGCCAACTGGTCATAATGGTACCATGAACAGAAAGTGTGACTTACTCATGACACCATATGCAGAAGCTGTGGGGACGAAGAAGAGACTGAGGATACTTACAACATCCTTTGTCACTACCCCAGTCTCTGCATATTGAGAAAGAGAACAAAAGGGGATTTTTTCTTCCAGAACCTCCCAGACGTACCAAATATCTCGTTAAACTCTATTTGCAGGCATCTTTAAATCGGAGGTTCCCACAACACTCAACGAGTAGGACAGAAAGTTATATCCATCCCAATGGGTCCAATAGGCCTTAAGTGAGACGTGGTCCCACCGCGTGGCACAAATTTTCTGGACGAAATTCAACTACGGTGTAAAAGTTTCACTTGTGCCAGTGAGTGAGGGTGATAACGAATTAACGAACCAAGCTAACCTCAACACAGTAGATTCAAAACTGCCAATTGCTTCCGATTTATGTTTCGCGGTTATTTTTCTTTTCAGTGGTCACTGCAGAGCAATACCACGAAAAACAACAACAATGTGTGCAGTAACAGTGGAAAACGGCTAGATGGCGCATTCAGTGGAGCGCCTGCCCTTGGTTATAGGGGTCCCCGGTTCAAATCCTAGTGAAAGCAAAAGTTAATATGCTTGTATCTGGTTTTCAAATCTGGTCCAGTCATCATTTGCCTGGTCTTGAGGAGGAAGCCTTCAGTCATCAAGGCCAAGTTGTACAGAGCCACCAATGTGACTAATTAAAAGTTCCCCGATTTTGAAAAACAACACCATTTATCTGCTAAAGAAGATCTTAAAGGTTAAGACAAGCAACGAATACTTCAATTTAAATCCCTTAAAGTTGGAAATGGAAATATTCTTGATTTTTCTCCTTTAACACTTCTATATTTAAGATATACTGCAAGACGAAAAAAACGTCCAACATTTACTTGCAATTTTGACATCAAGTAAAACGGTTGAAGAGTCAACAACATAATTACAACTTGCCTCGAGTACACGAGTGAAAAGAAAAACGGCGAATCGCGCTAAAACGTAAATAGCCTTTCCGTTGTCATAAATGTTCAAATACTCTGGGGATGACTCGTGTCATAAAGTTGAAGTCTAGTGGAAGGAGTAGGTTAAAAATAAACGTTAAAAGGAAATTGCATTGATTATGTAACACGAGTGATTCGCTATGCATATTTTACTAGGCCAGCTTCAAATTCTGCGAAAAAAAAGTTTGAATAAGTTGTCAAGAGTTTCGTTCCCTTGGAGCCCTTGACAACAAATTACTTGTCTATGTGGTGCATAGTGAAATATTTGGAAATTCAGCCATTTGTGGTATTACTGAAAAAAACAACTTGACTGCTGGTTAAGGGTTAGTCGACGATGCAACAAATTGTTTTCATCAGTTAACACTATCTGCAAAATAATGAAAGTGTTTTATGCGTTGCGTCAATTTTGTGTTGAGGATGTGCAAGACCTGCCTGAGTGTTTAGCATACAAATCTGGATATTATAACAAAACAAGCAAGAAAAGAATACAAGGAAGCATGAAGAAAGGTGCTGGGGGGTAGGGACCATTGTCAATGCCTCTAAGTGTATCAAATATATGTATACCATTTTCACTTAGATCTTAGACAGTACAAAATGAAAGCCACCTAGAAGTAATGCTTTGATTCTTCCAATTAGAGTGATCTTCCAAGAGGGGTGAGTTGCCGAGTTGGACTTAAGCACCTTAGGGTAGGCGGTATCCGTGACTAATCTACGTTGTTTCCTGTTTGGAGTGTATATGAATAAAATTAATAAAATAAATGTCCGCACATGAAATCTGTTGTTTCCCTCACAAAGAGCTCACCACCGGGACTACATTCTATATATTATTGAAGTCTCAATGAAGCAGGTGATTAAGTGTTGTGTACCTCTGGGTATTTTGGTGAGTGGTAAGAAGAGTAATGCTGAGGTCATGAATACAAGCTTCTGAGATTTGATTTCTCCGTGCTGTTGTGGAAGCTACCTGCAGTGATAACGAAAAAAACGATGCTTATGGCAGCACTACGCATTGTCGTCCAATTGAATGGGCTCTAAAATGGTCACATGTTGCTACGAGGCACTATCCACAATAAAGAGAAGTTCGCCAGGGTCCATGGACACAATGGGATTTGAGGGCCACCAACCCGCATGTGAAATCACGCGTGCTTTCTCGGAATCTGCATTCGCCTATATCTCTGCTTGAACAAGAATAGCATAATTTTTCTAACAAGCTTAATTACTGGTCACCGACCACTAACAAAATAAACATATACCAGTACAAGGAATGTGGTGGCTATGTGCGTCGAACCCTACTCACTTGAACATCGATAACTAAGTTCGATCCCTGGTAAAAAAAAATGTTCATGGCCCCATTTTTTGTTCAAGGAGTACCTCTGTCTAGAAAAAGCTTCTCGAGCTTGACCGTGCGGGGTCGACATAAAACTGTAGGTAGCGCAGAACATGAGTGGTTGCTGGGAAGCTAGGACCTGGCCCTCTTCGGGCTGTAGCTCTACCCATATTATACATAATTATTATTATGCAAGGAATGTTGGCATTGACGGAAGAGTATGGGACATCCAGGCACATTTTATGTGAATGTCCGGCGCTAGTCAGGACTATATTTCATAAGGAAATAATATTTACGGCTTCCGGGTTAACTGCAAACCTCATAATACATGTTTTCAAGTCGCAGTGTGGTTGGAATGGCGGCATGATGTGCGGGGTGTACAAGATGAATTGATGGTTCGGTTACCTAGCACGATAAATGTACGTTAGCACTTTGGCAGACCTAGAGGTGGAACCAACTCCAAAATCTCACCTTTTTGAGTGATGCATAGTTCTTAATTGGTATCAGTCGATCGAGTGGCATTTATATCGGTCTCGTGCGTGCTTTGTCCCCGCGACTTCTTTATGCCCAGATTTCCCAGTGAAGGTTGAAACTTATGTTCAACTGAGCCTTGCCCAGTGTTCGAGTTTTTTTTAAGTCGTCCGGTTCATTGGAACTTGAGTTCATTTGAACATCGTTTGTGTTAAGTGATCGAGAAAAAATTGGCAGCCCTTTCCATTCTATACGTGTATCGTGTGAAGTGTTGCGTTGCCTAATGACCTAGAATCGAATACTTTTCGGGACAGAGGTGTCCATCTGCTCTACATGACCTAGCAATCTTAAGCCTTGGATCCGAAGACGCTTAACTAGGTGCATGCCGCTGTACAGCCCGTACAGTTCGTTGTTAAACCTTCTCCTCCAAACGCCATCAACGCAAGACAGGACCAAAGATCGTACGCAGAACATTTCTAACAAAATAACCGAGAGCTTCTTCATCCGCTTTCAATAGCGTCTATGTCTCTGCGCCATAGAGCAGGACAGGGATGATCAGAGTTTTATATAAAGTCAACTTGATGTTTCGAGAGATGACTCTGTTATTCAATTGCCTCTTGAGCCCAAAGAAGCAGCGGCTGGGAAGAGCTGCTCTGCGCTTGATCTCGTTACTGGTGTTATTTTCCCTGTTTAATGCAGAGCGAGGTAGACGATGTCCCTGACTTGCTCAAAGTTCCTGCCGCCCATTATGGCGCTCTGTCCGAGACGTCGTTGTTGTGCGTCCTTCCGTGATGACAACATGTACTTTGTTTTGCCCTAGTTTACCACTAGACGCGATTCCGCATTAATGCCACCAAAGGCTTCGCTGATGGCTCGCCGTGTTCATCAAATTACGTCAATGTCGTCCACGTAAGCAAGCGGCTGAACAGACTCTTAGAATATCGTGCCTCTGGTGTTTACGTTTGAGTTTCGCACGATCTTCTCAAGTATTAAATTGGAGAAGTCGCGTGACAGCGTGTCACCTTGCCTAAAACCCTTTTTTTACCTTGAAGGTCTCGGTGGATCGATACCGACCTTGATGGAGCAGCGAGAGTTCTCTATAGTCATCCTACCCAACCTGACGAGTTTGGCAGAAATGTAAAAAGTAGACACGGCGCTGTGTAGCTCGTCTCTACACACGCTGGTATATGCGGCCTTGAAATCGACGAATAGGTGGTGAGTGTCGATCTGCATCTCTGGAGTCCTTGCCAGAATCTGCTGTAGTGTTTGGTGGATGGTGGACTTCTCCTGCATGAAAATGCACTGATAAGGACCTATTAGATTATTGGTAAATGGTTTAACGTGTTTACACAAAATGCCAGTGAGGATCTTATAGGCGATGTTGAGGAGACTGATCACTCTATAGTTGGAATCATTCTATCGGAAGATATTACAATTTTTTGAAAAAAAAAAAAACAGCACGAGGCACACCGGACATTGTAAAGGAAGCATAACCTTCTTCAAGATCGCCAAATTTAACCATCCCAGACTTCTCTCTTTTGGGATACTTGAAGATATGGGTTTATGACAATTCAGACGATAGCAGCTCACGAATCCGAACAGTTATCAATACCACTTGGTGGTTACCATCTTATCCATTCAACAGAAAAAAATGCAAAGCTCCAAATAAAGATTTCTAGCATTAAAAATAATGTTTTATATTTAGAAGAAGTTCAAGAGTATTGGAGGATTAACCCTGCTCCACCTTGAATATATTCTATGTGTACTTTGTACTTACACTTGCGCTTACAGTTTTACTTAGAAAACAACAATCGGTTTTTCAATTGTGTTTCCCAAAAGTATCAATTACATGCACCGTATCAGATTTCGTTGCAGAATCGTATACAACAGCTTCGAATACAAGCAAATATTATAAACAGCCTATTCGTCGGTTAATCGATTTCGAAATGTGCTAAAAAGGGAACTCGGTCAGAGAGAGAGAGGACTTCTTCTATTAACCAACGGCTTTTGATTGCCAAACAGTTTTTAATTAAAATAAATTCCCTATAAGAGTCACTACCATGGATTGAGCAAACAGAAACAATGTTATCGCAGCAAATATCGCTTTGACGCCGGCTGCGTCGGTAATTAAATCGGGCGTGTTTTTGTTTGGCCCTTTTATCCAGTCCATGTTTGGACACGCTACCTACTACCATCGAAGACATATTCAATTAACCTATCTACTATCTCAAATCAGTTGCTATGTTTAACGGTAAATCGCCCGTGGATATGGACTTCAGCAACTTGAACACATATCGGCAGCTGAATTACGCAAATTCGCCCCATGGGCTGAATGACGTTTGGAATTTCCACATAGAATTTAATTTCATAGATTAACTCACCTTCATATACATACGTCCATACACACGAGTGTATACAAACAGATAACACACACTTCGACTGACCATTGAGCCCTGCCTATGTCGAACGTATGTCTATCGTTTCGGGGTATAATTACGCATTGGAATACAATTCTAGAATATGGAACCCAAACACCAAGAGGTGATTAGGAATGTGCCTACATACACTTCTATGTGCGTATTTACATGTACCATCGTAGTTATGTTTCATTAGAAATATACATATATTCATTTGTTTTCTTTACATTTTGGATGTCATAAGTACGTACATATATTGATTACTGATTTAACGGTTTTTTATTTTCGAAAAAAAAACTATTTCTAGAAAGATAATCTCTTTTAATGTCTTTGTTTTAAGAAAAAAAGTAAGGTATTTTGGTTGATTTTCTTGTTCATCTTCCAACTGCCACAGTGGCCATATTCGAGCTACCTGCATTATACACAGAATACTAGGTAATATGTTCATTTAAGTCAAAGCTGCGTGACGTCACTTGGTTACCATTTTCTGTGAGAGAGGACTTTTTCATACAATTTAAGCAACTTGTAAGGAAAAGTGGTGGCCCGTGGCGTTGTGGGTATGTGCGTCGACCCCCAAGCTCGATGTCGTAGGTTCGATTCCAGCTCTGAGCGACAAAAATAATTGTCACGACCCCACCTCTTTCGAGTCACTGACAATGCTCAAAGAGTATTTCCAGTCTAGAAAAAGCTTCTCAAACTTGGCCGTTCGGAGTCGGCATAAAACTGTAGGTCCCTTCCACTCGTGTGAGAACGATAGCACAACACGAGTGGGTGCTGAGCAGCTAGGCCCTGGACCTCTAGCGCCACTCATATTATATTATATTATATTATATAAGGAAATGTTGAATTAAACACCGTATAAAAATAATAAACATGATTTTATGCTCTTCTTTGGGGTATATATTGATACCTAAGGGTACAACTTCATAATATACATACTTTACTACTCATTGAATTAACGTACAAAATATAAACAAGTTTCTTTTTTACAAACTGCCCTTTTTAAGCAAATTGTTGCAATTTGTTGTTTTTAAAATTCCAATTTTGGATATATAGCATACATCTAAAAAAATTTTACTATGCCCGGGCTTAAGGTGAAATTTTGACACAATCTACCATTGTTATTATGTGATTTGTACTAGTGATGGGAACTATCGAATAGTAACTATCGAGTTATATGATAGTTGGAAGCTATTAATTTATTCGATAGCCGAAAATCGTTCACTAACCCCATTGAATGAACAAAAACATTCGATTGTTTTTACTCGTATATATTTGCACAGTTGGACTGAGTCAAATGGTTTTTTGTAGCTGTCTGAGCGAGAATTTGTATGCATTAAACTCTGAGATAGAATTATGTCTATACATTACCAAAATATTTGCATTATCGCGTACATATAAGGTTTGATTAGAGTCGATAGTTCGACTCAGTTGGGAAAAAGTTTGAATAGTTTTTTCATTGAATGAATGATTTGTTCACTTGCATGATGGAAACATTTTCTAAGGGTTTTAGTTGAATGCATGATTCGTTTGGACTTTTTGGACAAAAAATGTTTGTAGATTTATGTACCAAAGATTAGACATTTTGGAGAAACTTAAAAAAACGCTCTATACCTCCTAACTCCAAATTCGATAGTTCGATAGTTGAAATCATTCAGGTACTAACTATCGCTGCTGCAATTCATTTGATAGTTCCCATCACTATTTTGTACTAATTAAAACCTGCGATAAGCAACTGACGACATATTTAAAAAAAAAATAAGACACCATACCTGTGACCTCTGTACTAGAGATCTGCCAACCCGAAACTTTCTTAACTTGAGTTGGAATTAAACCAAACGAGTTGCAAATCGAATCGACCATTCAACCAAACTCGTGTTAAAATGGGACACTATTAGCAAACAGTGTTACCACAAGACTCTATAGAGTCAAGTTTTTCAAAAACAAAATTACCTAAGCACCTAACGCAATTCTATTTCTTACTTACTTACTTACTTACTTACTTACTTACTTAAGGTGGTGCTACAGTCCATGGTGGACATGGGTCTCAACCAACAAGCGTCACCAGCCAACTCGATCTTTAGCTAGCTGTCTCCAGTCTCGCAAGCATAGTTGGTTGAGGTCCCTTTCCACTTGCGTGCACCTTCGGCTTCTTGGTCGTCCTCTATTGCGTTGTCCCACTGGTTCGGAGTCGAAGACTCTTCGGGCTGGAGCAGTGTTGTCCATGCGCTGTACAGGGCGACATGGGAGCCAAGGTAGATGAAGTCATTTACTACCTCGAAGTTGTAGCTGCCTATGGTGACGTTCTGACCGAGACGTCGGTGTTGGGTGTCCTTTCTAGTTGACAGCATATATGGTATTTGGTCTTACCCTCGTTTACCGCTAAGCCCATCTTCGCGGCCTCCGTTGCAATATTCACAAAAGCGCCATTGACATCACGCTGCGTTCTTCCTATAATGTCAATATCGTCGGCATATGCGAGTAGTTGGGCGGACTTTTGAAAGATTGTTCCTCTGGTGTTGGCATTCGGTTTTTGAGCAATTCTTTCAAGAACGATGTTAAAAAAGTCGCATGACAGCGCGCCACCTTGTCTGAATCCTTTTTTGACATCAAAGGTCTCGGTTAGGTCTTTACCGACCTTGATGGAACAGCGTGCAATCTCCATCGTCATCTTACACAAACGAACGACTTTGGTAGGGATGCCAAAACTAGACATTACTCTGTATAGCTCGTCTCTATAAATGCTATCATACGCGGCCTTAAAATCGATTAACAGGTGGTGGGTATCGATTTGTTGCTCCTGGATTTTGTGGATTTTTGGCCTAAAGCCACACTGGTAGGCACCGACCAGGTTGTTAACGAATGGCTTTAGGCGTTCACTCAGTACGGCAGATAAGATCTTATAGGCGATGTTAAGGAGACATATCCCCCGATAGTTGGCGCAGTCAAGGGGTCTCCTTTCTTGTGGATCGGGCAAACAATGCTGAGGTTCCATTCACCGGGCATGTTTTCCTCCGACCATATTTTACAGATGAGCTGGTGCATGCTCCTTACCAAATCATCGCATGCGGCTTTAAAAAGTTCGGCGGGTAGGCCGTCAGCTCCAGCAGCCTTTTTGGATTGTCAATCCTCACTTCATCCGGGTCGGGTGGACGGAATTGTTGATCTTCATCGTCCCTTTCATTGGGGTTGAATGGTTCGTTCTGCCTGACAGCGGAATTTGGTTCTTCGTCGCCGTTATACAGTCTGCAGAAATGGTTTCTCCATATTCTCAGCATCGACTGTGACTCTACTACGATGTTCCCTTGTTCATCCTTACAGGCTTCGGTTCAGAGTTTATAACCTTTACTGGTTGACTTTACCCTTTGGTAAAACTTCCTTACCTCATTCCTGCAGTAATATCCCTCTATTCTGCCGATCGCGCGCTTCTCATGCTCCTTCTTTTTTCTCCTGAGAAGCCGGTGTTCTTCTCTCCTCTTCTGCTCGTAGAGCTCCCGAGCAGCTCTTGTCCTTCTTTGCAGTGCCGCTGTGTATGCTTCTTGCTTAGCTGCATTCGCCTGCCGACACTCATTGTCAAACCAGGGGTTTCGTTGTGGTGGTGGATTGAAACCCAGCACATCAGAGGGGGCATCTCTGATGGCTTTTTGGCAATGCTGCCACTGGTCTTCAATACTTGATGTTGGCGGCGTAGGATTTCTTAAGAGGTTAAGGGAGACACGATCGAAAAAGGATTTGGCAATCTCTTGCGATTATAGCCGGCCGACGTTGAACTTCCTCACAGTATTTCTTTGTCTTGGCGGTGTTCTGGATATCCGCAACCTTACCTTGGCTACAGCAAGATGGTGGTCCGAGTCAATGTTGGCACCTCGGAACGTTCGGACATCTATAATACTGGAGGAGTGCCTTGCGTCGATCGCAAAAGGAGCAATTCTATTTCACATTTCCATAACTTTGCAAGTTGTGAACTACGCTTTAATATTTTCTGAGCGCTGAAATTCACTGAAACTCTCCCGGGTTCCAGGACACCAAGGAATCGCTGGAAATGAGATCGCCGATGAACATGGCAGACAAGAATCAGAGGAAACTTCATCAGGACTTGAACCTGAGTTTGGACTTTCTACTTCTGTGGTTAGGACTTCCATTGATGGTTAAAGCTCTCGAGAGCATGGATGGCGTGACTCTCCAGGATATAGATAAACCAAACGCAAACGTTTGCAAGAAATCCGCGGAGTTTTTTGTGTCCCGAAATTTCACACTGAATAAAAATAATGCTGCAAGAGAAGTATGTACACAATTATTTTGTCTTTCTTGTTGACTGTTCTCCATCCATTATATGTCATAGACTGTGCGGTGCCTTGCAATTTACATTTGCAGTAACGCTATAGACGGATCGTTCTCCTCCTATGCCGTTTTGTGTGAACATCTAAAAACATTTGTTAACAATCTGTTCTTACAGTGCAGTTTCAGTCCGCCATCGCCCAAATCTTCACACTACGGCAGATCCTGGAAAAGACTCAAGAGATGCAGATCTACACCCACCACAAGGGCGCATATAACAGCGTGCATAGGAACGAGAGATACAGCGTATGTTTGACAATCCTGCCAAACTCGTCAGGTTGTGTAGGACGACGGTGGAGAACTCTCGTTGCTTACACTTTTCTCTTCAACGTTGTGCACATGTTGAATAGCTATAAAACTATAAAACTAATCGAAGAAATTGCCACACACACATGAGCTGTCCTCAAAACTACTGCAACATGGTATCGAAACTTCCCGGCATTATCCCAGTCGAAGTACACTTCAATCAAAAATTTTGGCATATTTCATGTGCAACAAAAACTTTAAATTTAAGGAGAAAAGTTGGAAAAGAAAAAAATATGCTGCTTAGACATAGAAATACAGGAAACAGAAACTTCAACCAATAACAACACTCACGAGGTTCCCGCTCAAGTATAAATTCAAATAATATGAGTATCCGCCCGGCGCTTTAGCATTATGCACACCCTTTAAAAAGATGAACAAAACTTTTTCGCAACTTCCCTCCCGCAAAGTGTAAGGACACTCATTTGATTCTGCTGCAGCAGGACGACGAAGACTTGACTCAGAATGCACAAAAACTTCCTTAAGTTGTCGCTACTTTGAAAATGATCTCGCACAAAATGCATAACTAGAGGCTGCTGCTTTGCTGCTGTTTGAAAATTGTTTACTCTTAGGGTTTCAAATAATTCTAAGGACCTCATAAGTAACAACTATTTATTCACAAGCTACCCTTTGGGAACTAAAAGCACCGTGGGGGTGGGTGGTGGCACTCTTCACTGCTCCAAATTTAATCAGTTTATGACTTGCCCAATCAACCGCCGACCAATTTATGTCGACGACGAAGACCAAGGAAGAAGTTATTCCCCTTTTTTGCGAATAGGGAGCTTCTGTGTACCTGCAGCGACGTAGCGTAGGGCCTCAATAATCATCCGTAACCAGCTGAAAGTACACTGCGCTCGTAACAAAGGCAGCGGATGAAATCACTTACATACAGGTGGTACCTAAAGGATGGTCCTTGAAAGGTAGAAGCCTCGAAAGCAACAGCACCGTCATGCACCCTCATCTGTGTGTGCACTTGTGCAAGCCGTTCAAATGTTGTTTCACCTACACACCGTGACGTGCGGCTGATACTCGTGCATAGGGTGCGGCCTTACGTCTGCCTTTTTAACTTAAATCCCATTTTTCTCGAGAATAATTTTGCCACATTAATCATTTTTTATTAAAAACTCAGGAGACGAGGATGCACTTGGATGCAAGTTAAGCTTTCACGTTATATACAATTTTTTTGTGTGCGCACCACGGATACAGCGTCGAAGAGAGGAGGACTCATGGGTAATGGATTAGGAGGGAATGAAAGCGGGGGAGAGAAAAAGAATCACAACCAACGCGAAACCGTAAAAAGGTTAACAAAGCACTGCAGGCAAAAACATCGTATGGCTAACAGGTTGATGGGGCTGAGGACATGTAGGATTTTCGCTGCAGCGCTGCGGCGCACACCACATTTAAATATTAGAGCTTCAACACTCGCGTATATTTGTGGGCCCTTAGACAAGTGTGTGCAAAGCTGTTGCTCTGAGTGTGTACGTCCATAGATGGGGACTAAGTGGGTACGTTAAATCTTGCACGATTTTTAGGTCTGTCCTAAACTGGTGTTGTTTGCATTGCTGCTAGTTTGTTTATTTCTTTGCGCTTAATGGAAGATTAAGCCGTCCACGAATTTGTACCTTTAAACCCTTGAGTGGTAGGTAGGTAGGTGATCATAGTATTTGTGCCAGTGATTATAACGCCAAGAATGAAATTATGTCAAACGAGAAAAGGTACCATCACTGATTTAACGCTAACTTCACGTCCTTATACTTTTCAATGATATAGGCCCGATGTGTCTCCTTTCCTCGAACCAGTCTATAACACAAGGCTCCATGCGCTCCATAGGACCTAGCCAATGTATAAGACGCAGGTGCGCTACTGCCCGTAGGTGGCCAGGGCCTAGATTTTCAGCAACCACTCTTATTGTGCGTGCTATTGTTCTCTCACGAGAGGAAGGGATCCACAGTTTTATACCGAATGCAAACGGCTTTGTTTGAGAAGCTTTCTCTAGACAGAAAATACTCTTTGAGCATTGTCAGTAATTCGAAAGAGCTGGGGTCGTGAAAATTGTTTTCGTTGTACAGAGCAGGAATCGAACCTAGGACGTCGAGGTTGGGGTCGACGCACATTCCCACAACGCCATGGGCCACCACGGACCAAGGACTCACATTTGCCTTCTGCAATACATCCCCATCCACATCTTACGTCACATCAGTACTACTCGTACGTTTTGCAATTGTATCTCAATGCGCCTTTATCCGATGAAGAACTTTTCTTTCGCAGGCACCAGGAAAGAGATCCGCTGTTTTGTTTATTATGAAGTTTTAGCTCCATGACAAAATAAGGGTTTAGTAATGCATGATGTAATTCCATGTGGTGGCCCGTGGCGTTGTGGGTACGACCCCAACTTTGAACCACGACGTCTTAGGTCCCCCCTCTTTCGACTCACTGACAATGCTCAAAGTGTATTTCCTGCCTAGAGCCTAGTCATTGGAGTGATTAGTAGTTACTCGAGTGGTTAGTAGTCATTCAAGTGATCATTCGATTATTAAAATAGATGGATTACTAAAGTCTCGATTCTTAAAATCATTCGATTATGCCCATCACTAGCTAAAACGCTCGCTTCAAGTCGTAAGGAATGAGACACTTATTTTCGAATGTTATAATTCCAAAAACATTTTAAATTTCGGGAAGCTGTGTATGGTAGTAAATGATCGGAAATTAAGTTGCTATGACGGTTTGGCTTTCAATTCAGCCGCCAGTGTCTGCTTTCCACCATTGACCGTCTGGGAGAGTGGGCAAGTCTCCTAGTTAAACTTCTGATTTCTGCAATGTTTTGGTTTTGTCTTTACACCTCCAATTTGATGATATCAGTTAGTGCCAGGTAATGGCGTGACGTACTGGATAAATGTCTCAAATGTTGTCTGTACACATTTACATATTATTTATTTATTTATTTGTTTATTTATATGTTTACTGTCATATTCATTCAATTCATTGAAGACGATGTCTGTTGCACCAGATGGGTGTTGACTTCTATGAAAACTTCTGGATCGTTAGTTATATTCGAAGTAGGATAAAAATGTTTCCGCTTTCTCCGCTGGTTTGGTTGCGTCTTCTTCGCTTGTTGTCAATGTTTGGGGCAACTTCTTCCTATTACCGATGATCTGGATTAGTCTGAATGCGTCTCTTGCTGCCTGTATTCTCTGCAGAGTGTTGTATTCATGTTGTGGGGGTTCTTCTTCTTCCTACTGCTGACGACCATGGACAATGAAACAAGCACAGCGATTTTCGGTTATGCACGTAAAATGTGAGGTCCCTTAACAGACCACCTGCAGCCGATGAACTTGTGGAGGCTCTAGAAGCCTATGAGGCTTGTTTGGATTGTGCTTCAAGGCAGACTTAGACAGGAAGTCTTAAGTTTAGCGAGCGCCTCACAACAATCCGCATCAAGGCAACATCTGCCTAATTTGCGCTCACGCCTGAAGGGAGGATAAAGACGACGATAGCAAGGATGACTTCTATGATCTCCTAAAAAGAACATACGATCAATGCCCCAGCTGCGACACCAAGATCGTTCTAGGAGATTTTTTTGCAAAGCTGTGCAAATAAGACGTCTTTGATAGAGTCGTCGGAAAACATAGTGTACATGACAACTCGTCCGATAATGGACACAGGCTTTTGGACTTCGTAACGGGACGAAACCTTTCTGAAGCAAGTACGCGGTTCCCTCTCCACAACATTTACAAAGAAACTCCTCCAGTAGTCTCGATGTCTGAACGTTCCGAGGTGCTAACATCGACTCGGATCGTTACCTTGTAGTAGCCAAATTCAGAACTCGTATATCGATAGTGCAACGGAGTAAAGCAAGATCAAAACAGTTTGACACCGAAAAGCTCCAATCGCGATCGACCGCTGGGAACTTTTCCGATCGAGTCTCTCTGAAGCCCGCAGAGAGACCACCCCTGCCAGGCGAAACAACCGACGAACAATGAAATCCTTTCCAAACAGCATGAGAGAAGCTGATTCTGATGTGTTGGGTTTAAAACGCCTATCAGAAAAGTCCTGGTTTGACAAAGAGTAACGGCTGGCGCATTCAGCGAAGCAAGCAGCATACAAGACGACGCTGTATAGAAGGACGAGAGCGGTTCGTGAGCTCTACGAACTTAAAAGAAGGGAAGAGAACCGCCTTCTCAAAAGGAAAAAGAAGGAGCATGAGAAGAAGCGCGTGCTTGAAGAAATGGAGAGGTAGTACGGCAGAAATAATGCCCGAAAGTTTTACCAACGGATAAAACCACTATCCAAAGGGTACAAGCATCGGACAGAAGCCTGTCGAAATGAAGAGGGACAATTCGTAGTAGAGTCGCAGTCGATACTGAGAATCTGGAAGGACCATTTCTGCAGACTGTTTAACGGTGAAGAGAACACTAATACCGATGTCAGGCAGAATGTTTCACTCCACGTAATCGACGACTATAGAAGAGAATTCCGTTGAACAAAGGTGCTGGTGCAGTCTGCAGAACACTTTAAGGCAGCTGGAGACGAGCTGGTAGGGTGCAAGCAACACCTCATCTGTGGGATATAGTCGAAGGGAATCATGCCACACGAGTGGTCTACACGTGGTCTACTGCGCCAACTATTGGAGGATAAGTCTCCTAAACATCGCCTATAAGACATTCTCTGCCGTTTTATGTCTGTACCGCATTACGAAACATGATATTCTTGCGTGTTCAACTTAGTGATAACTGCTTGATAGTTTCTATCTCGAGTTGTCCAAACCCGGTATCGTATTAGCTGAAGCCTGTTCCAACGCATTTGCCTGTGGTGACAAATAATTTGTATTCACATTAAATTGTTGCTCTGAAAATAGCTTATTTTCAAATTCAGTGCCTGTGCTTATAATTGTTCGTGAAATAGTACTCAAGTCATCCACAACATAATGGAGTAGCGCTACAAGAAAATTATTTAGGTTCCCTCTATTGAGAGATAGATCTATCCACTCTGACAATCAATGCATGAACCTATAACAATTGTAGCACAGCTTCAAACCAAATCTGTCAAATTCGGTGGTTGTTCCTGTTCTGAGCACACTCTGACTGGGTGAATTCTACATATGTGTGCATTTTCCATTGCTTTCCAATGGAAGAAAATCATCTGTCAAAAAATAGCGTCTGGTACCTAATATTTGGTATCAAGTTATAATTTTGTGTACACTACTTGCTTCAAGCAAATTGCTCGATTGTTGCTTAAGACATGGACATTCCGGATGAATTTTTATGTGGTAATTTGAAAAGATAAATCTAGTCTGGTCTAGTGATCATTTCGCCAACTTGTCCCTCTCATAGGGGTGATAGATGAAGATGCCATCCAACTAGAACTTGCATTGAAGTGCCCACCTGCCGAAAACAACAACACAGCCCCACAGGAAACAGAACAAGAAGCGGAACCGATCAGAAAAAGGCGATTAACTCGAAAGCCGAAGAAGACTTATGATTTACCAGAAAGCGAATGGAAGTACCCATGTTTGATATGCATGAAGTTATTTCCCACAAAGCTGTTACTGGGCAAACATCGAAACAATGCTCACCTTAAAGTGAAGTACGAGTGTTCTGTCTGTCGTATGTAGTGTGCTTATTTTTCATTTAACAACAACTAATAAGCGGTGTTTTAGAAAAACAATTTACCCGGAAAGATATCCTTAAGGACCACGAGAGTGTGCATTCTGATAAAACATACCGATGCCAGCGTTGTTATAAGGTATTCCGACAGTACTCCTGTCTTCGGCAACATGAGAGAAAACACGAGAAAGAGGATGAGAAAAGGGCGGCTTTGCAGAGAATGCAGGAGGAGGCAAAGCGGGCTAAAACGCGGAAAGACGTCACAGAAAATCGTTCGCACTCGCCAAAATTGGGAACCAGCCTTTCGTTTCATTTTAATGTGGAAGGTAATAGGCTTGGTGATGATTGCCATTGTGCTGTATTTGTAATGCCGCGTCTTAAGAATGGTTTTGACATTTTATTGAATGTATGTACATGTGCTGTTGCTGTCTGACCAAAATGATACGAAGACCTGCACTTGTTGTGCAGATGACACCCCAAATGGCCAGATTTGAAAATAGCCGCGTTCATATGTTCTCTCAGTTCGTATTGGCTACAAAGACCGTCGCAGCGCAGCCTCCGTAGACTCAGGGCTGCCTTGAATTGACTAGAAAATATGTCCTTTCATTCGATGCAAAATATCCCATACATTTCTTATCACTTCCCATCTTCCAGACTTAGAAGCCGACAACCTAGCCAGACGTCCCGACATTCTATTCACAACAGAAAAAAACGATTTAGAGCCGTTCCCCATTCTAAATGAGCCAGTTCTCAGGTCAGAAAACAATGTAAACAATGAACAACAACCTATCCTGTGTAAAAAATGTTTCAAAGTCTTCCCAACGGACGAAAAGTTAAGGAAACACCTTCGCAATGCCCACTTGCCGGGAAAATTTCCCTGTACAGTTTGTGGTAGGACAACAACCATAACCCTCCCAGCACAATTTAGCCATAAACAGTTTATTTTTCCTTTCAGACAAAGTATTCACGCGTAAAGATCTGTGCAGGGATCACATGACCACTCATACCGGCGAAAAGAAATTTCAGTGCAGTTACAAGAAATGTAAAAAGTCATTTCACATGGTCATCTGTCTGCGTCAGCATGAGAAACTTCACACAAGGAAACGTAGGGACAGTGAGCCATCGTCTGAGAGCGAGGAGTCGGAGCCGGAGGAGAACCGATGTTGCAGTCGAACAGAATGTGTCGAAAAAGATGAACCCAAAGAAGCGAGTGTTATAGTGGCACCTCCACCTCCGGTACCAGTTGTTGAACAGGTCGAGCCAAAAGCAGCAAGTGTTCCAATTGTACATCCGAATCCTGTACAAGGTAAGAGGGCGAGAAATCGTATACATATGGTAATCTTGTGTGTGCTTGCAGATACATTTAGTTAACATTTTTTACTTATACAAAATTGAACGTTAAAGTAGTATTGCGCATCTGAAGCTATGACTTTTCTGGCAATTTGTGGATCCCATCCCAAAAGAACTGCGCCGGCAGTGGAATAATACAAGTTACGACATCTCTAAGCAAACCGCACGAATTATGTTATAGATAGACCCAAGACCTGCGGTCCTGAAGTGAATTTAAATATCTATGTTCAGGTTTTTCATATAGTTAGATATAGCATATGTGCGTCATCCTAACGGACTTCAAAGTCGACGTCTAAGCTTGATCCCTGGTCTGAACGACCAACATTTGTTCACGGCTCCAACTCTTTCGAGTGACCGACGATATTTAAGAGTACTGCTATCTAAAAAAGCTTCTCAAAATTGGCCGTCCGAAGTCGGAATAAAACTGCACCTCGCTTCAACTCGTTACAGAACAATAGCACGCACAACACCAGTTGTTTGCTCAAAAGCTGGGTCCTGGCCTCTATGGGCTGTTATATATTATATTTGACGGGTTGGGAGTTTAAGCAGTAGATGGGCAGGTTCGTCTGTGTGTAGTTGATCGGAGTGTGTACACCCCAGGGGTGCCTTTGAGTAAATATTGTTTGTATAGGCTGTGTGTCTAGGACAAGTCTCGTAAAGATAGAGTTCGCGATTTTAGAAATGGTGGTAGTATGTTGGACTGGTACGATTGAGTTTAGAGAGTGTAATGATTCTGATGATTGGGAGAATAGGTTGGATTTCAGTCCACACTTCAGTAGGCGGAATGTATCTGATTTAGTACTAACATCAATTTGTATATAGGAGCACGGTGAGCAAACGTGGCTTCTAAGTCATTTCCTTGTATATCTGCATGACTAGAGACTTTCATTCATTTTTTCATTTTTGTGGAGCCTTTTGAATACGATTGCGGACATCCAAAGTGTGCCTTTGCAAAGCAAAAGCAACCATGCAGGTGAAACGTCAAAAGCAAAGCAAATCATACTTTCGACGTTTACGAACAGATTACTTACTTTCGCTTAGCATTTCCTAATGTCAGCTGCGAATCCTCACCATCTTCGGTGTGAGGGTTATCTCCATACCTATCTTCCAAAGTCGAAACCAGAAATAAGAGAGCAAAGAGATATCCATCTTTTGCCTCTCTTACCCCTTGATTCCATCTGACAGCGTTTTTTATGAGCTTTCTATTTCTGGTCGAAAACAACAAACTTTTAGCTGGATCTATGCGCGGTTTTTTTTTTCCGTAAGCTTAATGTATTTCGAGCTTATACACCCACTTTGTTGCAGTCGTTCTTGTTTTTTAAGTCCTGTCATTCATTCGCTTGTAGTTAAATATTAGATTTTTGTTTATGTTTATTTATTCAACAAAAAACTATGCGCTTCTTAGTTCATCTTAATGCGCCTTCAGTCGTTGTTTGGACAAAATCAGACAATAAGGCTTAAGTTATTTTAATATCTATTAGTATATTAATCTTTTCCCTTTCAATTCCCACCAAAAACCCAAGCAAAGTCAGAAAATGAAAAAAAAACGCAACACGATTTTGAAATTGGGCTTATATTTGCCCTACTGTGAAATATGATTGTTTGCTTTATCGCGAAAGATTCCGAATAATATGCTTTGCATAATTTGCGCAAAGTTTGCGTTTCCGAATATGGGATGATTGTTTGGGATTTCTTACCGAGTTGATCGAGGACAAACTGTCCGAGCGGATCACATACTATCCACTCTGTTTCGAAGTTATGTGGGCAGCCTTACACATGACTAGGGCTTCTGCTGTGAACTCATAAGCACGCAGGTGGTACTCCTCTGATAATTAAAGTGTTGTTTTCCTTGGTAACAGCACAACAGGTACTTTTGTTGATATTGGAGCCGCCCCTAATGATAAGTCGCCAGCCTTTCGGGATAAGGTAATGCGAAGAAACGAAACAACATAAGTCTCTTTCGGCATGTTACCGAAATCGTTTTTTGTTAGGTCCGAATTATTGACTCGAAATACTTGTGATGCCTTAAGAAAAAGGAAGAAGTCAGTGTTCTTTTTAACGGACAAATTTGTCGCCTGTCCTGCCAGAACCTTCGATCGAGAGTCTGCGAAAGATAGCCTTGTATTGTTACATGCCAATTTCCCGGATTCTTGTTCCAATTTCTGAAATATAACTTACATCGTAAAATTTGAACATAATCTACCTTAGTAATTATGTAATTTGTTCTAATTTTAACCTGTGAACAACTGACGTCATATTCAAAAAAAATAAGAGGCGCGAACACAGTACTGGACATTTAATTTTTCATTTATCCAGATTTTATGCACACGTTCGCTTAAGCTTACATCACAATTCAAATCCATATTCATTCAATCCAATCAAATTGAATTGCAAATTGGACTCAATTCATTTATAATTGGTTATAATAAACGTGAACAATGTTTATTTGTCTTCGCCTTAAAGCTTCTGTTGACATAAAAACTCGACACGCAGAATCTCAGTAGAACTGTCCAGCACACCTTATATTCCTTACACTATGAGTTGAAGTGTCTTTCAAAATCGAAAACAAGTATTCAATCGTTGTTTATTTGGCTTGCCATTTTATGACATTACACCTTAAATTTTTCCAATCTTAAAAAAGGGATACTTTTTTTTAAAAAAAAATACCGTTATTCACACCATTCGTAAAATAATGCCAATTGACAATGTGACCAAAGTATCTATTGTGACTTAACCACATACACTTGCCATAATGCATACACACCGTGACCTGACACTATTATGAAATATGCCAAACTAAACAAAAAAAAATCAATGTAAACATGTAACATAAAACTGTTTCAATTAATACTCTCAGGACATGGAAATTTCCGACGATCTATTCTCTAGTAATTTAGAAGCACAGCTTTAATGCCACACTAACCATTACTGACATTTAATTTTCCAGAATTTATAGAAGAAGATCCGGACGAAATGGAACTTGCCTTTCAACTAGGCATCCCCCAAAACATTTGCGCGAATGAAGAGCCCGAACCCGAACCCGTAGAGGAAGAGGAAGACGAAGAACTGGAAGGCTTTTGGGATGACGATGAGGAGGAGGAGGAAGTGCAGCCGGAAGCGGAAGAAGAAAGGGAGGAATTCATTTGTTTTCATTGCTTTGAAAAGTTCGATTCGCATGAATATATGCTGTTTCACATAGAGAATGAGCATTTCACATTTGCTTGTGAAACCTGTAATAAACAATTTCCCACCGATAAGAGATTAAAGAAACACCAACGAGACGCTCATTTATCTGGAAAGTTCCGCTGTCCCATCTGTGGTAAGTTGAATGAAGTGTACAAAATGATGGCTCATGCATGATATACTCGTTTCGTTAGACAAATTATTCACACGAAAGGATCTCTGCAAGGATCACGTTTACACTCACTCCCAGAAGCCGCTGTTCAAGTGTAAATACGACAAGTGCGAGAAGACATTCAACAAACCGTACAGCCTCAAACAGCATGAAAAAACCCACGCGGATACAAATCGTAGAAACTGTCCCATCTGCAACGAGAGCGTTGTTCAACTATCGAAGCATTTGAATCGTCACTTAAAGACGAAACAATATCCATGCGACAGTTGTGAGAAATCATTTACTCGACTGAGCTATTTGCATGAACACGAGAAAATTCACTTGGGTGAGACGGGCTTCATCTGTGACGAATGCCATGCGGAGTTTAACAGCTCCAATGTGCTGTACAAGCACAAGAGGAGTAAACACGCCAAAGAGAAGTACGTCTGTGAAGTTCCTGAGTGCGGGCAGGAGTTCAACCGAAAGGACAATATGACGACGCATATGAGACGAGTGCACAAGTTGAAAGTGGAAACGATAAGGAATAGAAAGAATGACACTGAACCTGATGAAGGAATAGAACAGGGCATAAGCATTTAAATACTGGAGTATTTTAAGGCCTGACTTACAAGCACATAGAATTGATATTGAAGCGTTCATTACTATATTCTTATTTTGTGTTGGACATTCGCAAAGACTGATCATTCTACTTTCATTCATCACTAACGGGTTTAGTTCTGTTAAAAGTTCAGTTTACTTTAAGAAAAGGGGAGAAAAGGAACATGACATAGTCGATCCCTGTCAGGTCGTGTAATCTCTTAGAAGAACTGGAGTTCTGGCACCAGCCTGTTAGTCATAACGTAATCCAATCCTCTTTTATATACAATCAGATTATTCTCAAATTACTAGTATAGGGCAAGTGTCACAAAAAACGAGGCTAAATTGAATACAATCTCGTGCTGTATACTTACATACATACATACATACACTTACTCACAAAATTACCCGCAGCTCGAAAACCCGCCTGTTCGACATAGTGAGTCGAATTTAAATGCTCTTTGATCCGTTCCAGAACTATTCGAGCTATTATTTTTGATATTGCTGGAAGAGCGCAAATACCTTTTTGAAGCTTGAAGATGATCCCTATTTTCCACTCCTGCTTTGTATATCACCGGATGCAGCAAGTCTGCTGATACATTCAGCGCAGCTTGAAATAATTCAGGAGGGATGCCATCAATACCCACTGCTTTGTTTTTCTTGAGCGACTGATTCTTCATTATTTCGCTTTTACTGGAAGGTCCGGTGCGAATTCGGGCATTTGTTGCGACAAAGTACTTATTAGAGCTCGATAACATTCCGCCATCATCTAGGTGGTTTAAGACAGTCGCAAAGTGTTCTCTCCATCTAATTAGTTGCTCTTCATCTGAAATCAGAAGACTCTTCACCGGGTGTTGTTTGGAATTTCGACCACCAATGAGTTCCTTGGTGATGTTATATTCGCTGCTTCTTCAGCCCTAGAAGCGAGTGTGTCGATATACTGACATTTGTCTTGTCTTACGCTACGCTGCACGTGTTTCTTCTACAGCCGATATTGGACTTCTAGTTCGGTTTTCTCTACTGCTGAGGCTGATGCAATTCAAACTTTTTTTTGCTATACGCTCATTGATCCGTCTCCAGGTATCAGCTGGAAGGCATGTACAATTGTGTAGCAAAACAAAACGATAGCATGCAGTTAACGAATCCCTTAAGGGGACTCATAAAAAAAACGCAAACGGGGAGGCCGAACCTCCCCCCAACCGTTCGACTTACGAGAATTAAAAATCCGATTCTACTTTTTAAATGTTTTATTTAACCACGTCCGTATTATAACAATGCTCAACTAGAACTGCCCTTAGCCTAAAAATGTTGTTTCCTCCAAGTGTCTGTTCCTCAGTTAAATTCGCAGTGTCATCAGATCAAGTGCAGCGCGTGTATCCGGCGCGATGCAACTTGACTCCATCCGTCGTTTCCATGGGAACATGTTTGCACCTGACCAAACCAAATGTGTCGACTCAGCGAATGCTCCCTCGGGAATTATCGCTGAGCGGCGTGTTAACTCATGCCAAAACGCTTGCAAGCTGTAAATAATGCAAAAGGTGGATCAACAATTGATTGATAGTCCCTCCAACCCTCAAATTTGTGTACCATATGTTATGTCTTGACTAAATTTAGTGCGGATAATTTGGTGTTATATTTTGTTTTCCACTCTATGCTTATAAATTGTCTTTTTTGTTTATAGCTTTTTGATAACGTTATGTTCATATTCATAACGTCGATTAAGTTTCCTATTTTTAATTTAAATTAAAGAAAATGGTTTAGTTCCTATTTATTGCTCGTCGAACATCTTGTGGGGATAATTTTGTGAGCAAGTGTAAGTCTTTAGTTTTTAATGCATACAGACAACAATTGTCTCTTAGGACAAAACACATAATTTAAATAATGCAAACGAAAAAACCGCTACATTCCAAAAATGAATAACTAGTCACAAAGGTTGTATCATGTCAACTGTCATTCCTAATTTATGTTTAAGCGTACCACAGGTTTATTTATCAGAAAAAGGAACAACTTGACAAACATTCCAATTAAGCACAATCTTCCTAAGTACATGTTTACTTAACCTCTATCGAAATCAATTCTGGTCAAATTTACTTATAAGCTGTTTTATTTCATCTAATTTATTTATAATATTTATTTTCAGTGTGAGTGTTTGAATAAAAAATATACATACCAAAACTGGTAGTTTTTCTTTGTTTTGTGTCGGGGGGATAATTCTTTAACCGATGTTGATAGTCCCTTGGTACTTGAATTAGTTATGCGTCCGGGGTACGAATATCGGGGATTATACTATTAGGAGCCAATATACACGCAACCTCTTCAGCACAGTTTGTGTGATTGTAATTGAAACAATGGTTTCATGGATGTCACCGCTTTTCTGTAGCTTTTTTGGGCGCTGATATTGTTGTTTTTATTAATTTTTAGAGAAGATCCTCTTGACTGCTAGCCCTGTTCGACGTACGACGTAGAAGATTAAAGGAAATCCATTTTGATTAGCGATGGCCGATTGCGAATGAAACTCACAATCGAATAAATTGGCAATTGTTAAAATTTGAATTCGATTGTCGATTTATTCGGTCTCATCAGAAAACATTCGAATAATAATCGAATCGAATCGATTATTCTCAGTTCCTACTACAACCAAGAGAATGCCGGGTACTAATATTCCATTGTAGAAATGTATGTATTCCTCGATTTATGCGTATGTTAGTGTCAGTGTAAAAAATCAGAGTGAGGCTGTGTCTCCAATAAGAAACTATACCTACTAAAATAGGAACATTGGGAATGGAAATACAGCCAAACCTCTGTAATAATTTTTTTTTGTAAATCCTTAAATCGAATTTTCTATAATTCAAACCAAATTTCTGAAAAATATTGGTTCCCGTGGCTATTTGAATTCTGGAGGTTCGACTGTATTCTTCATCGTTCTCACCCAATTAGTGAGAGGATTGTACTCTCACTCTCCAAATGTAAAGTTTAAATTGTGGTAGTGAAACGAAATGAAAAAGATGGGCGAGAGAATCGGCGGATACATACAATTTAGTGATCTCTCTCCGACTTGAAGAATCGACGAATACACACAATTTAGTAATCACTCTCTACAAGAATCAAAAATTATAAATCGACTCCGCTCAATTTGAATTCGATGAATTGCGATTTCAAGAACAAATCGAACGTGTATTGCGGGTGAATTCAAGGAGAGGAGGAATGCAATTGGCTAGCTCACTTGAGCATCGTTTGTTAAAATAACGATAAAACACGAACAAAAAAGACACGGTACGTCGATGTTCGAACGAGTCTAATGAACCCGCGAAATCGTTCTCCTATACGTTTTATCGCTCGCTTTTGGATTCTATCTAGTAGGGGCAGGGTGGTCTTGGGGGCACCAGACCAGATATATATATATATGGATGGCGCTGCAGCCCGTAGGTGGCCAGGGCCTAGCTTCTCAGCAACCACTCGTGTTGTGCGTGCTATTGTTCTTTCACGAGTGGAAGGGACCTACAGTTTTATGCCGACTCCGAACGGCCAAGTTTGAGAAGCTTTTTCTAGACAGGAATTCTCTTCAAGCATTGAAAATTAAATTAAAAGTTATTTTTGTCGCTCAGAGCTGGAATCGAACCTACGACGTCGAGGTTGGGGTCGACGCACTTACCCACAACGCCATGGGCCACCACACCAGACCAGATATAAAGTTAGATTAAAGCCAAATCAGAGGGGGTGAAGTATTTCTTGCATCTATTAAGGATACCTAAACATTTCGCAGCATTTTTGGCGACCTCGAATATGTGATCGTTCCAACTAAGTGTTGTGTTGATGTACATACCGAGGATGGAGAGTTTGTCGATACAAGCGCCATTCTTGGATAATGGCTAATTATAAGGGGTTCGCTTTAGAGACAGCAGACAGCATTGAGTTTTGGAAGCATTGAATTCCACTCTGTTGTTCTTACCCCAGTTAATTATGCTGTCCAGATCGGAATACAATGTGCTTGACATACGCTGCCGTTCCAATACTACATTTGAAAGACAGGGTCGTGAATTTTGGAACGAATATGAAAAGCTGAGGGTGCTGTCATCAGCGAAGGAATGGATTGGATTAGAAGTGGCAGACATGAGATCATATATAAAAATGAGAAAGAGTGTCGAAGACAGAACAGAGCCTTGGGGGACACCAGCCACCATTTATTTTGTGAATATCAGACTTGAACCCATTCAAAACAACTTGGATTGAACGGTTCGAAAGGTAGTTTCTAATCCATAGAAGCAGAGATTCATCGACACCATAGGCACGCATTTTCGACAAAAGAGCTTGATGCCAAACTCTGTCAAATGCTTTAAAAATATCAAGCGCAACTATCTTCTTTTCGCCTGCATTGTGCAAAAATTTGGTTCCACTTTTCGGTGACATAAGCTATTAAATCACCAGTGGACCTGTTGCTGCGGAAGCCATACTGTCGGTCATTAAGAAGTTTCCGCTATTCAAGATATTTCATGAGCTGACGATTTATCAACGTTTCCATGACCTTAGAAAGAAGGGACGTAAGTGCTATGCGTCGGTACGAGGTGGATGACGAAGATTCGCCCTTTTTAGGGACGGGCTGGACAAATGCTGTTTTCCATCTACTCGGAAAGAAACCTGAATAAACAGAAATAAGTGTTTTACGTGATCACCTGCCGTAAGGCTTATATCACGAAGACATTTAAAAATTTTAGAGCATTTTAAGACGCCTTCAGTAGGAAACTCAAGTTCCAAGTTTAGAAATAAGCTTATGGACCTATTTCTCCACCTTGGTAGGGTGGCGAGGCCCATTTAACACCTCTGCTACTCTTTGGCTCGTAGCACCCGGTTGTTATCTGCAACTCCACATAGACTTGAATCAATACCTTTCACGTCGGAGAGTCGCAAATGCCCATCGCCGTAATAGACAAGATTAACCCTCCGGCATGCAGGTATATCTCCACTTCTCCCCGCGGTTTGGGGTTTTAAACCACAGCCACCACGATGCTCCAACTTGGGGGCCAACCTCAAGTGATCAGGATGAAACCTATGCGGGTCTCACGGGCGGAAGCCTGATCTCCCGTGGCACCAGACTATAGCCTCTGGTCAAGCTACCAGTAGGATGCCATAACATCCCAGGACTGGCCGCCATTGTTATAAACCCAAGACTTTATTGTTCAGTATCTATAATAATATAAAGCACCTACCGTTCAATCCTGTGTTTGCGAGCTTGAAACCATCATTTTGACAAGCAACGGAGTAGGCTATTTCCTAAACCATTAGCTTTTAGCTCAGGATTTTAGTCGCCTTTTACGACAGGCTTGCCTTACCTCTGGTGTACTACCCGAAGGGGGAAGAGACCTGAAGAGTAGGATAGATGAAAAAGCTTACGCAGTGATTTTGCCAGCGAAGGAGAACACCTCAGAAGTATTGGGGGAATACCATCCGGGCCAGCGGATTTGTGCACGTCGAGCTCTGTAAGTACTCTTGCAACTGTACGAGTGCGGAAGTGGATTTGTCCCATGGTGTAACCAACGCTCTCGAGTACAGGTAGGGACAAACTACAATCTGGCAGTGTTGAGCTGGCTGCAAAATGCGCCTGTACCTATGTGAATTCGAATCTGTTGACTGAAGGATCTCTCTGCTCTTAGTGTATAGTTTTATTTAGTTTTTGTTTTCTCTCTCTCTTTTGAATTGTTTTTAATTGCCGCTCTACATCAAGTCGTTCAAGTTCCGACTTTTGAAGATTTTTTCGCAGAGAACGGGTTAGTTCATCGTATGCCACTGCATTCTCTATAAGCACGAATTTCTCCTTCTTTAAGTCTTGACTGAAAGTTAGCGTCGTTATTATTTGAATTGTAATAATCTAAAAAATAAACTTACATCTCCTGCTTTAGCCTTAAAATTGTTTTCTTTAATTCATTTACGTCTTCTGTCTTCAATTCATTGTTATTAGTTGGTTCAAGAATCTCAATCGTGATAGACTGCAGTTCATCCATGGACACTGGTTCCTCCTCTAATGGACTGGTAATCAATTCTTGTTTCTTTTCCTTTGCATGCTTCCTGGTGGCACGAGGTGAAGTGGTAGGTGTCGGCTGTGGTTGTATCGTTGGAATAGTTCCTGTCTTCAATTTGAATCCCTTTGAGCAAAGTCCTACAATCGATTGCGATTAACGATTATGTGTACAATTTAACAGTGAATATATTCATTTACCCATTTCAAACTGCATGTTCCTTTCGATGTCGTCAGGAGTAAAATGTGCAGAGCATATCCGTGCTGTATTTGGATTTATATGATCCTTTCTTCTGCAAAATTGAATCCACTTCTTCCTCACGATGGTGTCTTTTGGAAAGACATAAAATCGCTGATTTCCTTGACCTTTGTCGTTATTTGCATTGCAATTAAACACTGCACACCTCATTTTTGAAAATGAATACCTTTGTTTTGGTCTTTACAAACGTCTATATTGTAAATTTTGAATTTTTTGCGCCGCACTCAAGCTGGAAATTCACTCCTCTCGGCCTACGTCAGTTGTCAAAAACACTTTGACAGGTGGCAACCGTAAAGCATTTTAAGTAGCTTTACCCATGATTGTGAATGAAATAATATCTCAACGACAGGCACCATACCATTTTATAGCAGATGTTGCTCATTTTGAATGGGTCTTACATTGAAAATGACATTTCTGTATAAATCGACCACTCGAATAAAAGTGAACGGAGTTTGCAAAAATCCTGAGAGTCACTATCACTGTGCCGTGTTTCATACGACGAAAACTCGATAACACCCTCAATCAGAAGTGTCGTTCCGATTCATAATCTGTAGCAAATTAATCTAAAAGAAATTCGTTTACAAATCCTTTAAAATGAGTTCGAAATCAGTATTTGAAGCACCTGAGGAGAACAGTGGAAAATTTGCACGAAAGGCCAAGGAATCACCATTCATGCTTGTTGGTGAGTAAAAATAGCTATCAATTATCGTAACATGTACATTATGTATTTCGGCACGAGCTGAACAAATTCAATATCAAAAAAAAAATCGGGCCACTTGTCCAATCACAAGATGTGCTAACCTTGACCTTCGGGACGATCTTTTCCTTTTTCTTTTCCTTCCTTGTAAAATGTTGTGTGCAGTCGATTATCTAACTATGGAACATTTTCATACCAAATTAACGCAGAGCTTCTACCATTTCATTTGGCTGTGACGTAATTATTGAAATGTTTGAAACGCGTCCGCACTATGGTGAAATAATATTAGAATTCTTGCTAAATGGTGAGGGCTAGCAGCTGAGAGAGTACATAGTGCGCACACATGTGTGAATTGATTCATGAGGAGCAGAGTGTTTGTAGATATGTATGTAAGAAAAGATGCAGGTCATTTGCTTGCGAAAGCTGACTGCCACATTTGTTGCAAATAAAGCTTGTCAAAGTGCCTCCGTATGATGACTATGCGTATGGGACAGATATCACGACTGCTTGATATCATGTCAACCAAGATAAATCCAATTGTGTAATAATTCTGGTTTATTCAGTTCGTGACACCTGTGGGATCTGCAAACTGTCTACCAAACATTCATTGCACTTGGACGATAATCAGGGCTAATCTTCAATTTGCATACACACGTATGACTCTGGCGGACATGCGTTGATGTCTGCCAGACTTGATTGCGTAAGCAGCGGAAGATAAGGCAATGAGCGCTTTATGATTGTTTGGACTCGAATTTTTTTAGGGAATACATAGCATTGAACTTGAAATGTGCGGAAACATAATTTCGTTCTGGCTGGGAGTGAAGGGGTTGTAATTAATTCCATTATGTGCCTATGTGTGAATGAAGTACATACACAAATGTATTTATAGTACATAGCGTGTTTGGCTCGTAAAATGTTCATGTTCTCTTGTGTTTACATCTGGCAGACAATAAGCACTAAACAGCCGTGTAATTTTAGCCTTACAGCACCAATCCGTATTATTTCTTTCTCGGATTAACCATTAAAATTACCGACGATCCTTAAGTACCATATTCAAATGAGGCTTGATAAACTATCCATGACCTAAAGATGGTAGCCATAAAACCGAAAAAAAAGTTAATTACCATAATTATGTGTAGAATAATTTGCTAGCCGAGCTGATCCTACGCACAGAAAGTCACGTTTGTGTCTTCGCCGAATGTCACGTCGATGATGTTTTGTGTCATGCCAATTGTCTCTTCATACACTTTCACATTCATCCTCGTTTAACCTCGAGCGCGATCATACGAATTTTGTCTTATGTATTGTTATATAATGAATTTAGTCACAACAAAGCACTTTTATTGTTTGTGGAAATGCTGTCGTAAGTGTTAAATTAGATATGATTCTATAATTCAATAAGCATTAATTATCCCAATCGGAACGATTTTGGTACTTTATTTCATCATATGGGGAAACGGTTACGAATCTGGAGTTTGTTGGTAGACGGAAGATGTCACAGGCGATCGATCATTCTTATTGGGATTAGCAGTGACTTTGATTAGGGTAATCTGCATTAAGCTTGATTGAATTAAGTTGTTGTTGATGAGGAACTTAAGTGAAGAACTGATGGAAGATGAAATAATAATTAGTTCTGAAAGATAATTGATGTAAATACATTTGTGCTAAAGTGTAATTCCTTAATCGGTGGCCCATGGCGTTGTGGGTATGTGCATCGATCCCAGCATCGACATTGTAGCTTCGATCCCTGATCTGTGCGACATATTAAAAATAATTTTCCTGGTCTCACCTCTTTCGAGTCACTGACAACGCTCAAAGAGTATTTCCTGTCTAGAAAAAGCTTCTAAAACTTGGCCGTTCGGAGTCGGCATAAAACTGTGTGTCGCTTCCACTCGTGAGAAAACAATAGCACGCACAACACGAATTGTTGCTGAGAAGCCACCACCTCTACGGACTGTAGCGCTGCCCATATTATATTATTGTTATTTACTACAATCATCTAAGGGCGTTACATGGAAGACCTGTGCCTGACATAAAACAACTTTACAGCCGTGACTGTTTAAGAACGGGCGTGTTGCTTCTAATCATCAAGACAAAGTTGTCTTCTGTCCGCCATCATTAAGTCTTTATGGCGGAAGTTTTCATCTCTTAAACAGTGGGTCACGAATTCGGAGATGTTTTCAGTCGAAACATGGTGTTTCGTTTGTTGCCTAGTCCTGCCATAGGATACACAATTTCCAGAGCTTATCGTTCAATAGAACATAATAGAAGTTTATTCTCTCAATATAATATTCTGCGAAAATATTATATTATGTTTGTTGTTTGTTAAAATGTAATTTTTATAATTATAGTGGGGCTACAGCCCGTAGGGGGCCATAACCTAGACGTCGAGGTTCAAGTGCGTTTGGATCAACGCCCGTTCCCACAACACCAATTGTCACCACTGGCTAAAAGACATTCCACTTCACACAACGAAAATAACCCAATTTCTGTGATAGCTGGACTCATGGATGCCTCCCCGTATTCATGCGACGGTTTGCTTGTTGCTCGTAGGAGTTTTATGCAACGCATCAGTCACTGATGACACATGAACATTGTGTCTATTTTGCACATGTCCATCAAATTGCTCGTCGTCGGGTTAAGATTGGGATCGTATGTATTTATTTTGTCCATCGATTATTGCAAAATGCTGGAAACTTGAATCTGAAAATATGGTCATAACGTCTAGGTTGATGATTTTCTGGGACAATTGATAATTACGCCAACTAAGTAATTTGGACATCCTATGTGTTGTGGGTGCAAAGCATCCTTACTTACCACTTCAGACCAAAACACATTCAACCTGGTGACGTTGTATGGCACTCGTTAGGGTGAATGATTGTTCGGTTTTATTTATATTACAAATGCTACGCGATTGACGTAATATGTGCATAAGATAAAAATATACTTAAAGCGGAAGTGAGGAAAAAAATTTTACAAAAAAGGCAACTTTCTGTAAGAGAAGACATGTTCTTTAAGTTTATTCTGAATCGGTTATATTTACCGTTCCAATTAAATATAGGATTCGTGCTCTATGTTCTGTATTCAAAAGCTTTTAAATTCAGATTAATTAGCTTTTATAGCTTATAGGTTTTAAGAACAGCTCTGCTTTTTACCTGGGCAAAGATGTCCATCGTTGATTAGTACGTTTGCTCATGGATTCCTACACTGGGGGTTTAGTGAGTAGCAGGTGAGTGAATTTTAGTTCTGTCCAAAGAGCGCTCTTTATCGAACTACACCGGAATCCGACAATGAGTTCGACTTAGGTTTTTTGAATTGAGTGGAGTGCGGAAGTATGCCAAACAAAAAAATCGAGTTAGTGTAATATTCAACTTACCATATTTCCAAGAGTCCACTATAGTCGTATAGGTCGATAACTTTTCGTGTTTTTTTTTTCAATTTTTAAGAACTATTTAAGAAGAATATGTACAATAGTATTATTCAAATTATTTAATTTATGACTTTTTACAATGATTGTAGCTTTCCAATGTTCCAGTGGAATAATACAAGTTACGCCTTCATAATAGTTCGCTGCTAAGAAAATTTAGTCTTGAACGCTTTTCACCAATTCAATACAAACCAAAGGAAATTCCAAAAAGTCCTGTTTTTAATTTACATGTTTTGCTGTTATTTTTGACATATATCGTCTCTTACGTCATACAGGATCCAACAAACTCTTAAAAATGGCATAAGTTTCACATTTTCGTTGCCGGACTTTCTTAATATTTTGCTTCACTCTGAGAGGTTCTCCTTAAAAAAAATAACACTCTTCAAAATTTAGTGCAGTAACTACGGGAACAGACCTAATTTGTTTATCCTGCACTTGTTAGTTTTCGTCGTTTTCATTTGGAATATTCCAGCCTCATAATAAGAACATAATTGAACGCATTTTGCGAACATACGCTTGTCTCTTAGGTTCCGTCCTTTTTTGGTGGTGAATATTTGCCGATCAAATTAGTGGCAAAGCCGGAAATGTTGGATAACACTTCATCAGCACATTAAAATTCACATTCAGCTGGTCTCGAGCTTTACACGTATTCACACACTCTATCTGTGAAACGGGTGTGAAGCAGGAGTGAAACAGCTGTGAAGTGTAATAAAAAACGCTGTCTGATGCATCTGAGGGGCAACGTAGAAATAGCATATCTCCTCCTACCATTATCTCAGGTGGCCATACACCAAACAAAGCACTCTACGATGTAGTTCAGTTATTCTAACATGAATGCAGGGTAAAGTATTTCCGAGTTTCTTGAACCCCTGTTGGAGGAAGTCATAGCACTTCAATGTGCATTCTTAACAACTAAATAATAAAATTATATCTCCTGTTCAAGTTTGTCAGAAATAATGTTACATTGCGAGCTAGTTCATGTCTAACATTCAGATTTTCATATTTCTTGTATGGTCAATTAGTACACACGATCATAATTCCAAGCTATCTACAAACAGTGTGACTGGGCTGGTGATCTCAGACCATACAAACTTGTATTTGACTTCTTACCAACAACCGAATGGTACCAACAAAATGCAAATATTCCTCCAAATACCTATGAATGTTGTCCACTTGTCTATCTAGGAACTTGGAGCACTTTTTGATACACTATTTCATCTTTCCTACTAAATAACCTGCGTTTGCGGGTAGCCATTGTGGCGTTTGTATTTTGTGTGTGTGTAAAAAAGGCACTGAATGAAATGAATTTGAATAAATATGTTCGAACATAACTTTGTTTCGCTTTATCTACATACATACATCGATTGCGTTAATATAGACGAACAATACAGCAAAAAATAAATGTCTTTGAGGGTTTAACAAAAACATCCTTCTAAGTTGACGGAAAATGATTGCACCACAGCTGGCTAGCCTAGCTTCACTGTACTTTCTTTTCATCATCCCCAACGTCGGTTTTTTTAAGACGCTTTGTTGTGGACATAAACATACATCCGATGGTAGACATATACATACATACATCTAGACCACTCTGACGCCTGTTGTTATCCGCTGGTAGACATTCATTTACAATCACTCAATTGGAAAATTGTAAAATACCAACCAAATCGCTATTCATAAGCAGTTATCAGAGAAAATCAACATTGACTCTTGAGTGAGAAATATTCATGCAACCAAAGTGTGAATTAGTGCTGACTTACAGAGGTCATCAAAGGAAATGCTGTTCTCAAACCAAACTCAAAATGTTGTACATACAATGACTTAGGAAATCCGCGATGAGAAACACACGTATGAACATAGTATTATTCAAAAAATTGCATGCGTCGCAGTTGACTCAGAGTCTGTACAGGATATGACGTCTTTATTTAACTTATTGGAAAATAAATTACTCATTTTCCGCGAGTAGTTTGCAAAGTCCTGTTTGCGTTGAAGGTTCTTGGAGAAGGAGATTCAACCACGAACTGTACGGGCTGTACAGCGACATGAGTCTAGTCAGGCGTCTACGGATTCAACGCCTAAGATGGCTAGGCCATGTAGAGCGCATGGACAACACTGCTCCAGCCCGAAGAGTCTTCGACTCCGAGCCAGTGGGACAACGCAATAGAGGACGACCACGAACCCGATGGCGCACTCAAGTGGAAAAAGACCTCAACCAACTTGGAGTGCGAAATTGGAGGCAGCTGGCTAAAGAACGTGCCAGCTGGAGAGGATTGTTGACCGAGGCCCAGGTTCACCCCGGACTGTAGCGCCACAAGAAGAAGAAGAAGAAGTTTGCAAAGAAATGAAATAAAATCTCAAAAAATGAGATTTTTTCTACAATTCAATCGTTGCTTAGTCGCGATCTCTATTTTGTAAAGCTTTTTATTGAGCGATGCAAGAAATGGTTGCAATTTCTTCATTATTTGATCAAATTAGTTTGTTATTTTTTCCTTCGACATGTTTTTATTTCACAACATATTTCCCATTTCAGGTATGGCTGGATTTATTGGAGCTGGCCTGTGGGGAGCATACAAATACAAGACCCGCGGTAGCATGAGCACCAGTGTGTTCCTAATGCAACTCCGTGTCATCGCACAAGGCGCAGTGGTCGGCACATTGACCCTTGGACTGGCGTACGCTATGGCCAAGGAATACTTGATAGAGAAACCATCGAAAGAAGAGTAATAGTTCATTTTTTGTTATTCCCCTATCAAGCTTTATTTTATTCAATAACCACTGTTACGAAACCTTTCAACTATCTCATGACATTTTTAGTTGCTTTCATTTAAATTTGTTTTTTTCTTTATTTTCTAAATTACACATTTCTTTTTGTTTTTTCACGTTTATTTTCAGTTTGAGCATTCAAAAGTCAATTGGGCAATAACAAACATTAACATTCATAGTTTATTATTATTTAAAGTTAAACTACATTCAACTACAAATACCGCTAAATTATCATAATGCAGACAAAATCATTGATGAGGTTTTTAAAACAGCATTGTTACAATATGTAAGAAAGAACATTTATTTTTTGTATCGAACGAAATATATGAAAGCTGCTGTTGTTTTGCCTGTGATATTGACTTAACAAAATAATGGATGAAAATATTATCTACTGTAAGAATTATAAAAATACGTTTCATTCTATTTATTAAAAATAAACCAGAAAACAAGTCGAATTTGTTGCGTTTTGTTTTTTTTAGTTGTGGATACTAGTTAAGTTTTATCGTGTTCGACCGATACAAAAACAACACCCACATACCAGGGTATGTCAGTCGTTTTCCAACTGATATATTTTGAGTTCTAAATAGGTACCGTATTGACTTGGCATTGTCAATAGCTTCTTAAGATATTGGTTTTTAATCATATTCCAAAAAAATTAACAAATGTTTGTTGGGTCAGGATTCACAAGCAGTTTTTGCTTATGAATAATTTTTGGGTGTTGACACAAGGGTTAAAGAGCTTATTTTCTTATGTTTATTTCTTAATAACAGTCGTTAGTGTGTTTCTGATCTCGACATCCGTTCAAGACTGACCATACTGATTTCTTAAAAGCTAAGCTCGCGTGGTTAATCACGGACTCTCCATTCCCACGTTCAAGTTCGTGAATGCCCTGATGTCTGGGTGCACTCGATGGTCTTCATATTACACTCGTTGGTGCAAACCCGTCAATTTAATTGCACATGTTGAATGACGATCGTGATGACTATACCACATTCCTGTATATCGACGAAAACTCTTGCTTTGATATTTTTATGTTGCCTACAAACAGTAGACACATGTTGCTGACTTGAACGAATTTTGTAAACATAGGAATAAGAATAACGGCACATTTGTTCCACTCGCACAACTACCTCACATCTTTTATCAAAATACACAAATTAATGATCTTAGAAAGATGTTCGAAAACTCCTGTATGTATTTACAGATATTTAAGAACCATTCTGCATTAGAACACACATTTCGTATTCTATGTTATAAACAAATCTAAAATAATTGCCTAAATAGCATTTCAAAGAGTCGTAAGTACGTCCAAGACTCAACCTTATCCTATTATTGAATTCTAATAATAGCTTGAACCAACATATACCGATGGGTTGTAAAAACAGGAAGAGCTAAATATGACGAGCTAGTCAGGCGGTACTCAAGGCATATAAGGTCAATGCTGTTTCAACGCACAATAATCCCTTGCCAGACACAAGAAATTAGAACGGAGTCGAGAAAGAATACCACGGTTTGACGTTGCAAAGCTACAATCGCAACGGACTGCTAGGATCTTTGCCAACCGAGTCTCGCACTCCAACTCTCTGTATGTTCGACGCCGCCTGGACAAACCATCGAAGAAAAATGGAGTCGTTGCCAAGAAGCCATCAAAGAAGCTGCCACTGATGTGCTGGGTTTTACGACACCACCCAGAAGGAACCCGTGGTTTGACGACGAGTGTAGGCAGGTACATGCAGCCAAGCAGGAGACCTACAAGGCAACGCTGCATCGAACAACGAGGGCTGTTGTGAACCGGCTTCTCAGAAGAAAAAAGAAAGAGCATGAGAAGCGCGCGGTCGAGGAGATGGAGAGGTGTTATGGCAGGAATGACGTCCGAAAGTTTTATCAAAGGGTAAAACAATTATCCAATGGATATAAAACTCGGACAGAAGCCTGCCGGGATGGAAATGAAATGATACTGAGAATCTGGAAAGATCATTTCTGCAGACTGTTTGACGGCGATGAGGACCAAAATACCGCTGTCAGGCAGAATGTTCCACTCAATCTGGACAGTGACAGACGCGAATTCCGTCCCCCAGACTTAGACGAGGTCAATGTAGCAATATCAAGACTGAAGTCTAACAATGCTGCTGGAGCGGACGGTCTGTCCGCTAAAATATTTAAGGCAGCATCAGCTCATCTGTAAGATATGGCCGGAGGAAAGCATGCCCGACGAGTGGAATCTCAGTATCGTTTGCCCAATCCACAAGAAAGCAGACCCCTTTGACCGCGCCAACTATCGAGGGATCAGTCTCCTACTCGTCTAAAGTAAGTCCATTAATAATCTGATAAGTCCGCGTCAGTGTGGCTTCTGGCCAGGAATGTCCGAAAAGGAACAAATCTTCACACTACGGCAGATCCTGCAAAGTCCCTAGAAATGCAAATCGACACTCAGCATCTGTTCGTCGATTTCAAGCCCGAATATGACAGCGTGCATAGAGACGAGCTACACAACGCCATGTCTAGTTTTGACATTCCTGCCAAACTTGTCAGGCTGGACAGGATGACGATGGAGAACTCTCGCTGCTCTATCAAGGTCGGTAACGAGCTCACTGAGACCTTCAATGTCAAAAAAGGTTTTAGACAAGGCGATGCGCTGTCATGTACAAAACTCACACGCCAACGAAATGAAATGAACTTAGTCCCTTTCAACTTGGTCAACTGGAAATTTGATTGAAATTGGAAACAAGTTATTGGATTGGTTCTCTTTGCAGCATTTATTTGCATATCGAATTTAGAAAGAAAAAAATTCGAGTTAGGGAAAAATGCAGCTTGGGAAGAATCCACTGTATCTCTCAAAGCCCGCCGAAGGTATAGTGCTAATTGCTCCTGTCTGATTCCAAGGCATGCAATTCTTTTGGTAAGTTATAAATCAATATATCAATTTTTTGGGTTGTTTTGGTATTTGAAGTTTCACCATTTCTTACCTGAGCATCGCCTGTAAATTGGAATTTAACTCGTGCTTACTTTCTGCCGTGAATGCTTGAAACCACTTGTTAGCCAACAGACTTTAATTACCTTAATATACTGCTTAATTTAGTTACATATATTGATCATTCGGTACTATGACGGCCGCATGGTGCATAGAAATGTGCTCTACCTTCTTCACTTGTTACGTAGCGCAGGATAACGATGGATGATTCATTGTCATCATCACACCATCATGCCGAGTTATTCATTTCTTCAGTTTTGTGTCTCAAGGTACCTACAAAAAAGTTCTCCATCGTTTCCGAAAAGAAATATGTAACTCTTAACTGACCCCGCAAAAGGTGTCGTACGGCCAATGTTTTACATTCATGCTAACTTCGCCATGCTGTGAATTATGACGACAAAGAATCCCCCAGTTCGGCGACGAATTTCCCACGTGGCTTTCCATTCCAAACAATGTTGGGCGCTGTCATATGACTTCTACGCCATCATTCCCAATAGCGATAAAAAAAGAACTAGCGCGCACAATCTTCCGAAGTCCGTACTATTGGGTGTCCACGTGGGGGAGGATGACATAACTCCATGTCATCCACAAGCTAATTTGATAGCAACAGGCTGAGAAGAGTCTGCCAAAAAGCTCGAGCACATGGCGCCCATAACCAGCGCCAAGTGCGTCGGGAGAACGATGCCGCTTGTAAATTCGCAATTTACACAAAATGTATCTTGCAAATTTGTATTCCTCACGTAACCAATGATAAAGCCAAATGTTACCTACCATGGTTACACGACGTCTGCGTCATGAAACCGATTCATTTGCCATCGAACTCAAAATTCTTTTCCACAGCCCACGTGCATTCAACGTCACATCGGCCCTCGTGAAATTTATAAATGACTAGTCCGTCGTCACGGGCCGTTATCTCATCTTCCCTAGCAACAATGAACCATCTCTCAATTCGGCGCATAAGAATAACAAAAAAAGACAAGGAATTGTTTTGTATCAATGTGATTTATTCATGCCCACATATGTAACCATACATATACACTTTTGCTTAGGCGGTGGCAGCAGGAGCAGCAGTTGTAGCAGCTTGTTCCTCCTTGATACGATCCTTCTTGAGTGGTCCCATGAATGCCAACTTGTCGGCGGCAGACTGGAAGCGACCATGACCCATCTTGGACGATGTATCGATGAACTTTAGCTTGATTTGTTCCAGAGAAGCGCGGCTAGTGTGCACCAGCAATGACTTGCGGAGGGTGATGACGCGTTTCTTTGAGCCAATGCAGCATCCCTTGAGCATAAGGAAGTCATTGTTCACCTCTCCGTAATGAGGGAAACCACCCATTGGGGTGATGCTCTTGTCGGTTAAATCGTACTCAGTTGAAGCGTTGTTCTTGATGACCTGCAATCAAAAATCAAAAAAATCATGAGACACTGGCTAGTGATTCAGTCAATCTATATGTATTGTAGAAACATCAGTCCTATCATTTAGATATCATGTGGGTATCAAAATATTCTATTTTTTGGCTCTAGAATGGTTTCTCATCAATACAAAGAGTTGAGCGGGGAGAGAGTTTGTTGGCTTGTGCTTACCTTGCCATCCTTGGTGTGGATGCCAGCTCCGATGCGGTAGATCTTCTTGTTTAGCTCAGTACGGTGATGATAACCCTTCTGACCGGCACGTGCGACGGTGAAGGACACACGACTTGGATGCCATGCTCCAATACAGGCAACCTTACGCAGACCCTTGTGCGTCTTGCGCGGCAATTTCTTTGTGTGCCAACGGGCGGTAACACCCTTGAAACCTTTACCCTTGGTAACACCAATGCAATCGATCACCTCATCCTGTCCGAAGACCTGCGACACGGGGATGGCCTTTTCCAAGTGCTCCCTGACCCATTTAACCTTATCCTCAACGGTGCCACCGTTCAGTTGGATTTCCATGATGTGCGCCTTCTTTTGGCGTTGCTTGATCAAGCGGATCTGCACAAAGAGGGAAACAGAATTTGAATCATGCTCACAAAGGAAAGTTGTGATTGTGTGAAAAGGAATGTCCTTGATATGGTTTAACTGTATGATAATTGCCGGAGTGGCTACACACAGTTAGTGGAATATATCAAGAATCGCCACCCGAAGGGCAATTTACTCTGCGACGTTGCGGAAGAACAGCGCATTGAACATCACTGCATTTCCGCCTTTTAGGTCACCGTGAAGCAAGATTTCACCCACAATCCGAGGAAAGCAGATTACTCACTCGCTCCAAAGTGCCAAGGACATCGCGTTTTTTCTATTTCTTCATGATTTTGTGGCTTACCTGCGAATGGGCAATAACGCGGATGACTTTGCAGTAACGGATCATCTTCCTGAAGTCATTTTCGATGCTCTTTTGACCAACAGCATCGGCCCACTTCTTGCTGGCCTTGGTGAAAGCCTTCTTCTTGCTCTTGTACCTATTCGATCCGAACAAACGAAGAAAGTGAGTCACAAATGATGATTATGAACGAACAGGCAGTGTGTTCCTCATGGAGAGTTCCATTCCATCAAAGAATGCTGCAATTCGACAAGAGAGAAAAAGGAGCAAACCTCATAACCACACAAAAAGTGTGACCAGCGGAGATTTAACACCCACGCCGTGCTCGCTAGTGACATAGTCTTGTCCATCTGGCGATGGAAACTATACGCTCACACGACTAAATGTTTCAGAAGAAGCCCTCTCATATTGATCGAAGAGCTGTTTGTTCTCATTAGTAAAATGAACAAAGTCATGAACTCTCTTCCCACCGATTGCTTGGAGTTCATACATCAGAAGGAAGGCAGCAGAGACGGTAAAAGTGTTATCATCATAGCTTACAGATACCATCTATCATCATTGTGAAAACCCAAGCAATCGGTGTTTCAAGGAAACATGAGGAAATTTAAAATCAAAGAAGTATTCTTACCAGTTCTTGTAGAAGCGACGACGGCACTCCTCAGACAAGTGCTGGGCCCAAACATTGACCAAAGCACGAAGACCGAATGGAGTTTCGATGTAGCCAACGGCTCCAACGACCATCATTGGTGGGGTCTCCAAGACTGTAACAGCTTCAACGACCTCCTTCTTGTTGATCTCTGCAAACCAAATAAGACACGCGCTTTAATAATTTTGCCAAAGTCAAAGAGAACATGATGCGTTATGACAAAAGTCAGTCCGCCCTAGTTGATTTTAATCACGGTTGAATCATTTGTTTCTAACCATAAATTTTTAACTTTTTATCATCAGAGAAATTGAATAATCACAGGAATGGTTTGCAATTGAATGCACTTACTTGAACCAGGACGATCAGCTTCACGAACAATGTGGGTCATGCCAGCTTTGTAGCCCACGAAACATGTCAAATGTACCGGCTTTGAGGCGTCATCCTTGGGGAAGGCCTTAACCTTACCACGGTGTCTGGTTGACCGCTTCTTGGGGTAGAATGCCATGGAACCATGGCGAGGTGCCGAGAATTTACGATGAGACTGCACAAGACAAACAAAAAAAAAATATTTAATCAATTGTTCATCCAAGATGGAGTACAATAATCCACGTGGTTGCACATAAGAGGTTACGAAAAACTAGCAACGATTTGCAATTAATTGCATTGAAAGAAGTTCAACACCAAGAAGATAAAACAAATTTAAGCACTTTTTGTATTTTTGCAACCAAATAATTCGAATTTATATCGAGATGGTACTCACCATCTTAAAAAGTTACGACGTGTTGTTCCTTCAGACGTCGAAGAAAGAAAGACGGATTGCCCACCAACTTTCCATTAAGTGGACTTGTCTAGTTTTGCTTTTTTCAATGATGGCGGGATTTTTCACTTCCGCTGAGTATTGGATGGTAGTGTACATCTTAAGGTGACATCACAGTAGAGGTTATATGCACCACTCATAGGTGGCGCTGCGAAATTATTTTACAAAATCTGTGAAATCGTCATCAAATATTTTGAATTGTTAAAAAATAATTATAAAACAATTAATTAAGGTATTTAAACTTGTGTAACGCAAAACGAAACTATTGGCAACAAGGAAGAGAAAAGGGAAAAACGAAGGAGACCGGGCGTTCTGCCGGTGACTTTTAATCAGGATCGACGTTTATTTTAATGTGAAATTTTTATCGAATTTTTAGCTTGTTAGAACTGCGGAGAATATTCAAGAGCGTCGCTGCGGCGGATTGACGTGAACTATAAGCTGTCTTCCTATTTTGATTGATTAATTGTTTCTGCCGAATTTCCGTGGGCATGAAATGTCAGAGTTTGAGAAGTTCGCAGTTTTTAAGTTTATGTTTTCCAGGTGCGGCTCGTGCGTATCTATGTCAGTGTTCGTACTTAATGTGATAAATATGAACGCTCGGTACTACAAGTCAGGAGATATGCTTGATCGACTTATCGTACGGTGTTGTACGACTTTAGAACATTTTAGTAGTACAAAAATAAGTTATTAAAAAAACGTATGAACCAATACATGCATTGTTTTCGTTCTTTGTCTAGTATTTCATCAATAGGCGTGTTTTTGGACTACTCAGTACTCAGCTCAGCAATGAATCTCAATAAAACGTTCTTTTACTGAATTAAATTTTCTCCTAAAGTTGTTACGTGTGTTTACTTTCGAATCGGGGATTGTTTGTTGGATTGTAGAAGTGTGCGGCCTAGCTTAACACATCGGTACTCTGCAAAATGAATAAGCACTCTTAAAAATACAAAATTGTGTTTCCTTTATTTCCAGCAACTAATTTAAGTGGCGCAGTCGGTAGCTCTCTTTCCGTTGGTTTAGAGATCTGTACGATACTAAGTATTACCGAGTGATACCAGAACTGCATAAAGAGAATATTTCATTTTGATATGGAAAACTAAGTTTGCTTGCTTTTGACAAAATATTCAAACAAGCACATTTTTAACAAAAGTTTACATGGCTTTTACTCAAGCTTCTCAAGACAAAGTGTATATCTTTGTATGTCATTTTATAGGTTTACTCCTCAAGATCTAAAATGTAAAAAAATATATTAAAAACCTTCAAAGAAGTCTCCGATATGTAGCGTCAACGATAGGTACTAAATAACAAAGTTCTGATGAATGCTCTTTTAGTTTCAAAATTTCCTACGTAATGCCAATGTGTGCTTTATACGTTCAAGTTGCATCACAGAAAAAGTCAATCGCATATTTTTTGCATATTTCGGAGTTATGTTCAAATTAGTGTCGGTCTATTCGATTGAAAAAAACATGGTTTTGACATTGGTCAAAAGTTACAATTCCTTGGATAATAATGACCGGAAAGAATGCAGCTGCGCCTTTATTCTTAGAAGAAATATAACCCATTCTTTTAGAAAAGAAATTAAATGAATCCATGGAAGGAGCTCTGAGATAATATTTTCATATGCAAGAATCTTAACTAAACCCATCTTTGAAAAAGGCATGTTTTAAAGTTTGTTGAAACCTGGTTTGTCTCAAAGGTGGAATTGTGCTCTATTGGCAGCAGGAGCCTTTTAAACCGCACTGATAAGGACCTATCAGGTTGTTGACAAAGGGTTTCAGGCGTTCACACAAAACGGCAGAGAGTATTTTGTACGCGATGTTAAGGAGGCTGATCCGTCTATAATTCGCGCAGTCCAATGGGTCTCCGTTCTTGTGGACCGGACAAAACAAAATTTCTTCTAAGATGCTTTAAATAAAAACTTTTGAAGAGTGTTCAATTTTTGTCAGAGACGGAAGTGTTTTAGTATTTATTTTATTTCATTTTAAAACGACTCATTTGAACCAAGGAGAATTTGGACAGAGAACAACGTTATTTTTTCCGATGAAGCTGCTTTTTGGCCATGGCCTCCTATCACTCACCAGGTATGTGTACACAATCCAATAAATTAATCCAGCGGGTCGGCACGTTTGGGATTGCTTCTCAAAATAAGGATTTCGCAGATTGTTCTTGTTTACAAATAACTTAAATGTGTCCAAATTTGTAACAAGGCTCTATTACCTTCTGCCCAAAGGTGGAATAAGAATTGGAAACTGCAAGAAAATAATGACCCGAAACATAGCAGTCGTTTGTGCAGTGCGTGGAAACAAGATAATGGGGTCGATGTTTTAGATTGGCCATTACAGTCGCCCGATGCAGATCCCATTGAAAATGTTTGGGCATTTATAAAGCTAAAGCGCCATGGAAAGAAGATCTCGACGATTATCACGAAAAATACGAGTTTTATGGTGATCTTTGCCTCAAGATTACAGTACAATTGATTTTTTTCTTATTATAAGTTCTTCTTGGTGGTGGCCCTTGGCGTTGAGGGTGTGTGCGCCGACCCCAACCTCAACGTCGTAGGTTCGATTTCTGCTCTGTGCGACGAAAACAATTGTCACGACCCCACATCTTTCAAGTCACTGAGAATGCTCAAAGAGTATTTTCTGTCTAGAAAAAGCTTCTCAAACATGGCCGTTCGGAGTCGGCATAAAACTGTAGGTCCCTTCCACTCGTGAGAGAACAATAGCACGCACAACACGACTGGTTGCTGAGAAGCTAGTCCCTGGCCTTCTATGGGCTGTAGCGCCACATATTATATTATTATATAAGTTCTTCTTAAATTGTTGTCTTGTACTCCAATTCATAGTTCAGATTTGACAGAATTTATTCCGCTCTCTCTACATTCCGCTACAAACCAGCTCACTGTGTGTGAAAAGGTGTTGCGTATCAATTTGAAACGCGCTGCTCGTCTTCAGGATTGGTCTTAGTGTAAACAGTTGGTTTTTGTCTTTTTGAGCCGGAAGCCGCACTGGTACGCGCCGATTAGTGCCGTTCGGCCCAAGATTTCTATTGTATTAAATAAACGCTGTTTTTTCATGCAAAGGTCCGTTTTTAATAAATGCATAAACAATTAGTTACCACGACGTCTTTCCATTGACGTTGCTAACTTTGCAAAATGAAATGAAACATTATGTAACAGAATATCATATTTTATTTATGTGTATAAAATAATTGAGAAAAAAATAAAATGAAATGAAAACAAATTTTTAAATGTCGATGGAGTGTAGGAATGAAAGTCCGATGCTCTATTCGCTTGCGACTAGTGTAATGTTGTCATTTCCAATAATCATATTCAGCGAATGCCTCAGCAGAGTATCGCCTCTCTCCACCATGTTGTCTAAATTCGTCCAGAGAACAAAGAAGATCAGCGCAAAGAACACGACCTTCACAAGCAAATCCAGGAAGTAGAGACGTTTCAAGAGCCTCCGCGCTTGTGGAAGTGTGGCTGCAGTTTCCCCCAGCATGAATGTCCGCATGCCGTTGATGTATGACCTGAGATAATCTTCCCAGTGAATTTGCTGCTCACAGATGTCGAATATATCTTGGTCGGCGGGACTTAGCTTCGAACTGAGTTCGCAGAGACGTGCATTTTGAAAGTCCCACGTCTTTGTTGTGTAATACTGCAGTAAGCTCAGACCGCCGGAGATTTTGTTTTGTACCTTCACCAAGCTGAAATGGTTTAAAGCGACGGGTTAAGTGATGAATTTACAAATCAGCTTCAGATTACTTACAATGGCTTCTGACCGAAAATTAACAACCAAAAGTCAATGAAATATGCCGGCAGGTAGTGGAAGAATATCACGCAGAATAGATGTTCGTAGTAGTTTTTCTTGATGGACCCATTCGGGTACCAGAGGGAGAAGCTTAGCGGACTCTCGTAGAACAGCCGCTTGCCTGATTCTATGCTCTCACCCCAGGTCATGAGGGATTTGTTGGACAAGCAGACGTTGATGAACTCCACTCCGTTTGTTTTTCTTTTGGCACGATCCCAGCCGGCAGCGATTACAGCGTTAATGGCGGTGTCGACTGGAATGATCGTCGCTGGGAAATCCGGATTGCAGTGCATTGAACGAAGTACACCTCGTGCAGCCCCAATCATGAGTCCTGTTGGTCCATTTACGCCCTCAATCCAACCGGGCATAGGCTCTTTTATTGACGCAGTGACTGTAAAAGAAGAATGGAGTTGTTGATCATACGAATCGAGTTTAAATTTAGAATGTTATTTAACTGTTACAACAAATTGAACAATTTGAACTATTCAGGGAACAGTGTGAGGAGACGTCCTTTAAAGTGCAACATCCACGACCCGAGAAGCACTTCATTTTAACTAGATAATCTATAGGAGACGGCACTAGTTTGTTCTAAGAATTTCTGAACATTTCAAAAGCCTATAGACTGCTGGGCAAGCGAAACTATTTGCAATCCGGGGAGAATATCGTCTAGACAAATTACAAAAACATTCAAAACATCCTGCCAAGACAGAAGGTGGCCATATGTATTGATAGCCAAGCAACCATAAAAGCTGTTGACGCCTTCATTACACACTCTAAACTTGTAGAAGATGCTGGGTCGAGCTAAGGCCATTAGCAAAGATCTGCCCTTAAACTACCTGTCTTGCTGTTAAGTTCAAGGAATAAAAAATGAAACACACTGGTCTCTATTTGAAGCTGATGCAGACCCTCACCATTTAGTATCCCGTAGTAACCTCCGATCATACTTTCCCTGAGTCAACGTCATAATCGAACTGCCGCGGTTAACCATTTCTGTTGCGCAACATGAGTCGTAATCTTGCCTTTGCTCAGTGGGCAAGAATAGGTAACATGTTCTATAGTTATTTGACGCGCCATTGTTCCCTTTGATTTGTATTCTTCCTAGTGAATAAAAGTGCTACGTAAAACATTTGAGACTAGTAACATTTGATTTGATTTAGCAGAGGAGGTGTACATCCCAATATGAAAAGTCGAGGTTAATATCTTGGTTTACTGGTTAACTGGTTGGATCGGCACTGACAAACTGTGCTACATTAATAAAAACATGGCTAAGTATAACCGATCTAAAACAAAAGATCTTCTTTGGCGAACTCAGCATGAACTCAGTTGGTGGCTTGCACGGGACACTGGGGTTTCAGGCGTTTACACAGAACGGCAGAAATTAGTTAGAGGAGGATCTCCTTTCTTTAGGATACCAGAACAAATTCCACGTAATAAAACAGCTTTTGTAAATAGACTCACGGTTTCGAGGTAGAAATACATGACTTATTTTTAGCACAATGGCCAAGCGAGTTAATGTTGTTGAGCTGAGTACGAAGCTGCTGTGGAGGAGCCTTCACCTACCGCTGTTCATAATATACTAATGGATCATTTAATAAAAAGATAATTGATAAATCCGAAACTTAGCCAAAGTAGGTGCGATCATGGCGTAAGGAATATAAACTCTTCTACAGATTCCCTGTGAGATTACTTGTATGTCAACAGAAACTGATAAACATTTTTCACACACTTAAAATGTGTGATCAGCTGTCCAGCACCAAGACACATGTCCACCACACCTTGTTTTCCTTTCACCATGGTCCCGTTCCTAATATCATTGTCACTGAAGTCTTTATGTTTTTTATTAAACACGCTCTTTCCATGTCAGCCTGCAAAGTAATTGCTGTAGAAACACGACGCTAATTGGTTAATCTGCCCATTTTTCGTTTCTGTTTGGTTTTGTACCACAGCGTTGTCATATGACATCGTCATACTTGTCGGACATTCTGTCAATGTTCAATGTTAAATAAATTGACACTTTATCGCTAGAAATGGACTAGATCCATTGAATTGAAAGACTCCACCGTGATGTGCTAAAGATCTTACAATGCGTGTGTTCGCGCCTTCATGGGAGTGAAAGTCATCAATTCTACAAGTTAGTTCAACTGTCTGGTTACGCAAATGACATCGATACCAACATGCCCTAGTGGAAGCTTTCAACGCGATTACAGTACAAGCGGAACGATCTGATCTTAAGTACCATAAGAAGAAACAAACTGCCGGCAATCGTTCCGTACACACCAGTTGCGACTTGGTCTTGCGATTAAATGAACCTGATGCATAATCGCGAAACAACCGCCTCCAAAAAAAAAAAAACAAAATAAGATTCTACAAAGCGCAAATGTGTTTTACTAAGTTTTTCGATAGAAGAAGCTGAATGCAGCAGAACGCGCTACCACAAGCTGTATTCAAATGTGGAATGGGGATGCTGTCCGGTTAGCAAAAATCCGTGGACTATGGACTCTACTAATCTCAGCCTACTGGTTCATGAAGGAGAGAGAGCCTGAAACTCTGTTGTAAAGACCAAGACGTGCCAGCCACAAGAAAGCTTGATCTTAACCATCAAACGGGCAAGAAAATAAAAATTAATCGTACGAAAAGTTGTCAGTACTGTCTCGGGACGATGGTATTTACAATGACAGAAAGCAGTGTTATAGAGACCGTCGATTTTTGGAAAGCAGCTGTTGATGAGATTCAGATCCTGCCTGCCGATCCAGAAGACTGTCAAAGAGCCTAAGTATAAACAAAAAATATGGGCCAAAGCTCAAAAGCATGGCCTGAGGTTTTAGGAAAGGCACTCACGCTCTTCGAAATTGCGGCGAAACGACGGTCAATGAGGACAAAACAATATGTATGCTGTCGACAAAGAAACGTTCCGTCACACACCACCTTGGACAAAATGTCTCAATCGACAGTTAGGATTTTGTGGTTATAAAGAAGTTTGTCTATCTTAGGGCAAACGTTACTCCACAATGGAACACCACCCTTGGCAACCGATGTTACTTCGGCCTGTAGAAACAACAGAGTCAAAACTCCTCACTCGAAGGACCGAAATCATGCTCTGCAAGGTTCTTATTTTGCCAGTCCTGCTGTATGTGCTGAAAGCTTTTCTTTTCTTCGATAAGCAAAACTACAGAGATGATTCTTGGTGCCTTCGAAAGAAAAATTCTATATGGTCCCGTCTGTGAGGAAGGCGAATGGAGGAGATGACACAACCGCGAATTTTACCAGCTGTACTAGCATATGGATGTAAAAATCGCAAGGCAAAAATCGGTCTACTACATTGACTCCGCCATATCGAACGCATAGACACCAACGCTCCAGCTTATAGGGTCTTTGAATCCGAGCCTCCTGGTTCGAGAAGAAGAGGAAGACCGAACCTTCGGTATAGAGATCAAGTTTCCGCGGATGTAAGACAGTTTGGTCTTGATAACAGTTGCCGGCCTAACAGGTGGCAGATCCTGCCTAGGTAGCAGGCTTGACACATTTGAAATTGAGTTCAAAGTATTCTTATCGATTTTATTGTAAACAATTTACTATATCCAGCCATGTGCCGGAAGTGATACGTTCAAATATCTTTCACCGGAAATCCAGCTATTAATTGAATTTGCATCATCTTCCGATCTCCTCTCAAAACACTTCCATTCCCATGAGAGAGAGCTGGGAATGCTTCGCAAAGCTACACACATTAAAATCGCAAAGCTGTCATTAAATTCATTTCCTAATAAAGCCACGCCATTGACTTTTATTTGATTAATTAAAACTATAGTTCTATATATTTTTCGGAACCGTATGACCTTTTGGGGATTTCGTAACGTCTTGCATCAGAAAATAAAAAAAAAATCTTTTATAGTGGCATGCACGAATCGATCGCTAAAAAAACTCGATTCTACAAATCATAAAAATTAATTTACTATCACAACACGTTTTCAATTTGGTTCTAAGACGTTTCATGAGTTGACTAAAGTTGATTGCCAACATAGTCAACCAGCTTATTGCAATATTTAAATGAATTGTCTCATTGGGCAGATGAATCTCTTGAGGATCACCGTAACGAACGCGAACTGCCGATTCAATTCGGGATTGGTTCTTATTTTTGAAGAATAAGACAACAACTGTTTTTACCCAGCACCGGTGGCGGATTTTATGTCACTGCGAAGCTGCTATGGTGGCGTGTGTATGTCTTAAACTTTTGCAAAATTTTATCACACGTGTTGCAAATATAGATAAATGGATATAGTCACGAGCACACGGATGTGGCGCATGTCAGAGAATATGGTTCATTTTTTATTATTCGGTGAATTAAATGTGCCCGAAATGTCATATTTAAGTGGTTCTCAAACCTTGCCGTTCAGATTCGACATGAAACTGTTGGAGAAAACAACACGAGTGGTTGCGGAGAAGCTGGGCCCTGGCCCTTTAAGTGCTCTAGCGCCACTCATGTTCGGGTTTGTCCGGTTTAAAATAGATAAATCGCCAAATCAAAAATGAAAATCGACAAATTTTCGTCGTTGAAAAAAAAAACGAAAAGACCCTGTCGGTTGGGGTAATAAGCCCGAGTGATCATCGCTGTCTGACTACTAATCAACTTCACCAGGAAATTGCCTCCTCGTTCTGTAAAGGCGAAGGCAAGCCCTAAGACAAGCACTCTCAAAAACCTGAATATTATCCATAAAGCCTTCGACGAACCACACGGGATAGCCATAGGAGCATTGGTCAAATGAGGGACGTGTAGCAGCTTACCTTCATCTTGGCATCGAACTGACTGTCTTCTCTCTTTGCCTAACTACTAGTCAGTAACAAAGGAAACTTCAACCGTGGACTGCGGGGTGCCTAGTAATTTTCATTTACAGTAATTTGTATTGTTATTTGTAATTATATTACGCACGAATTATTGATGTTCATTATAACAAACGGGGTATGTTCAAAATATAAAAAAATCGCCATTTGTAGGTTGTGGCGATATACCAATTTTTGTGTCGCCAAACAAAATTTAAAATCGCCAGTTAGCCGATAAATCGCCACATCTGACAACCCTGCTCATGTTATGTTTTATTATTATTATCCAAAAAACAAACAATAAATGTCCATCGGCAAATGTCATTTGATAAACCATCGCTTAGTTTGCATCACTACGTTTACAGTGTGATGTACAATTATTTGACCTTTAGGAAAACGCCTATAATGTTTGGACAAGCCAACGAAGGGTGTTCCTGCAAGAATTCGGTGAACACAACCGCAGTATGAATCGAGATGGATCTGGTTGTCTCACTCAAAAAGACCAATGCTTTATGTGCTACTAGCTGTAAGGGGTGCGCGTTGCTTTGCATTTATTCGGCGTATAACTTAATTCGCTGTTTATTTTATACAAAATTTGAAAGAAGAAAAAATTATGTACAATAGTATTATTCAAAGTATTGCCCATCTGAAGCTGTGACTTTTTCAATGACAACTTTTACAATGACAGTAGCTTTCCAATGCACGTTCCAATGGAATAATACAAGTTACGCCATCTCTTAGCAAATCACATGATTTAAGTTGTAGACCTAACAAAAAAATTGGTAACAGAATCTTTTCACACAATTCTGAACCAAGTTACACAGATATTACTAGAAATTCAAAAGCATTTTATTACCTAGTGTGAAATTCTTCACATTTTGCTTGTATATCAATTACACTCATCAAACCATACAATTTTGTTGACTGTACATATGTTTGTATTTACTTGCCGTTTATTTGTGAAACTTAAGAATTATTTACATTAGCACATGGAAAAATAATGTCAAGGTAGACAAAAAAGGGCAAAAAAAAAAAAACAATAACATTATCAACATAGCTTTTTAAAATGAAAAAATGCATTCTTCGAAAGAACTCATTATTTTAGTCACTGAGTAGGAGCTGTTTTAGATTCGGTTAATAAATCGGTTATATACGAAATTGAAAATTACGATCTAAACCCAGATATACACCGACAAGGTGAAGGTTGGAATTGTGCATTAACAAGTAATGACAAATAAGGAACATCGTACACAAATATTATAAATTTGATTCTATTCATTTGCTGTTGCAGACCTAATGAGACACCCAATTTTCTTAAATTTCTATCACATCGTCTTAATTTTCAAATGAATGAAGAGATTTCGTTTCTCGAAATGTCTTGTTGCTGCTTATCAGAATACATGCTGGTTAGAGTTTCTGCTGTTTCAGAAAATCGCCTTAGCTTCAGTTCGACAATATCGTACAATTGTCCGCATTTTCAGTGATAATTTTTTCAGTCACAATTGAAAAACTTATAAAAAGTTAGTGGGATACGTGTTTATTCGTAGGAATTTGAAATATATTTTCTCTAACCCTGTTTTATGGAGGCCCAACTACCCTTCCCTAAGTCCCGAATTTTACGATTATGAGAGACAGTCTGCCAAAAACCTGGGGAGTTCGACTAATTAAACACCTCATTTGTTGCAATGAATTAAATGATGCATACTTTTACAACGAAAACACAAATGGGTTCCACCTGAAATTTCAGAGGCACTGCCACGAATAAATGACCTGGAACCAATTATAGCAAAACTAATGTTCATATCATCATTCAACAAAGTTAACCTTACCGATGGATGGTCTGCAGACAACAATGGGTAGCTTCTTGTCGTACGTGCTCACTAAGCCCTCAGTTAGGGCTTTACTGTACGCATATGTGTTGGGTAAACCATTCAAGAGGCTGAAATGAAATCACAAATAACCTCTAACAAATGAACACTAGATTATTACAAATTATACCGACCTAGGTGTGATCAGTTCCAATGCCTTATCGTCTAAGGTTCGCACCATTTCCAGAATGCCATACGGGTCATTTGGCGGCAAATACGCGCGCTCCTCCAGTACGCTTTCATTGCACTGACAATACGAAGTGGAAACGTGTACCAACACTTTCAAATTGGTCATTAATTCAGCCAGCTGCAAAACCTTACGTGTTCCGGCCACATTCATTTCAACCATTGGCCTAAGCGGTTGATCAAAACGCACATTAGCCGCACAATGGAACACAACATCCACGTTGGAGATTAATTCGTTCAAATCATTCTCGCATATGCCAAGGCCGTCTTCAAGTATATCACCCTTAATTAGTCGGATTTTATTCACCACATCGGGATTTTTGTCCAAGATCTTATCAAATATCTGAAATGACAATTAGTTCGTGTTAGCTGTTGACAAGAGTATCAATAAAGAGAGACATGGCATGCTGATAGCCTCAGCTGTTTTGCAGGGGTCGAGAAAAGGCATGGCATGGACCATGGACTCACTTAGAGAGACTTATTAGAAACTGCAAAAAATAGGTAGTCGGAAGGTAATTAATTCTTGTTGCTATAAATTATTGTTGGGTCCATAAAAGAGGTCGCGACTTAGAGGTCCCACTGGAGTGGAATGTACTTGAAAACAAATTGCAACTACAAAAAACAACATACATGTGCCGATTTTATCTAAGGAATTCGAATAAATTGCATCTATCCCGTGGTAAGGTTGATTCATTCACCTGCTTTAAAGTTGCAATGCAATAATGTACACATAACAAGTCACGTAATATTATATTATTCATAATTAATAAATCATTGAAGATGCGCAGTATCGACAGATTTGTGCTTTGATAGCACTCGCACGACAGGAATGTAATGGCTTCATCGACATTCAGAACTGAGCATTTGAACATGCCGCCAACAAAATGTCAATGTTGGAGTAAAGGAGAAAAACATGAAAGCATATAATCAGGTCTGGCCATAGGTGAGGGATAAACGAGCGAACATTGATGTCCAGCACATAGCGCCACAACGGACGGCTATAAATTCGAGGTTGGCAGTGACTCCGTAGGGAACAGCGTAGCAAGGCAGATAATAACACCGAGTTTAAAAGCAGAATAACTAACAGTCAGTTGTACTCTAGGGGCACAATTAATAGAGCCCCCTCAGGATAAAACAATTTTATCTTTTTTTAAACGTTGATTATCTCAATGATGTACGAGACTGAAGCGCAACGTTTCAAAAATCAAAAAAGAATTCTTTGGCTTCCGGGCTACCGCTGATTTTACACAAGGCGACAACGGCTGGTTCGAGCAGTTGGCTGAGTGGTAAGTAAGGGTTAATATGCTTTTGTTTGGTTTTCAACTCTAATCCAGCCACCATTTGCCTTTGGGTTCAAATTAACGGCACCATTGCGATACCATGGGCGACAATGGTCTAAGAGTGCTGGCAAATTCGCAGACAGCCCAATAGCTTAACCTAAATTAATATAGGGCGACGCGTTTTCATGTGATTTCTTTAATATCATTCTTGAGAAAATTGTGCAAAAGAGATATGATCTCCCAAACGTATCTTGCTATCATATGAAGACCACATTATAGTGATTGAAAATACACAGAAGAGAACACATTGGGTCCTGCGGTAAACGAGGGAAAAACGAAGTATATGCTCTCATCGTGAAAGGACGCACAACATCGACCACTCTGCCAGAACGTCCCATTAGGCAATTATAAGTTCGTGGTACTAATGGGCTTTGTATCGATATCAAACACAGAATAACTGCTACCAACCACTGTTTCTACAGTGTCAAGAGCGGAATTGGTAATAGATAATAGACCAAGTTGACTCTAATACCTTGATCATCGCTGTCCTGCCGTACGGTTCAGAGGCAAAGACAATCTCAAAAACAAATGAAGAGGCTCTTGGTGTTTTGCAGAGGAAATTTCTTTTCGAGCGTTTTTGGTCCTATCTGTGTTGATGGCATTTGAAGAAGAAGATTCAATCACGAATTGTATGGGCTTGACAGCAACATGAATCTAGCCAGCTTAGCTCCGACTCGAAGAATCTGCGATTCTGAGGCCGTTGGACAACGCAGCAGGGGGCCTCTGTCGGCTTGGTTTGTAAAATTGGAGGCAGCTAGCTAGATATCGTGTCGACTGGAGAGACATGTTTGGTGCGGCCCAACTTCACATAGACCTGTAGCGCTATGAGAAGAAGGTGGATAGCATCAAAAAGTGAAGATTCTCATGCAAGTTTCAGTTAAAGAATTCAATGGTTAAATTGGCTGGGCCTTGAACAAGTTGGCTTTGGTTCAGCCTCTGAGTCTGTAGAGCAATAGGAGACATCCGCGTCTATTGAGGCGCAAGAAAGTTTTGAAGGACCTCTAAAAACTTGGTGTGTGGAATTGGAAGCAACTAGTCAGAGATTGCTCTAGCCGGAGAGGCCTTATGGTTCACCGTGGAGTACCAAGAATTCTGACGAAGGGTATTATCATCCGGGGGGTTTAGCATCTCGTTATAGTTGATTTCTGGTTGTACGCAATCACAAAACTTAACATAACTCAGGTTTAATAATGTACGCACTCAGCACTTTTCTACAAATTACCAACAACCCTACAGACCCCTACAGCTTTTTGTCCACTCCCAACGTCCGGCTTAGGGAATATTTCTCTAGACAGTTTTTCCCTGACAGATGTTCGAAAGAGGTGTAGCCATGAACATTATTTGTGCCGTACTGGAATTCGAATATAGAAGTTGAGGTGTAGGTAGGAATCGACGCATGGACTCACAATGCCATGGTATACGCATATTCAAAACACAATGGTCCACACAAATAAAAATGCATATATTAAAATGATGAATGGAGAGGAGGTAGCTGCGCTCAGTCGTCATAAATGCATATGGAGTGGCAATTAGATAAGATTGATATCTGAATACAACTCTATCTGTAAAACATTGGGTTTGCTCTAGTGTGTGAATTAAGTTTTAGGGGGCTAGTTAATTATGCCGTGTTGCCTTTAAGCTGAACGCAGATATAAGACTTAAAAGTTTAAATAAAATAAGATGGGTCTGTGCAATTCTACAGTCGTAGACCGGAGGTATTAATTGAAACAAATACGTATTAGCGAAGTGAATTGATTCGGAAGTAATAAACTGGAGATCTTTTTTAAAAATGAGAAAGAGTGACGGAGACATACTAGAACCTTAAGTAATACCAGCGTCAATAAGTTTGTAATATAATATAATATGGGTGGTGCTATTGCACTTTCACGAGTGGTAGGGACCTACAGTTTTACGCCGACTCCTAACGGCTAAATTTGATAAGCTTTTACTAGACAAGAGCACTCTTTGAGCATTGTCAGTGACTCAAAAGAGGTGGGGCCGTCAAACTTATTATTTTTGTTGCACAGACCAGGGATCGACCAGGGTTGGGATCGACGCTCATACCCACAATGCCACGGACCACTACGTATATAAATTTGTCGTATTAATAATTAAATACTTACCACACATTTGAAGTATGCATCCTTTCTGGCCTCAGCAGTAACGCCCCTCTTTTCACGAATCAGCAGATATATGCATTTAAAATCCTGACAACTGCGAAGCAATTTCTCAACCAAAACTTTTCCCATAAAACCCGTCGCACCAGTGATGAAAATATTTTTGTTCGCATACCAGTCGGCTATATTAGATCTGTCCTGGGCCTCGCCAACTCTCGTCATTGTAACCAGTCTAGAATACAGCTTCTTCCTGAAATTATAAATGAAGTGACAAATTAGCAAGTAATTTATTTTGAGAATTATGAATGAAAGCAAATCGTTGGAAAGGGGTGATTAATTAATTTTAGATTGATGAACAAATAATTAGCATATGGAAATAGAGTTTTGCTGACGAAGTCATTCGTTGACCTATTTTGAGCTTTACAGACAAAAATAGACATGTCACAGCTGTTCTTAGGAAGCAGGTTATTAATCATTTTGGCGCTTAAATATTGCAAGTGATCACGGTAACAACAATAGGTGGTGTTGGTGAAAGTATTGTAGTATTGTATATGGGGAGGGTACTACTTATTCACGTATGATTTTTACTTAAGATTGTCTTAAGCAATGAAAAGGAACTGAACTAAGGAAACTTCTATCAGATTGGGCATCAAAAGTATGTGCTCCTTGACCTAATATTGTACACCGTCAAGTTGCCCGAATTCATAGGAAATTCGAAACTTGACGAAGTCTGACCTTACTTCCGGACAACTGAGGCGATAATATGGTTTAAGAAAAATAAGGTTGCTGGATAATTCTACTGAGACGCTGCTAACGGAATCTCGGGAATTCTCGCGAGTGCCAGTGTGTCAACAGAACACATTAAAAAACACAAAACAGGTTTCTTTTCAACATTTTTCTACACTAGCTAGTCTAGTTTCTGCAACTTTTTACTGCAGCTTGTTGTTTTTTTGTCTATGTAATACCAATAAAACCCTTTCACATTTTTCAATATGCTAAATTGAATTGTGGTGTGATCTTAAGCAGTACATTTCTCTAGTAAGTGACTAAAACCGACGCTGAGAACAAACTTATTTACTAGTCAAAACTGGTTAAAAACTAGTTAGACGTACAATTTTTCTATCTCCAACTTACCGGCTTTCTGTGGGCACCCTAAGCAAAACTTAACTTTAAGCTATGTCCTTCGACTTAATGTAACGTACTCTGAAAAATATGTCCAACACACCTAATTTTTTCTACACCGTGGTACAAAGCTTTAATTATGAAATGGGCAGAGATCCTTCAGTTTGGGAAAATATCACGTGAATACCTGGCACAGTTTAAATGGCTTTTGAAAGTTTGTGGCTATATTAATTTTTTTTGATGTTCCTAACTCATGTTCATCTCGAGGTCAGTGACAAATATCACCGCTGTACTAGAGACTATAGCTAAGAGCACACATCCAACAACATGTGTACGTAGATCAGAAAATAGGGTGTATGTATAGAAAAGTGCTCAAAAGACTGTCAACTAACTTGCACCGCATTCAGCATAGAATGGTTGTTTTATTCTGATGTTTGAACCGCATTGTATTAGATTATAAATTTCAGATATTTAACCTAATAATAATTATGTGGGTGGTCCTACAGTCGAAGGCGGGCCTGAAACTAGCCATAGTATTAGCAATAGGTTGTGATCTAAGACGGCACTGCGGTCAACATAAGGGAACTTCGATACAATGGATGTGAATGCATCAAGTAACAATGCAAATTATTTTGCAATAATGCAGGTCAACAGCTAGCTTTGTACATACACAAAATTCATTTTGAAAAACGTAATTTGTCAAATGTTTGGCCTGTCTTTTTGATTGTGAGCATTTGCATCTACTCTTAATGCTTTTATAAGTATTCATTTAAAATTTGAACAATTTCGTATCCTTTTTTTGGAGTATATGGCGGTATTAGAGTAGATGACTAATCTCTACTAGTCAATAAAAGCATGTAGAGGCTGTTTCTAAAAAAATTTAAAAACTAAATAAAACCCAGATAAATTATTTTAATGTTGATGAACTAGATATTACATATTTGCTACACAATTTTATGTGACCACCGCATAGCGAACAATTTTGCGAATCAATTTGAACTTTACCAGGTTCATGTGATGATGATGGAATTTTATTTCTAAGATAACTTACTTGTTAAGTTATGTATGTTATATATTTAAAAATAAAAGAATAATTTCAGTTCTTGGAAATAAAACTCATTTTAACAACTTTCCTTTAAAACTTAGAGAACCTAATAAAAATGGCTGGATAAAAAATGGCTTACACTTTTAAGCCCTACTGTAGATTTTTGAAATCATAATCAGATCCAATAATGAAGCACAATAACTCAATAAAAACAAAAAATAAATAAGAGTAATAAAGAAATGTCTTTGAAATGAGAAAACTTAATTGCACGAGCAGTAGAGGTCTGTTTAAAAATAAATGTTAAGATGTGGGCAGCTAGGGGCAAAATCTTAGACTGGATTCTGATAGATAAAATCCCAGAGAAAATTTCAAGTATTTTTAAGAGTCCATGAAATTATTTCTATGTACGACCATATAAGAAATCTATTTGGTAGAATATGTATCATAAAAAGAAAGAAATGAAAACAACAAATAAGAGAATAGATTTCCTAATTACTTCAAACGCACAAGATGAATTTGACTAGTGTGAGGGAAATGATATTTGATAACTGGTTTTCCAAAAGGGACTTGATAACTTTGAATTTGTGAACGTACTCTTTGACTATTCATCAAACTCTCACTTTCAATTTATTTAGTAAACTCAACATTTTCATATGTGCGTCGACCGCAACCTCTACGTGGTAGGTTCGATCCCTGGTCTGTGCGACAAAAATAATTTTAGCGGCCCCACATATTTCCAGTCACTGACAATGCTCAAACAGTATTTCCTGTTTAGAAAAAGCTTCTCAAACTTGGCGGGTTCGGAGTCGGGGTAAAAGTAAAGGTCCCTTCAACTCGTGACAGAACAATAGCACACACAACATGAGAGGTTGCTGAGCAGCTAGGCTCTGGCTTTCTACGGTCTGTAACGCCACCCATATTATTATTATTAAGTACACCAACGAGCAACGTCTGCAAATCATAAAAATTGTCTACCGAAATTCGGAGTCGGTGATCGTTACTTTAAGGGCTTTATTTCCAAATTTAAAAAGCAAAATATGAGTTATTGGTAGTGAAAATCCACATGCGCTTTATGAATCCCCACTACAAAATGCACCTGTATGGTGTGGTATGGTTTGCATACCGGCGGCGTTATTCTGCCATATTTTTTAGTCGACGATAACGATCGTCACGATATGTACTGAGAGGATATTTGGTTTGAACAGGATGGTGCCACAAGCCATCCAGAATACGTTACAATCGATTTATGGAAGAGTAAGTATGGTGAGCGTATTATCTCAAGAAATGGGCCAGTCGATTGGCAGCCTCGTTCGTGCGACTTAACACCGCTTGTCTTTTTTCATTAAGTCATTGGTTTATGTCAACAAGCCGGCGATGTTGGAAGATCTCAGAGCTAACACTAAATGCGAAACAGGACGTTTCGGGCGAAATATGTGGCAGAGTCGTTGAAAATTAGGTCCAAAGTATCGTCAGCTGCAAACGTGACAGCGGTGACTATATGAACGAAGTCGAGTTTCATTCATGATTGTTTTAAGTGTAGATCAAGCCGATAATAAAGTTTTTGAAATATCTCAAATGGTTTGCGTTTTATTTAAAATTAGAAGTTGTCAAGTCAAGTTTGTTAAGTGACTGCGCGGTCTATATCGTTTCCATGATTGATTTTTGCAAAATTTTGAAGCATGAGGTATCAAGCTATCATTTGATACTAACATTTTGTCATTCGGACGACTTTAACCTCCAAGCAAAGTTTCGCGTTCGGTTCCGGGTGCGCAAAATTGCACACAGTACTCCGCCACGTGTCAGACGCCGTAATTTGTAGATCGAATTTTCACACTCTTCACAATAAATCAGGCCATTTTTTGGCAATAATGGTTTGAATGTTAGCTTACGACATGTTATTCACGACAAATTGTCAAACAAATCTAACCACAATCGAAAACTGTCAAATCAGCTGTCACAGAAAATAACAATTATGCCAATTTAAAGTTTCCCTCCTCTAAACAAAATTGTCTTTATAAACTATATCTTCGACTCTTTTTTCCTCATTCTACACTGATGTGGATTCCTGACATTTTCTTCCCTTTTCATTTCACATCTATTGTCATGACTCATGACCAATTTAAAATTTTCATTCACCACCTTTTCACAAAACCCCTTTATTTTAAACAAAAGCCATGTTCCCCAAGTGCTGCTGATTTCCTTTATCGTTTCATTTATTGTACAATAGAAACGTTCACTCTCTTTTACAAAAGCGTATGGCAAAAGTAAGGATACTCCAGACGTCCGTAACATAATACTTATACTGCCAGACAAGTTTCGATGAAAACTGCATCAGCGGCTTGCGAAATGTCCGCGAACCATTACGAAGCACGTTGATTTATCTTCGCTCAAGATTTGCGACTGGAATTCCTTCGCATTCACTCAGTCATACAAATAACAGATGCAATTGACCCGAATAACGAAAAATTGCAAAAGGAAGCAGTCATAAATTACCGCTGAGATTCTGACTCCATTGAATTATTAGCCGAAAATGCCATCTCATTAGGATGGAGCCGAATGGAATTTGTTATTCACCAATTTCCCTTTCAGGCATGCCATGTAACGTGAATCGCAAGGCTAGTTACCTTCGGGTGGCAACTTTCGTTTTTACTGTGGGTTTCCCACATGGGCTGTAAATTTTAACAGTAGGTATTGTATGTACTGCAGGTCGGATGATACTGCCTGCAGCCTACAACATGGTATATTGCACTTTTTTTTTGCTTTGTTGTTTATCTGGTTTTGCCGGCTTCAAGGCATTGCTGTTGCATTTCTGCTGCACATACAATGGCCTACATAAGTGTTGTTTCTCTTTTTTAAGTTCTTTTCCGTTTTGAATCAGCCGTAATTATCGAGTGGGTTACATAAGGGCACTAATCTGACGGTGAGTTGATGTAAAAATTGCACGCCAGTCGTAAATGTCGAGGTAGATTTGGGAGTCATACCGAACCGATTATGCGCTCGTTTTCATCTGAAGGTGTATGAGTGACTGGGGTGTGTAGACTGGCATGACAAAATAATTTAATCATATATCATGAGGTTTCGAGTTTCACATTTGGTGACTGCACTTTTGCAAGCATGTACATTTTACGACTTTTGCATACAGCCAATGGGTACCATGGTGTATTTTGTTGGTTTGTAATATGGGAGCTGAAAAATATACCGATGGCGTAAGAGTTTTTAATTGAAATGCATTTGGACTTATTCCATCCATTAACCATAAGAACAAATAAACAGCAATCGCACGAATTTTTTGACCGTAGCGTAATGAATATATTCATCGACTTATATGAAAACGATTCCCTAAATTTAACTGTGCCTTCGAAAGTAGATCTAAGGGTAAGCTGATGGGCATTCCTGGCGAGACAAGCAGTTAGTCAGCTGACTTGAGCATCGTTTGTTAAAATAACGATAAAAACGAACAAAGACGGTATGGGACGTCTATGTTTGAGCGAGCCTAATGATATTGTTGTCTCCCATAAGATTTATCGAAACTGGTTAAAACGGCGGCCCTGTGTTATGTACCTTCTCATACTGAGATCCAAGGCAACGAAAAAGCGGACAGTATCGCGAAGAATGGATCTGCGTTTGAAAAATCGCCTGGCCAGCCCTTACGCTCTCACACCGCTTAGCTCCATAGGAAGAAAACTGAAAGATGAAGGCCTAGATAGAGTAACAACTCGATGGCTCAGTCGACGCTAAATCAAAATCTCTGATCACTTATTGATTCTTTACCGCACATTTTGATCACACAACATCTTTTGTATGAGCTGCAGAGAAAGGAAGAAACCGGATCTATCCCAAACCCAACCCCCTAAGTAGTAGGATATTACAATAGAAGGTACATCACAAACTAAATGCACAATGGACTCAACAAAATAGCACCCATATGCCTATTTTGAGTCAACTTGGTCCTTGGGGAGACGGATCTACTATGAAAGAAGGCCAATATAACTACTGCCGGCACAGTGCTGTTCTTGGTCTTATTTTAAATCACAAGCAATACAACGGACAGTAGTTCTTGGCAGATCACAGACCGAAACAGACGTCGTTTGTGTCACATCCCTCGTTTTTCTGCCTGAAGGAGAACTCAACACTCATATGAGTCTCATGTGTCTGGATTCTTCATTAATTTATATTGGGTTAGAGAATGTTAGTACAAAACTGCGAAGCACCGAAAAAAAATCTAAACATATGTTTTCTTCCTTACTCCAAACCTAAGTAATGACACATGTTTGTAAAAGCCCCGCAATTGCCAAAAAACCACTTACTTTCGGCTTCAATTAAAAAATCATGAACTTGAATTCATTCCATGGAATGATTGACGGAATTTTGATTTATGAGTACCCACTTGGATCGCACTTATTGGCCAGCAAATATTTGTCGTCACCCGTGCACTGCCCTTCTGAGAGTAAATGTTTGTGACTAATAGCGAAAATTTCCATGCCAAACAAACCGCTGCCGATAATACTACATGTAAACAAATAACACGCAAATACGCTTTACTTAATATGCCTTGAATTTAAGTAAGCACGGGTATTTTAAGGCGCCGAGAAACATCAAACAAGCCCACGTGAGAAACAGAAAACAAAGTACACACACACACAATTCAGCAGTACACAGAACTTGAACTTCATAATAATTACAGACGCATGTTTCGGTTGATGTTGCATATGAACTTGCCGACTAAATACACGGTGAAGTTACTGCTTTTTTTTGGTTTTACTAGTAGAAATGGAAAACATTGTAATGTAATAAATTCATAACCTTGTTGCTTTCCATCTGTAATCCGATGAGTAGAGAATGTTTCTTTAAGTTAACTGACACAAGTAATGGTCCTTTGAAACGATAAGTAAATGCATGTCTCTTCGCGTTCTTTGTTAGTAACGCTTTATAGTATAGAGTTCTCAAATTTCAAAGGGATGGATGATAAAATTCTAAAAAATTAAAAAAAAGGACGGACGTGAGAACGAGTTTAGCCAAGTTAGCGGTATTCAACACATTATTTTTTCTGACGTGGCGGCCCGTGCCTATGTGGGTATGCGCGTCGACCCCAACGTACTTCAACCTCAGCATTCTAGGTTCGATTCCTGCTTTGTACCACAAAAATAATGTTCACGGCTCCACCTTATTCGAGTCACTGACAATGCTTGAAGAGAATTCTTGTCTAGAAAAAGGTTCTCAAACTTTGCGGTTCGTAGTCGGCATAAAACTGAAGTTCCCTTTCACTCACAAGTTGGGCCCATATTATTATTTGTTCCAAATGTCACCCATAATCATGAAATATGGGTAATGGCGGAAAGAATAAGACCGGGCTGTTGTGGGAGTCACTCGCAGGGATGTGGCTACAAACTCTTAATGTTGAGCAGCTGAACAAAAAGGACTATGCTTCGTTGGTTTGGACACGTGGATCGAATGTCCCTATCATCACGTCTTCAAAGGCGTGACTTGAATGCGACTCCATCAGGAAGGCGACTCCTTGGCAGAATAAGGACGAGCTCGTTGGACTAAGTCCAAAAATTTGCTTTGATGGCGGAGGATTGAGTGTGAGAGTTGAGATCTCTAGTGCGTGCGTTACCACCGCGACTGCTTTAGTGGATCATGCGAGTTGGAAAAGAAGAAGAAAAAAAAGAAAAGAAGTATAGGGGAGGATGTAGTGCAACAGAAATTTGAAACTGAGAAATAAGAGCACTCTCCTTTGAGATAAACTGGAATATGCTTTGTAAACAAACTGGATGTGTTGAAATTTTTGTAAAATAGTAGAAATATTACATATTTCCTTCTTATGGGAATTAGAAATCGAATAATGCAACACAGGCATTTTAACAAATACTTATTGTTTATCCACATATGTACGAGGTGGCGCAAAATTAATCTTTTTTTTATCCGAAGATAACATTTGTGAAGTAGACAGGTGTAGAAAACACACAAACTGACAAGCAATAGATTGTAATTCACAATATCAAGAAAAGGGATAATTTTTTGTCTAAAATCATCATTCTAACTATCTCAGATGTCTTTCTTTGAGGCCACTTGAAGTCGCGGAATTTATGACAGGTCTCAGAATCACAGCTCTTAATACGTTGACTACCGCCAGACCCACTGGTAGATCAGGGAATTCTTCTTCACGGGGCCATATCAATGTGCCACCAGTGGGCAGGTCATAGATGTTTTATGACGCACATTTTTTGTACCCTCCTGGGAAATCTAATTGTTTCTTCCTTGGCATGTATTTAAAAGTCCATTCTGATAGTGCTTTGATCTGCACATGGGCGATCGACGTGTTAACGAAAAGTCATTGAAAATACCAAAACGGGCAGAAATGGCTATGAAGAGCAACTCACTTGGCGGATATAATATTTTCCACTTAATTATATTTTTAAGATTCAAATGAAGTTTGCCATCATTCAAAATAATTTGTTATATTTATCATTAAAGAAATTAATAATAATATAATTTTGAATACTTTCAGTACATACAATGATTTTTAGTTGAAAATGGATAGATACAATGAAATTTCCCGGGTAGGGATCGGTTAAGTTTATATTTCAGGCCAAGACTTTGTGAAAAGCTTGTGAAACATCAAGAAATGCGGCTGAACAAACGACTTTTTGTTCAAATACCTTCTCTACTATGTCAGTTATACGATTTACTTGGTGAATAGTTGAGTGTTTACTTCCAAAACCAAATTGGTGATTTGGAATAAGCTTTTTTTCCTGCATAATTAAACTTAGACGTCTAAGCAGAATTTTTTCAAAGACATTTGACATTATAGGGAGAAGTGAAATTGGTCTATAGGACTTTTTGTCTGTTGGTGGTTTCCCGGGTTTTGGTACCATAATAACTTCGGCCACTTTCCATTGACTAGGCACATGGTCTAGTCTAAGCGCGGTATTAATTAGGTAGAATAGCTTAAGAATGGCTTTCTTAGGTAACTCTTTTAGAACTTCTCATGTAATTCGTAACCAGGAGCTTTTTTCGGTTTGAGCTTTTTTATTTTTTCCCTCAGTTCAGCTAAGGTAGCACTTCTCATTATGTAATTGTCGTCATATACGTCAGGTCCATGACAGGGAGCGTTTGGCCGTCGAAATTGAAAAGTAATAACTACTAGGAAGAGCAATTTTCACCATCTAGATGTTTAATCCAATCTCTTTCCTTTGGTGTTCTATGTAAAATAAGAGTCAACGCCTGATGAAGTTCCAAAAAATATATCCTTTGAAAGCAATCAGTGCATTTTTCAAACAAGTAACAAGAAAATTCACTTAAATTTCAGAAATTGCTAAACAATAAAATATGTATTCCATGAAAACTGCAAGCATTTTTAGAATGTTCATGTTATACAATCGAAACTAACATAAAACGAGTTTCTGATTAAAGCTCTGAAAGCGCCAGACAAGAGTGCAGTTATATTCTGTGAAAATATTTTGGTTGCATTCAGATTTTCCGCAGAGTTGTACAACTCCTTGAAAGCCAGGAAGATCAGCAATGACGCCTAAATTCTGAACTCGTTAAGATAATTCTCAATCTTCGAACACACGCCTTCAGGTTGAAGAAGAGTATTCGCCTCCTCCTGTGGTGGCCCGTGGCGTTGTGGGTATGTGCGTCGACCCCAACCTCGGCGTCGTAGGTTCGATTCCTGCTCTGTGCTACGAAAACAATTTTCATGGCCCCACCTCTTTCGAGTCACTGACAATGCTTAAAGAGTATTTCCTGTCTAGAGAAAGCTTCTCAAACAAAGCCGTTCGGATTCGGCATAAAACTGTAGGTCCCTTCCACTCGTGAGAGAACAATAGCACGCACAACACGAGTGGTTGCTGAGAAGCTAGGCCCTGGCCCTCTACGGACTGTAGCGCCACCCATATTATATATATATTATTCGCCTCCTCCACTCGTGAGAAAGCAATAGAACCCACAACACGATTAGTTCACCTCAAACCCTAGCTCTATGATTTATATTGTCACTATTCTTGATAGCAGAACGAGATTGAATATACCGTTATAAAAGACGTATATGGTATCAGCAAAAGGAGATAAAACACACTGATTTGAAGCTCGTCCTTTGCAAATAATTTACAATAAATGACTGAGCCACTCCGAAATACTGCATGTTTGTGGAAAATTACATAAAAATGATTCAATGCTTTAAGCATCTTTTGCTCAATCACATAAAAACACAGAAATTGTGTATGGTAGCTTCATTTCACTTAAAATAATAAGTTAATGAGAGACCTGACTGACTGACAAACTGGAAAAACACTGTGATGAGTAATTGTGAACTATGCGTGTTTTGTAACGCAATTAATTTAACCAACCCTTAGCAAATGCGAAATGTAGTCCAACACGAACCTTTCGGTTTGGCACGTTTTGATTTAGCCTCCAAAAGCAAAGATTTCTCTTTCTGTGTAATAGTACATCAAACAAACATTTTAAATTTCGACTAATTAGTGACACTTTAATCAAATCAATTTTCGAAGGTCCCACACCACGCATGTACCACAAAAATGACACTAGTTTGCAACATCTTTTCACAAATCTCGCGATTCATCAGACGACTACATGACTTTGCAGTTTCCCCCTCAAATCTCTGACGGAGGTTAATAGCCTTGGGTCTGATAGAACCAAACGATTGTTCCAATTCAATGAATGGCCTATCACCTGTAGGAATTCCCAATTAAAGAAGTGCTGAATCATTGCTTGTTCGGAATTGATGAAGTTCTTAGCGTAGCACGCTTCTAATGTTTGCTTACCAATTAGAATTTGATTATTAGCTTTATTTTGACGGAATTATGTGTCACAAGCACTTTTCTTCACTTTTTTTTCAAATTTTTGATTCAATTCCACAGAAGAACTTCTTTAAACTGCCAAATATAGCGGGTGTTAATATATTTCCTCGAACAGCACTTATTTTGATTTAGTAATAAAACCGCGACGAACAGTGATCATTCTCAAAGTGGTGGGCGATGCTGTTAAGAACGCGTTAAACAATTCGAACTGACGATGGTCACTGTGCGAAACACTACTATACACAACACTTGTGGTCCAGACCACTGGTTCGGTGCAAAACGAAATGCCTTAGGAGAACTTACAACGGCGACTGAATTCGATGCTACAAGGGACTACGATCATATACAAGATACAAACACTTCTCGGCTGCAGAGTCGACGATCACTTTAGTTCAAGTACCTTGTATCTCCAACTGAGGCATTTCAATTTCATCCACGCCAAAGAAACAAGTATGTTACCCTTATGCCTGGTAGAGGGGGAGTTTCGCATCAATTATTCTGCCCCGGCAACTATTATGGCATCTCCACCGTCACACGCTCTCTTACTTGATCTCTTTTGTGCTTTGTGAATATGCTTGCGTGCTCTTTACCTGCACTAGCGCTGTTAGTCTGCTCCCATTGGTATCTCAAGAAATACAAGAAGCTATGACCTTCAGTCTCTTCTTATGTTTTAAACATTCCTGTGCACGCATTCATTGGATGGTATAAAAATAGAGAAGGAGAAGTTCTATGCGAACCGGATTTTATGGGAGACCATGGTTTGATTTTTCTTTGCATCTGCATTTTGGAGATAATAACGCTCATTGTGAAATTGGCTGGAATGACAAGTGCGAAGATGTTCTTGTTGACTGTCAAACAGCGTATCCGTGAGTCATGTTAACGTACTTATGTAAATTTCTCAAGAATCGAAGAAGATTTTGGGAAATATTGTTAATTGAAAAGGTGTGGTGTACTTGTGATATTGACTGCTCGCGAAATTGTTTGCAGTTGACTCAGACGGTTGCCATTTATTTTCCAATTGACATTCATGCAGGTATAATACAAAGATTCTAATTATTGAAGCAAACAAATTGAGGATCCATCAAATGTATAATGAGGTGGTTTTACAAGAATGTATAAGACTGTAGAAGTTGCATTATTATTCAGTAGAAAAACTACGTTTCTGTTTTTTACTGCAGCTTTGCTTATTATAATAATATGGGCGGCGCTGAAGCCCATAGAGGGCATAGCTTCTCAGCAACCACTCGCGTTGTGCGTGCCATTATTCTCTCACTAATGGAAGGGACCTATAGTTTAGTGCCGAATTCGGACGGCGAAGATTGAGAAGGTACGTGCGCCGACCCTCACCTCGTCGTCGTAGATTCATGATTGTCACGGCCCCACCTCTTTCGACTTATTAACAGTGCTCAAAGAGTATTCCTGTCTAGAAAAAGCTTTTCAAACATGGCCATTCGGAGTCGGCTTGAAACTGAAGGTTAATTCCACTCGTGAAAGAACAATTGCACGCTCAACACGAGTGGTTGCTGAGAATCTAGGCACCACCCTATATTATATTATTATTTAAATGTCTTATACCACAGGGCAAACCTGTTGTCCTCTAGTGGACAAGGAAGTTCTTGTGATGTTTTACTGCCAGAACTATGAGCTCGGTCAATAATCTGCTTACTCCCTCAGTCATCAATACTACAAGAGGGTTACTGGCTTCGTCCCCTACAAAGGCTTTGTCTCCCAGAAGCTTTTCTCCATTTAAACATGTATTGCCTGTTATAAGATACAAAGGCCGTACCGATCATCTTTCAGATCGCCCTTCAGCTGTGGATGGGCGATTCAACTACGATCGTTCTCTCGAACGAGCTGAGGAGGTTCTTTTCTGGTTTAATACAGCGGCATTGAGACGTCATGTTGCTAAGGTAGCTTTGAGATATTTTAAAGTAGTATGTTAGTTAGTATCTAAGTCTTAAGTTAAAATCCTTCTGATTTGTGCTAATTACCTTTATATTCTATACAGTTGATTAATTCATTTTAAAACCATGTAATTCGAAAGACATATATTAAGTAGTTTAAGTTTAGCTTAGAGCGGCAGGCGAGGGTTAGTAAGTTAGAAGTAATAACACTGTTCCAACTAGTTTTAAGTCTTAATGTAAATTTGTCACTGTTCTCCACTTACTTCTTTGATAACTTCTTCCAATACATAATGTCAAAGTAGAATTTTCGCAAATTCTTCATCTTCACAATCTTACGGTTTTATGGTGAAAGGAAATAAGATTCTAATTCTATTCTTGTCATCTCCATCAACTTACCACTTTTATTACTTAAAAATGGTCTGCGGGTGCATCCACTCTATATGTCACTGGTGTGTCTACTTTTCTCAAGAAGGACCTTGAAAAATCTGACCAATCAACTTTGCTATGAGATTATGTGTGTTAATCTATGGAAAACACCTGCGGGGTTGTGATCATAAAAATCTCAGAACTAGTCAATAGAGCGGATTATTGGATACTAAGGTATGCTACCAAACCAGATGCTAGCTCATAGGAGACTGTAAATAAACTAATATCATTTGGCGGTGTCATAGGTTGATATCGTCCAAACCCAGTAATTCGTTGAAAAACAAGATTGTCAACAGAGTGACAGCTAAGTGCCTCAAAATACAATTCTTCTTTGAGCTAAATCCCTTGTCACACTAAGAGAAACTGTTTCCTCTCATATCTTACAAGTAAATCAGCAAAGTATGGTGTTCTTTATGTAAATGAGATTCCAACAAGCGTTTCTTAGGAATTACGCGGCAGAGTCGATGTTATCTTTGATAGGCCAACATCGGGCGGTTATGCTTGAGGCAGCCGATCTTAATGTCCGTCGTAGAGGCTGCAGTCGCAGAGGCCGTGTGTTAGCACTTAAGATTACTTATTTATTTACCCAATTAAAACTTCTACTTCGATGTTTTGACTTACAAGTACTAAGTAATCTGATTTCGACATTTAGACCAAACTCGATTTGAAATGTAGCAGCATTAGATGCTTTTAAAATGGATTCTAGTTTGGAAATATTTTAAAGTAATTATTGAATAGTATTGAATTTGAAAGTTAAGCAATCTGTTGATAGTAGAAACATTGATTAGGTTAGATTAGGTTATCGGGCTGCAAGCTAAATTGTCAGCACACTGGACAATTGTTGGTCCAGATTTGCAAACCAGATAAAAGCATATTAACTTTGCTTTCACTAGGATTCGAACCTCGGACCCATATAACCAATGGAAGGCACTCAACAAACTACGTCATCCAGCCGTAAGTTTAGACAAGATTCAGCCCCCTATAAGTGATGTAATGATTAGCAGAAGACTATCGCCCCAAGCCTATGCAAGGTTCTACTCTTGACAAATAAGCATCAGCATCAAATTCCCAAATCCTGCCAGGCGACCTGCGACGAAATGACCTAATATTCGAAAGCAAAATTGTCCTATATGGGGAATATTGAACCATGTTGCTGACGCCAAGACAACAACTTTGGAAATTTGTTGAGGAAGCCTGGCGTAAAATTACTCCTGCTTGTTGTCAAAGTATTGTGGACCTTATGCTGCGCCGGTGTCGAAGCTTGACGTACTATTATATTTTGTTAAACATATATGTTTTTATGAACGCTCATATTATTTTGAACAATGATAATAAGCTATTAAATTCGAAATACAATTTTATTTTTTTTATGTTTTTGTATCTAGTTTTGAAGTAAGGAAGTTAGGTTTAAATTGTGTGTATTAAATTTTGCTAAATTATACTTACTTCTTCTTTGATTCGCACTAAAATCCGGGGTGGACCTGGGCCTCAACCAACATGTCTTTCCAGCCAGCACGATCTTTCGCAAGCTGCCTCCAGTTACGCACACCAAGTTGGTTGAGGCCCTTTTCCACTTGTGTGCGTTATCTCTTCAATACCAGCAAACGCCTCATTGATGTCCATTCACATCAATGTCGTCCGCGTAAGCAAGCATGCCTCGAGAGTCACAGGACAGCGTGTCGCCTTGCCTAAAACCTTGATGAACCAAGGCGCGTTACCGACCTTGATGGAGCAGAGAGAGTTCTCCACCGTCATCCTGCACAGCCTGACGAGGAATGCCAAAACTACACATGGCGTTTTATAGCTCGTCTCTATGCGCGCTGTCATATGCGGCCTTGATATCGACAAATATGTGGTGGGTGTCGATCTACATCTCTTGAGTCTTTTCCAGAAATGCCGAAGTGTGAATATTTGGTCGAAGGTTGACTGCCCAGGCTTGAAACCGCACTGATAAGGACCTATCAAGTTGTTGATGAATTGTTTCAGGCGTTCACACTAAAGGGCAGAGAGTATCTTGTACGCGTGTTGAGGAGTCTGATCCCTCGATAGTTGACGCAGTCAAAGGGGTCTCCTTTCTTATATATTTCTCAATTTAAGAAGCTTTTAAGAATGCGTAAAAACTCTCCCTTTTTTTACATTTTTTGGGATAGTGCTTCTATTATTTTAAACACAGCTGTACAACAAACATTGAGTTCAGGTACTATAGAGATAGGCGACTTCGCATCTGTCTATCGATGAATCTTAGAAATATTCGCAGTTATTCATGAATTGTTGACGTTTACGGAATAATGTCCATTGCAATCTCTGATTGGTCAATTGGGTTTGAAGAAAAAAAAACTAGAATAAACGTTGTCAGCTAATTTTAAGGGATAAGTCGTCTGTCTGTACACTAGATACTTTATTTCTGGTGCAAACTACTACGACTAAAAAAAAATTCTTCACCCAATAGTTTTGTAACTATTCGATAAGCTACTTAAATGCTGTAGTTTGGCAGCAAGGCAATGTGTTCTCTTATAACAAATAAAAACCATACAAAGACTTAAGTAACAATTGGAATTATAATCACAAACCTAGGTCATTTAGTTCGTTTTCGTCTAACAAAGAACACATTATCAAGAACTATGGTTATAGCTTCTAATTTAACAGAAATTACGCATTTGATACATTACTTCGGCCCTAATGCCAATCGTGTTTAGGGACAATCGTGTTATTAAGTCGCATAGAACATAGCACATTAGCGCGGTACTTCCTAGGTGAGTCGGACACAAATCCGACGGTGTACCAAACGTGACATTGAGACACTAAATCACCACCTTCACTGAGCGAAAACAGTCCAACAGAAATCAAGAGTCTCATTGAATTCGCTTAATCGCCGATTATTCACGGAGTCTGTGTTTATTGAAATCTTGCAAACTGTCATCGCATGAGCATTTATTGAACCAAAATGTGAGTTGCGTGAATTGCCCCACATACGCACAAAATTGTGTTCACCTGTGTGTCGGTATGAATATGTATGAATTTCGTACCTGACATCGTTTATCGGTCGAGGTACTTAATTCATTGAAGCAATGGGAGCGAACGTGAACTTGAAAATGTTTCTTTGTGCTGCGAACTCGCTGCGATAATACGAAATGAGGCGGCTCTTTTTTCATTTGTTTGCGGACTAATTGGGTTGTGACATCACAATAGGTATACATTTATATTCTTAAGTTGGCGAAAACAAAATCTTTATAAATTCAATGAATAATGTCAGCAACATTCCTGAATACTTAAGAGCAGTTTTTAAAGCACCCATGAACTGCGCTTTCAGTTCATCGGTCAGGTGCTCACGCAACAGAAACATGCAACAGGCACTTGTTTGAATCTTAGATTAAGATCGGAAAAAATGTCGCCTTAGTTGTCGTTATTTTATTACACAGTGGACTTGTGCAGAAAGTTACGTTGTAATTATCAGAGTCAATTATTGATTTTTCCTTCTGTTGCATAACTTTGATCATGTCGTGTCACTGCACAATCCACCGACCACATGTCGCAGATAAGCTGTTTTATGCTTTTAAACGAATTGATTAAACTTGTTTAGTAACCTTTTTTTTGCCAGGAGGCTTATTGATTTTATCTTTGATCGCTGTCTTAAATGTCTTTACATGTTCAAATGAATAGAAAGCGAACCTGTAGCGTCTCTCTTCATCGCCACAATAGCCTACAAAAAGGTATCAAATATTTGTACGGTCCATTTAAGGATACTTGGTTGTTTGCTGCCCGTTCCACAACGTTCACTTTTCGATTTTTGCCCAGGCAGACTCCAAAAAATATAGGAAAAGCATATTTTTAATTAGATTTCAGTGGTAATTGCTGAGATATTGATCACGAAGACTTGATGTTAGCACTTTTGTTTGCTTCACAATGTTTACAGAAAATCGTCTTCGAAGTTAGCCTGTAGCATTTATTGCGCACGTATCAAAAGTAAAAAAAAACGTTTTGCCTCAGGCAACAAAACCGCACCTAAATGTGCTGCGCACCTACTACAGATGCTTTGAAGACTATCTCTAATTAATGTGGGGAGATGCATTCACTTATAACAATAATTACGCTAAGCAGTCATGATCAGTATGAGTAGCCCTGTAACATTCATGTTACATTTACGAATATTATTAAAGATATTTTCTAGTTGAATGAAAACAAGATTTATCTTATTGAACTGCAATTATATAAATATTCCGCAATTGATATAGCAAGTTAGTTGATAAATTATTATCCGGACTTGGAAAAAAATCACCTTGTTAAGAAAAAAACCAAAACAACGTGATTGAACACACTCCATCATAGTGTTTATTAGTTCCTCAATCCGGAATTCCCGGCATGATCGCAATTCTACTTAACAGACTCTGGATAAGTCCCAAATTATCTCTAAAATATTCATACTTTCTTTCAAATCAAAATTATAAATTCGACTTTGATATGTCAATATGTACATCATTTTGCCTGCTTCCCTGAAGCTGCTTTATTTTAGCTTCGCAGTCTGCCGGATGCTGACTTGTTTATTATACAGTCTATCAGTCCTACTAAGCATTTGAGCGGCAGCACCGGAACCTATAACGAATCTAGATAGCCATATTCACAAAAAAACGCAAAGCTCATCGTCATCTATAAGATCCTGCCTAGAGATGGTTACAGCCGTTTTGTACCGCACTAATTGCCGCTTGTTCGAGCAACTACATATATGTACTTATTGTGCCTATTGCAAAACCTGGCAAGCCCAGTGAGAGCCCGAACAGTTATAGGCCAATAAGTTTACCAAACTCCATTAGGAAACTTTTTGAAAAGTTGTTAAGGAAAAAATTAATAATCATTTAACAGATAGAAACATCATACCAAATTTTCAGTTTGGTTTAAGAATAGGTCATAACACATGTCATCAATTCGCAACAATCAAAAAGCAGTGAGTGATAAATTTAATTCTAAAGAATCAACAGGACTAGTGTTATTAGACATTGATAAAGCGTTCGACACGGTTTGGCATGACGCCCTCATTCACAAGCTCCTGAATTTTAACTTCCCAATGCAAATCATCAAATTGATCCAAAGCTTCTTTAAGGACAGAAGGTTTGCAGTCAAAATCAGAAACAACATATCTAACACCAAACATATTGAGCACGGCGTTCCTCAGGGATCTGTTCTAGGGCCAATTTTGTTTAATATTTATGTCGCAGATCTGCCTACTTTCAATAACAGTGTCAACCTTGCTATGTTTGCGGACGATACTGCATTATTTGCATCTAGTAGATTACTTATAGACGTCTAATGTAATACAAACTGCTCTCTCGCAATTTGAACAATCTTGCTTCCAATGGAAGATAAAGCAAAACCCTCAAAAGACGCAAGCTATATGGTTCACTAGGTGTACAAAAGAGTGCTATCTACCTAACATCAAGCTACGGTTATGATCTGTGGAAATAGATTGGGATGGCAAGTGCAAATGTCTTGGACTAATCCTAGATCCAAAACTAACCTTTCAGGCTCATATTTCTGCCACAATAGATAAAGTTAATAAACTAACAACATTATTGTATCCATTGATGTGCAGAAATTCTAAACTAGGTTCTGATAATAAATTACTTATCCACAAATTAGTTTTCCAAGCCATTATAATGTACGGGGCACCAGTTTGGGGTGATCGCGCTAAAACTCACAAGTTAAAGCTCCAAAGATGTCGAAATAAACTTTTAAAAATGTTTTTAAATCTGCCTTGGCACTTCTCAACTAGCAGACTTCATCTAAAAGCCAATGTCAATTTGATTAACACTCTTATCTCCAAATCTAAAATAAATTTCTACAATAATTGCTCTGTATCCCCAAATGAACTTATAAAACAATTTGCCCAAAATTAGCATAGAAAGGTAAATCTTTGAAACGGGCAAATGCAATACTAGGTTAAGTTTCACATAAGGGTTTTTGTTAGTAATTTTCCCTAAACATATACTTTTCATAACCATATTAGCTAATTCTTGTAAAATAAATTGTATCGTAGCTGTAAAGGATAAAATGTCCTAATTCTCTAAAATAATGTAAGATATGAATGTAATAGAATGCTTTGAACTACTTAAAATAAATAAATAAATAAATACATATATGTACTTGAAAACGGGCCAAGAACCAATAAACAAAAAAGTTGTAGTGGCTTGGACACATCCTACGGCGCGAGAACCATTCCATGGCGAAAGCGGTGGTAGTATGAAAGATAGTGCGCATTCGGGGATCGATCCTAGAACCTCGACGCACCTACCAGAAAGCACATATATTCTATCATCTGAGACTACTTGTTCTGCTGAAATGGAACTCGGGTTAAGGAAAGCAAAAGAATTGCTGATCACATTGCCGGACGGTTCAATAGAAATAACTTGCAGTTGCATAACCTCACTAGGTTTGCTAAGATTAGATAAGTAGGTTACCAGCGAAATCTTCAGCACCCTTGACCATTATTGGTCCATTGTAGGATTACCCAATCAGTCATTCTGATTAACAACGCCAGTCCAATTGAGCATAGACCAAATATTCACTCCAAGTCCAAGTCTATCGATTTTGAAGTCAATGAGATGACTGAAATCGGAAAATTGATCCGTGTAGTTCGGTTAGAAGCCTTCCAACCGCAATGTAAGAAGCAAGAACTTGTAGGCATTTAGTTTTGTACACTACTGTATGTATTCTCGAATAACACACTATAATTCACTTAGAAATCTATAAAGTGAGATATGTATACGTAACATGCTCACACCATCTTTGCATAATCGTACGGTTTTATATGATCTTATAAATACAGCCTGTAATGTAATTTTCGGTCTTCTTTTCAATAAACCGTGGTAAGTGAAACCTCCGTTTGTTTTATTCTATTCGCTCGCCTGTCCTAAAAACTGTTACATACCACATAGGCCAAGCAGTACGTCCGACAACTAAAAGTCCGGTTTTTCGACTTAGAGAGGTCTCGAAATTCCACAAACGGCATATATTATCATTGTTGAGGGCTATTGCAACGCGATCTGAAGATCTCTTGTGTTCCCTTTCAAACCTTTGTTATCTTAGGAGCTTCCCTACATACAGTTATATTCAGAGTTGTTTTGAGAGTTGACAGGAACCTATTCTGTTATGCAATAGTGCAAGAGATTTGTCCTGTAGTGTACTCTCTAATGAGAGTTGGTTCCACTGACTTCAATTCTTCCTCTGATAATAAGTACTTGCCCAGAACTCTTAGCCTTTCGTGGGCTAATGCCTCAAAATCCCAGTATGTGTTCTGCAATTTCGTTTTTCTGATGCTCATAGTTTTCTTAGGTGCTCCCTGAGTTTGCAGTCCACTATTAGGAAGCCTGTTCTGGATCAAACCTTATTCGGTTGTGTTGACTTAAGAGTTTCTTCGCCTGCTTCACCCCATTAGCGTTGGTCCAGGATTCAGCCCAGCTTATTCTTCTTAGTTCCCTGATCTCTTTCCTGCGGACGTGATCGCCTACAGCGCAGAAGGATGGGGATATAAAAGGTTGCGATGCTACTTTCTTAGCTAGAGTAGCCAAATTTATTGCTTTCTATACCGGTGTGGCAAGGTAGCCAGCAAAGTGTAACCCCTCTGCTCAGCTTCTTAAGCTTTTGTAGACATTCCCAAATAAGGTTTCTTGTGTAGGTAGTGAATAAAGCGAAACCCTGTTATTTGATCGGCCACATCGAGCAAGTGGCCGCCAATGTTTAAGTGGAAAACGGCAAGAAGAAAACCGGATCTCCAAAATAAATACCAAGTCAGTAACGACCACACACTAACTAGCTTCGTCTTGATAACTGGAAGCTGTGCGTTCAGGTACGCCAACGGCAGGCATCTATCCCTCATGTGTCAAAAGTTACACGCCAGATAAGCCAGTTAGTAAATAGAAAGATATAAATACTCTCATTCTGCTGGCTTTGTTTCGTGCTAACTTGATGAGGTCTATCAACTTCAAATTTGTTAGTTCTATGGGTGGCAACACTGAAAGCAAAAAAAAATGAATCAAAACAACGAGAATGTTACCTCTGATTTCTGAAGCATAACTGACCAATCAAAGACTGCTTTTTATAACTATACCTGTCAAAAGCTCTCAAATGTGTCTATGGGCAGGGGGGCAGTCAGCTTCAAAGTCGGCTTTAGCAAATTATTACTGATTTATGTCATCGTCCTGGCTCAGCACACTCGAATAAAACCTTTTTTAGACTGCTTTTAGACTTTTGAGTTTTTTATAACTTCTAAATTCAAATTCGAACATATTTTTAACCAAATTTCCTATGCTAACTAAATGGTAACTCAACCTAAAGCCTATGAATTAAATAATGGAGATACTCAGACGAATTGATACAGACAGACAAAAATAGTAGTCTAGACTCCAGCTGTCCATTTAAAACGAGACTTAAATAAATACATATTTACTGAATGTAAAGTTGGTCACATAAAATTAATAACAGGGTCAGTGACACTTGATACAACGGGTGTTCCAAGACTCGAACAAACGTCAAAATGTCTGGCACAATTTAGATCAGTGTAACGACAACAACGAAATTAATTCTAAGGAATTTTTGTTATCTGCATTTCCAGGAGACGTTTTTATTCTTTGATGCTTAACGATTGCACAAGGAAGTCAACTACATCTTGTATCAATAAAATTATTGACACATTTGTGCAAAATCTCATAGAATAGCAAATATTACTGATGCGACTTTGAAATCTTAGATTAACTTTATCAGCTAACGAAATTAAATTCCAAATCTAAAAAACCCGTATGTTTTTGCGGGAATTTCCGGATCACCCCTTACAATCTATGACGATTAGCACATGATGGACAAATTAACTTAATTCTAGATCTTGTTTTGCTGTCAGACCTAGACGTCACAAGAAAAATTACTTTTCAGCTACCACCGGAAATTGTGAACGCTCCACTGGATGCTGATGTGAATTACAACTGAGAACACAAATGTTCTTACAAGTAAATACAGACTCATCGCTTCTTAAGTGATTAAGATAATGATTTTCAAGAGGAACAAAACAATAAGAAAATTATCAATCATGGGTTTAAGCTGTTATAAGCTGTTAAACTCTTTGGTAACTCACATTTTTGCTGTATGACGGTTATTATTACTTCATCTACATACATACGTAAATACAACTTCATCAGTCTCCATCAGTCTACGCTTCACAACGATGTCGGTTGGGCGTTCGAAATGCGATTTGAATCAATTATGGAAATGATCAACTTAGCATTTGTTTTTGACAATGAACTTGAATCGCTAATCATCTAATGGTTGCCGGGTCTACAAAGACAACCGTTTGATGATGTTTCTTTTTTCCATGGTGGTGACAGAAATTCGATCAGATTTTGTTAATTTATTGTAATTGATTTTGAGATGATGACTGGTGGTTGGTGTGATTAACGTAATCGCTTCACATTTTGTAAAACTATATGTAAACGCCTACTGCCTAAAGTATTAGTTACATATGTGATGAGTCATTTGCAAAACAATTCTGATCTTTAGCTGAATAGACGTTCAATTTTGGGAATAAGTGCTCCACCACGTAGGTGTCTGCTGAGTACACGTGTACACACTTCAGACTAGAGTTCTATTATCAAGTGAATGACTTGCTAATCTATTCACAGCCAACGGAGTAAAATGTTTGACAACAAATCTGGTGGCTGGTGACTGGGAACTAGTGAAAGGAAAATAAGTGTATTTACTCTTGACAGCCGTTGTTGATCCTAATAGGTGTGAAGTGGAAAAGTGAATTTACCCATCCTTTACAATTCTTTCCGGATATTTGTTGCAATGATTTGCACTGCTTGGTGATGAGAATCGGGTCTATTTCATCAAATCACATCTCCAAGGTCATTCATTAAGAAGTTCTGAAACTAATGAAAGAACTGTTCTGATGTACACTTCCAACAAACCAATTTTCAATATTCTACAAAGTGATTGATGACGATTCAGAAATTGTATTTATTGACGTTGGTTCGTACGCATGAAGCATCTCTGCATTCAAAAATGGCTCTTATGTCATAGATCGATTTAAATTTATATTTGTTTGTGATTTACTAAACTTCTCAACAATAGGGAATGATTGCGTTAATATTTCTGACAAATAGATCAGGAGCTTTGGATCAACATGGATAAGCAACGACGTCTACAATACTGTAAGTGAGATTATTGTTTCCAACAGACCCACGGTCTACCGATGGGATGGGAGTGTATACTGGTTCAGTAAATACGTACAACGAAAACAGTTGTGTGAATCCGATCCAACACAGCTTGATTGCATTGTGATTGTGATCTTCTTAGCTGATAAGGTTTATTGATAACAGTTCGACATAGAGAAGAAGCGCACATGCAATGTAATCCTCTACACTGATCAACAAAGTTCAGCCCAAAGAGAACCTGTAGTCAGAATATCAATGCTTTTATAGAGCTGGTATTGTGAACGTGAAAAAATCGAGATTGAACCCATTAGCGTCAGAATGCACCCACTCACCACTCTTCAGTTATGAACCTTCAACGCGATTAGATTCAGCAAAGGTTCTATCAAAGTCCTCACAGACTATCATCCGAAGAAAGGGAACACAGTTGACTCTCATTAGTTCGAACTGATTATTAGGTCCCTTGTAACCAACTTGATAAATCGAACAAAAAGTATAAGTTTGGATAGACTCGTTAGTTCAAAGCTGCTCAGTCGGGCTGTCATATACTATACCAAATATTCGAAATCAGTTGCTAGAGTCCTGTCAGTTATTTCGAACTGTCGTTAATTTTTAAGGCCCAAACCCAGAGAATCCGGTGCGTGCGTTGCGTCTTGTCAAAAAATTGACAACTCATAAGAGTTAATAAGAGGGGAGCGAGACAACGAGTGTGGACTATATGTGAAATACGTCAGAATGCATGAAGTTGGCGAACTTTTAACTTTTCTTGCGTTTGACAGTTTATTCTCACATGTGTGTATCATTTATGCATGTATGTGTATCATTTTACTCTTATGGTCGTGTGGGATTGTATATATGTATACATATTTCGGACGCAACGCACGTATTTCATTTAGCATCTCTTTGCAGTCCGGCAAATACGATTTTTGTGGATGTCAACTGCAACGCACGCTCCGGATTCTATGGGCTTGGGCCTTATCTAAGGTCCCTTGAGTTTCGAATTACTGCTAGTCGATTGTATAGTGTAATTATCGAGGTTATAGGTCTGTTCCTGTACTTTTTGCACCAAATTGTGAAGACTGCCATTTTTTAATGAGTGGGGGTAAAAAACACAGAGAATGGTTATTAAATACAAAAGACTTCAGTCAAGATGCTTAGCATGTGCAGACTTATCAAAAGGTTGCGATAACACTTTGCCAAAAAGGTTATAAAACCTAGGCTCTCTAGTCGCTTGAAGTGAGGGAGTCCTCTTGAAAGCGGGGGATTCAAGCGAAGAAGAACAATGTACCTGCTCAACATGTGCCTCCAAAAGAAGTATGTCAAAACCAGATTGATACAAAAATCAAATCCAAGTTTCAGAGGTATGAATGATTTACCCATAATGTCTATGAAAAATGCGTGGTGACACAAACTTTCCTGCATCGTAACATCATACAATAAATGTTGATCCTTTACCACAGTGTCGCCTCAGACAACAATCCCCATTTTTTTCCCCATATTCTTATTAAATATTGAATCAATAAAAAAATAAAAAATGTTTTATTTCCTTTTTATGAATCCAGGAACTGAAAGGGTTAACACTGATATTTTATGCGCAGCAAAAATGAGCAGAACTTGAGGTAGCCCCAGAGGAAAAGCGATTTGTGTCAAGTCACAGTCAATTATTGAACGTTACCCATTTGATGAGTCGTCAAATTTCCCCTTCACTACTTTATGAATATGACACATAGCAGCCAAAAGACTCCACTTACTCTCACAGTTTTCAGCGGTGCAACGAATTGTCTGCACACTGATGTCATGATGACAACTGACCTTACGACGAAATTCATGTTGCGGTAGGTTCACCGAACGATCGGCAATCCTGTCATGGTTTATGATGCAATGGTAAAACTTGCTGAATATTTTGACAGATGGATGTCATTGATAGAGTTGACAACTGCTGAAACAAAGCAATTGGAAGAACTGTCTCTGCAATTTGATTACACTTAGTAATTCATTTTGTCTGGTTTCACATAGGTTGAAAACATGATATCGAAGCACCATAATTGATGTGTAAAGGACAAGATTGGGTGCAATTGTAGCCTGTGTCTATTTTTTAAATATGTTTGACTCTTTTACCTCTTTTTTGTACTTAGGTCATTGAATAGAATCCACAGCTGATACCGAATGTACTTGTGAACTGACACATGATTGACAATTTTGAGAGAAGTAAATTTATTGTGTGATGAATATTAGCGGAATGCAAACAATAACTTGCAACCAATCGACTATGATTATGTGCAATGCATGACATATAATACAAGGAAATGTATGTACACAGATGAATATACATATATACATTCGTAATGAATACCTTCAGTAAACCAGACATAATGTAAATGTTTAGGCTTAAGTTCAACTACCCAGATGAGCCATTATTTTTGTTGTCCTTGCTTTTTTATTACATTTCCCGACGAAGTACCAGTCTCAGTCTCGTTGATGATTCATCGCATCGCATCATCATCAACCTGCCCTTACGACTAGACGCACAATCCTGTTTTCTGCCACAAATGTAAGATACACAAGTGGAAGAAACCTCGCGTGTTATGTCCAAGGACAGGTTTTAGATGCATTGTCCTCTGTGAAGGAGAATTCAAAAATAAAAGCAAGTGAATAGTGTAGCTCTTAGTCAAGTCCGGTTTTGAATATTTTACATCATTCTGAAAAGCAATAATTGTATCGTAAATTGGTTATACACATTTATGTATATATGTGTAGAAAGTGATGACCTTTTTCAACCTTTATACATTTTAGCAGAATTTTAGTATGCATGCAATTGGATAGGAATAGAGTGAGCAATTTTTATGAGATCAATGAACGTGGATTCATATGTTGACGTAGTTTTTAAATCAATGCCAGATTTATGCTTTCAGACTCATGTAGGGTTTATGTGGAGGATTTTAGGAGAGTTTATGATTCATACATTCATTCTACGTAAAAGGTTGACTGCTTCAGTTTGGGAATTAATTGTGTTGTAATATTGTGGCAGTTATCATGTATGCATTCCTCGAACGTACACGAGCCCTAAAAGCATCACAATGAGATGCAACCCAGTATTGCCTTGGCAATACTTGCTAATTGACTTGCTAAAATCACCTCTATTCTCTTAGTCTCTTAGTCACCCAAAAGTATATTTTGTAGACAAATTTGTCACAGTGATCTTTTGGTCAGAACTTTTTTCGCAATGCACCAAAAGGATGCAAAACACTGATTCTGCTATTTTTGCTGTACGTGGCTACATCAGAAAAATTGTAGAACTACTTCTTGAGTGATTTGAAAGACATACTTCTAAGCTGGATTGTTTGGTTTGGCTTCGAAGTAAGTGGGAGAAGAGACATGACTGTGACGACCGTGAGATTTACAAAAGTGTGTATGCTGTCAACCATCTACTTATTAGCTCGGCTCCAGATAAGACGGCTTTCAATTCATGTCTCATGCCTTAGTTCCAGAAGAACAAGAGGAACGAACACTGGGCCAAATTATGGTGGTTCGTGAAGTTGTGGGTATGCGCGTTGACACCAACCTCGACGTCGTAGGTTCAATCCCTGGTCTGTGCTACAAAAAAAAATAATTTGTACGGCCTCGGCTCTTTTGACTTACTGATGATGCTCAACGAATATTTCCTGTATAGAGAAAGCTTCTCAAACTTGTCCGTTCGGAGTCGGCAAAACCCCTCGTCCCATCCAGTGGTCCATTGGCTACAAGGTTGACAGAGGTTGAGGAAGGTTGAGGAAACATGTCCTCGGTCAAGTTTTCAGTTTCGTTTTAGTAGGAAAACGGGACGGAGGATGTTATTAATTGCGCACAAGTTGGAGAAAAGAACTCAACTTATATGGAGTCTGAAAGAAGCTAATAAAGGATCATGAAGGCTAGAATGTTTGGTTGTTGGATCCCCAGCTGGTATCCCCTAGCCACCTGGACTTTGATGAATACAAAACAAATGGAAATACAAAACAATGGCCACGATCACTCATGCCTTGTGCGGTGGGAATAATTCTGTATTCTGATGAAAATTTAATGACGTTAGTTCACGGCACGTGATCCATCAGTAAGAAATAAGCTCGTAGTTGAACAAGTAGTGGTGGCCCTTGGACTTGTGGGTATGTACGTCGACCCCAACGCACTTGAATCTCGACGTGCAGGTTCGAACCCTGGTTTGTGCGACAAAAATAAATGTTCTCTATTCCACCTCTTCCGAGTCACTGACAATGCTCAACGAATATTTCCTGTGTAGAAAAAGCTCCCCAAACTTGGCCGTTCGGAGTCAGCATAAAACTGTAAGTTCCTTCCACTCGTGAGAGAACAATAGCACGCACAACACGAGTGGTTGCTGAGAAGCTAGGCCCTGGCTCTCTACGGGTTATAGGTTAAATTAAGCCAGATCCATTTCCCAAACAGCGTGTCCAGAACTATCAAGGGCTTAAGAAAGCTTAAACTCAGATTCAGGCCGTGGGACGTTGGCTTGAACAATACTTAAGTTTATAAGGATTCGCAAACCCTAGTGTACTCGAGTTTGTACACTGCACAGTTCTACCACTCTCCCCCGGGAACTGCCGTTGGATATTATTTCGTGGCGATGGTTAGTAATTATGTATGAGTACATTCTGCGAGGTTGATATGAAGGAGCAGACATCTGCCAAGTTCCCCTCCCTCCGTATAGCACACGAGTTCCTCTGGCAAGTCCGCCCTGCCTTCAGCGAAGCGTGTGTAGTGGAACATCGCATGCTTCGCGTCTGCACATTCGGGGCACATACATAGGTCAGCTGTCGTGTTCAAACTTTTGAAGGTAATTTCAGTTGCCACCGTGTCCGGATAATAACTGTGTAAGTTGGTAGAAATGGCCCGTGGTTTTGTGTGTATGTGCGTAGACCTAAGTGCACTCAAACCCCGACGTCTAGGTCGGTCGCTTCATTCGGCTTCACTTCTTTCGAGTCACTGACAATGCTGAGAGGTTACTTGTGTCTAGAACAAGCTTCTTAAATTAGGCCCTGATCGTCTGTAGCGCCACCCATGTTATTACTTTGGTAGTTGCAGTAGCCGATTGGTCCAGCTGTCTGCATTTCAAAGACGGGTATAAGTTTGGGGGTCCATCTGTCTTTCGCGGAAAAGTCCCATGTAGCTTGCCACTGCATATTGGCATTGGTGGCGGGTGTTGCGTTGATTGTACGTGCGTCGACTCCTTCGAGTCACTGACAACGTTCAAAAAGTAACTAACTGTCTGCCTAGAAAAAGCTTCTGAAACTAGGCAGTTCAGAACCGACATAAAACTGTAGGTCCCATCTACTCTTCGAGGGCCAAAGCACACACAACACGAGGGGTTGAAACTTGTTACAATGTTTAGACCTTTCGCTCTACGGTCTGTAATGACACCCATATTATATTATATCGTATCGTTTGTTGATAAATTTGTCACGCATTTTGAACAAACTTATTTATTGTGAAATGAATGTCAAAGGAGTGTTAAACCTGCGCGTAAAATTGTATCAACAGCAAATTTAAATTAAGATTTCGACAAATGATATTTAGTCGATTGGCTCGAAGTCGAAATTAATTGTTGGTCAGTCCGTGTCGTTCGTCACTTGAATAAGAATGTCCATTGGCTGACGAAAACAAAGTGGAGCAGTCAATTTACAAATGGGCGAATCAAAAAAGGAAAACATACCCCCCCTTCGCAATGTACTACCCCAGAAAACGTTCATTCTCTTCGATTGGCATGAATTTGTGTGCGGTTGTGGAGCTGCTGTCTGCAATCTCGTAACGTTATATCCCTTTTATAAAGTGATATACCGTCAAATACTAACCGGAATCGGACTAAGAAGCGCAGTTGCAGAAATAAGATCCGAGGGATTAGCACACCTTTATCGAGGGGTTTTGCCACCGCTGATGCAGAAAACCTGTTCGCTTTCCATAATGTTTGGTATCTATGACGGGTCGCAGCGTGGATTGGTGCACTATTATAACATGGATGCGTTTTACGCGAAATTATTTGCTGGAGTTACTGCCGGCGTGTGTGAGGGCGCGTTTGTGCCATTCGAAAGGATTCAAACATTGTTAGTAGATCCGAGGCATTATGCAAAGTTTAAGAATTCAATAGGGGCTTTGAGGTAAGTTTTTCTTAGATTTTGAGACATTTTTCGTAATTTTTGGTGTTGTTTCAAGGTATGTGGTGGTAAATCATGGTTACCTCGAATTGTATAGAGGAGTTATGCCAGCTGTTTGCAAAAATGCGCCCTTCAATGCAACATTTTTTGTGTTACGCGAAGAGGCACAGCGACAATTACCCGCAACAGTAAGTTGGAATTAAATGTGATTTATATATTTTTTAGTTTGATTCAATGTTGTTTTTTTCATGTAATTTTGTTTTAATTCAAAACTCTTACATAATTATAATAATAATATGGGTGGCGCTACAGTCCGTAGGGGGCCAGGGCCTAGCTTCTCAGCAACCACTCGTGAGTGCGTGTTATTGTTCTCTCACAAGTGGAAGGGACCTATAGTTTAATGCCGAATCCGAACGGCTTTGTTTGAGAAGCTTTCTCTAGACAGGAAATACTCGTTGAGCATTATCAGTGACTCGAAAGAGGTGATGTCGTGAAAATTGTTTTCGTCGCACAGAGCAGGAATCGAAACTACGACGTCGAGGTTGGGGCCGACGCACAATACCACAACGTTACGAGCCACGGACGTAAATACTGATGTCCTGCAATTAAGCCGATGAAAGCTCTGAGATTCGGTCTACTCATACGAATCAGGTTTCGAGAGTAGGCCATAATTATTTTGTGATAAGCCAACCGGTTTGTTTCAGAAAGCTTCAGCTGATGTTTTGCAGCAACGATAGGAATGGATGTGCGGAAGTAAGAAACCAGACTAAACTGGCAAGTTCGTCTGCTCCACTATTTTTTGCATGTCGCAGCATTCCTGCACTCGGTCACATAGTTTAGACGTATGGTCCAATATATGGAAGTACTTGACTTAAAAATTTCTGCACTGTCTGAGACTTAATCACTGCCCGACTCTCCGAAGGGATGACGTACCTTTGATCGACATTTCACTATTTCTTATAGCCAGACAGACCTGCTCTTATCCATTATAGTCGTTGCTTGTAAGACTGTCACAGTGCTTTGGCAGTCGTAATAACGTTTGAATATTTAGAGCCAAACTTGTTCACATTCTTATGCGAACATCCTCAGAGCACCGTCTAGCGTCTGATACTTAGTCTTACAGGGTGAACTGAAAAGTTCTTCTCGAAGAGAAGCTGGGGTATCCTGGCGTTAGTTTTCAACAGCAATGAGAGCAAATAAGAAACGATCTTAATCATGCAGACATGAAGAATTTGTCAAGATGCCAGCAAAAAACCGCCCCTGATGTGCTGGGTCTTACGACAAGTTGCAACATATTTACGCAACTAAACAGGAGGCCTATAAGGCAACGCTGCATCGAACAACACAAGCTATTCGTGAGCTGCACGAACAGAAGATGAGAGAAAGAGCCTCGACGAGAAGGACAGGTGTGATGATGTCCTAAGGTTTTACCAAAGGGGGACACAATTATCCAATATATAATACGTTCGGACAGAAGCCTGTCGGGATGAAAATGCTATGTTGGGTGCTTTCTTCCTTATCCTCGCCTAGGCAACTTCTACAGAAGTCGTTGGAGAAAAGGTCTAGTCTAATAGTCGTCGAGACCTAATAGACAGTGTCCGCTGGCTATTCCCAATGCAATGCTAATTTTCGATATTAGGAAGATCAGGTAACTTGATCTATTTTAATCAAGATGACCTAATTGCTATTTCTTCTGCTTGGAAGCTGTGACCAGGGAGTCGAAAAGATTTGTTCAGACTTAGACACTCTGAAAAAACTTCACTTCATGGATTCCATAGCCTTACTTAGGTAGCTAATAACCCTGCACGCCTACACGGTTCAGATTCTCAGGCACTGGAACCACTTTAGATATTTTCTAAGTATCTGGGAAGTAGCTGTTGTTGTGTGATAATTCTAAATTCCTCGATAAAACAAAAAAATGTATGTCCTGGGTATGAGCTTTGTTCAAAAGATGGGCATAAGATTTGACATTTTACTATACATGCAAGATTTTCTTGAATCTAATGATCAGAATAAAATGTGTACTTTATAATTCCTCAAATTTCTTCGTTCATCAATGTGGTAGCAGCTTAAGGTTTTTCCTTTCGCGAAATTCGTTAAGTTTGTCAAACATGCCGTTTCGCGTTCACCTGTCACATTTCATTTGCCACTATCAGCTGATTGTTTATACGGCGGCAATGTCTGCCTGAAGTAGCACAGTGGATTTCTGTTGATTTTCTGTTTTTAATTCGGTGTCCACCTGAACAGTGGAATATAATGACAGTGTTTTAGTAAATAAGCACAAACAAAGGGCAACACGAAATCCAAATACGTTATGTATACTCTGGCAGTGGAAGCATCTTGTAAAGTGAATGATTAACGGGACTGCGTTTCAAGAAGACATTGTGTGCAACATTATATAATTTCATTTAACTTCAGTATTATTTGTAGTATTGTAATTATTCCCAACTATTCCCTTCGATTGGCGTTTTGTGATCTTCAATTGAACAAACGCCCTCATATTTATTTGCACAGTTACGCGATTAAAGGTGTGTTTTTAAAAGTAACTACTACAACGGAGGAGGAAAACTATGATCTATAGCTGACAAAAAATTTAACAAAAATTAATTATGTCTACCATCGAGGAGTCTGGTGAGACCCAAGTCTCAAGGCCAGTGCCACTTATAACATTAGATTGGCGTGAATTCGCGTGTGGCTGTGGGTCAGCCGTTGTCAATCTCGGAGTTACATACCCAGTGTATAAGTTGATTTTTCGCCAAATGCTGCACGGCGTTGGATTCACATCGGCATTTGTGCAGCTACGACATGAGGGACTCAGCTTCCTGTACCGGGGGATATTCCCTCCATTAGCACAAAAAACCATCTCAATGGCCTTGATGTTTGGCGTTTATGACGGCACAAGGCGCAGTCTGGTCGAGGTGTTTCACATGAATAACTATGCGGCCAAGGTGATTGCTGGTCTCTCAGCTGGTACAGTCGAGGGGCTCCTACTGCCATTCGAACGAGTACAGACGCTACTGGCAGATTCGAAGTTTCACAATCATTTTAGCAACACGTACACAGCATTTCGGTAAGGTTTGCATTGATAGCGTGGTCTTATTTCTTGAAATCAAATTTAGTTCATTCTTTGAAGGTATGTGCTAGCGAGGCATGGTTTTATGGAACTCTATAGGGGAATGATTCCCGTACTGTGTCGGAATGGACCCTCAAATGCGGGGTTCTTTTTGTTACGAGAAGAGGCTAATTTAAGAATACCTGACAATGTAAGTTAAATGTGTATATAGATTGTTAAGAGTTCACAATTCCAATGATGGTCTGGTATCTGTCGTACAGAACACTCCTTTCAACCATGCACGTGTGTATGTGTAGAAAGTAATTAAGCGGCAAGTGGGAATACATTTTTGCACACAAAACAACCACACCCACTAAATGAAGAGCAGACATTCTCTATCGATTTTTAGTTTCATTCAGTTGCGTACGTCATCTATTATTGAATGACAATAGATCTATGGCAAGACTCATAGAACTAATTCCTCAGCAGATGGTCCTCCAAAGAATGTTATCAGTTCAATTGCCGAAGGGGAAGAAGCTATTACAATAAGTGGCAATTCAGAGTATTAATATATAGCTTTGCATTCAGCAAAGTGACATCACTTAAGATAAATGGGAATAGAAACACACGTCAGATTGCCGTAATTTATCGGTTTCCTTGATGGAACTCACTGAAACTGAACGATTCTTATTTTATTATCATTCATCGTCCATAGTGCCACGACGGAACAACTAACAAATATAGGATATTTATTGTTTTCAAAGCAATCTGGTGAGAAGAATCCTCAGCACTGCTGGTGCCCTTGAGGTAGTTATTAAAAATGCTAGGGAAAATAGGTACAATCGTTCAACAAAACCGATGTCGCGCCATAGCGAACATGAACGCTGACGCTGACTGTTTTAATTCTTGAGTATAGAAAACGCCTTTCTGTGTCTCCATCAGAGTTGCTAGGTTTGGAATTCCTTTACTCGTCCGACACGTGCGAATGAGTGCTCTGCAGCACACTCCCAGACTCAGGTTCACACGATATGACAATGGATGCAATCTGGATACAAATTGGTCACAGTTGTTCCAAGTGCGGCCATCACTTTGACCTAATTTAGGCTCGGATCCACCTTCAAATGTAGCGCCAGTCTTTATTACTTACAAGCCACCACGTGTTAGGTTAGATAGTACAAAAAGGTACTGACTGCGTATTACCACTCCATTATCTAGCTTGTACCCGTCTGCCATTAAAAGAGTTAGAAAATGCGGAAAAAACTTATTTGTGTTCAAGACCAGTTGACAGTCTGGGGAACAGTGGACAGGTGGATTTCGTAAACCTAACCATAGTGTTGGTTGACACGTGGTATTTATACTTCTATGACTAGTAGGTGTGGAACCTTACCACTGGTCACTGCTCACTTAGGCAAATGTGTAGGATTCACTAAGCGGGGGACATGTGAGGTTTGTTCAATTTAACCCAACTCAACGAAGACATGTTTTGTCAAGAACTGCCTTCTTTTGTTTGCTGTGGCTAAGCTTCGGGATGCAGATAGGTAGTAGTGGTGGTTCATTGAGAACCTAATTAGCACCGTTCTGAGTACATGGATGTGGAGTATAATTGAGATATCCCTCAAACCAAGTTGAGGACTTTATGAAGGACATTAATACACATTTTAGAACTCTCATGAAATATCTATCTATCAATGCGGCTACCAAGTGCTCGCCGACTGGCTCTAATAATTACCTGCCAGTTAGAATAAAAATGTGGTAAGCTCTCCCTCTCATCAATGTTGGCCTCCTATGGGTTTTGAATTAGATCGTTGTTCTGGATCGACTCACCTAAGTCCGCGTGGGTCAGACAGTGATAGAGAGGAGTACAATTCCTTTCTTCTACGTCGTCCCACGTAATCGTGGGCTGTGTGCTGATAATATCAGTTGATGGTATTTCCAACATTGATATCATTCTGGCAGCTTCTTTAACTGCCAAAAACTCCGCTAAAAATTAAAATACTTCGATGTTCAAAAATTCTTATAGAGCTGTGCGTTGTGGTTTAGCATCTTCGAGCTGTTTATATACATATGGATAGTCGAGTTGTTGATGAGTTCACTTGTGATCCAATCCTCCCTTGACGAGAAAGATCACGTGAAGGAAATATGAAAGTCGTAGGATGTGACTATAGGTAGTGGCATTTATGCGCTTACACCGAAGAATGGTACATCCACTGTACCGCTACGTGGGTGGTTCAAATCTGTACAAATGATTATGATAGGCAGTCAGTTATTTTTGATCAGTGTGTTGACTGGTGTATTGAAGAGACCATTTAGCCTGTCATAGCATATATATAGCATGAGCCTATAGTGTCTATCCTAGATGAGTCCAGAGCGTGATAGTCGCAGAGAAAATATTGGGTGCTTTCCTCCTCATCCTCGTCCAAGCAACTTCTACAGAAGTCGTTCAGATTTAAAGAAAACGCAACTTTATACGCCATCTTCCGTCATGGATCCATCTGTGTTAAAGTGTATGGCTTTTCTGGAATGGTGCCACCGTACCAGAGGCCACTGTCTGGAATCAGTGTTTTGAAGCTTCATTCTGGGATGTGTAATTTAACTGGATTGAATCACGTGGTATTTATACTAAAATATCAAGCGCATCGGTGCGAACAGTTTTGAGAGCTTCACTAACTTAGTTTGTTGAGGTTTAGTGTGGGCTACCACATCACCACACCGCACAAGGGGATGGGTCAGATGGCAGCAATAAAGAGCAAGTGTGTCATTTAAGTCTGAAAGCCCCATTTGTGTCCGATGGCTTTCTTGCACATGTATAAGGCCGTAGTGGCTTTTATTACTTTTTTTCTGTGTTGAACTTCCAGTTTAATCTGCTATCTAGTATAAGGTTCAGGTATTGAACCTTATTCGAGGACGAGATACTGTTGCCATCTTTTTCGTTTGCTCGGATGCACCTGTGCCTCGCATAGATTCATCGTTTTAATTAAAGATTGCAATGATTAGCAAGAACTGCAGTAGAGTAAAGGCCCTTATGAACAATTCATGATAGTTTACGCCAGAAAATCGACTGCCTAAGCAGGTGTCTTGCAGCACTGTTTATATACGAAATTAAAATATTAAATTTTATTTTCCATTTTAGGCTTCTCAGACGTCCAGAGCAATGCAAGAATTTTTAGCCGGTGCTGTAATCGGTGCCGGAATAAGTTCACTATTCTATCCCGTTAATGTAATAAAGGTGACAATGCAAAGTGACATGGGTCACAAAAGAGAAACAATGTGGGCGGTATGCAAGAGAGTGTACATCGAACGTGGCCGGCGAATAACGCATTTCTACCGTGGCTGTGGATCGAACACGTTTCGATCCTTCCTAAGCTGGGGAATCATGAACACAGCTTACGAATCTATCAAAGATCTAATCACACCACCAAAGGAAAGAAGAACAGCAGACATTTAATGATACACACTGTGTTACACCGTGTGGCATGCAGTCTTAAGTCGTTTGTTCCTAGTGACCAGAGGAAGTGTATAATTATCGTTGTATTTATTTTAGATTTTGTGTCTTGTTAATGCTTCAAATCAGCTGACGACTTTTAAAACTTTAAATGTGATTGTAAGGTTTTAAAATGAACTGGTTCGTATATGTATAGATTGCATTTAATGTTATATAGCCTGTCGTAGACCATTAGATGATAGCCTTTTTCGGTACGACCATAATGTTACTTGTTTATCTTCTTGACTGATAGATTTTGACTATAATCATGAAATCGAAAATTCTAAGATGATTAAAGCGAAAAATATATATAAATTATAAAATAGAACTCAGTGCATTTTTATTCGTTTCTACTTCTGCTTAGGCCGAGGTCTCATTGCCAATTCAAAGAGAACATCTTGACTACAGCCCCCCAGGGTACTCCCCAGAGTAAAACTTCGAAACCCAGATTCCGGAAAAGACACCTGAGGTATGGCGAAAATATTCCCTTTAGCAACGCCATACACCTCTACACAGACTCATGGAAGGCGGAAGATGGAGTAGGATGTGCCATATTCTCTGAATACCTCTAATTGAACAAATCTACTTAACCACTGCAGTGCCTGTCAAGTGGAAGTTGCGACGATTAACGAAGCCCTGTTCTCGTCGAGGTGGGACGTGATATCCGCCCGCAATATTGCTCTTTTCATCTTCATATTTTCTCACCGCAAGATCCACTGAATAGGTCGCCGGAATAAAGCACGCACCAGAGTTCTCCAGATAATCAATTCTCCGCCACCGACTCTAACTCATAGGGATTTATGCCTAGGCACAACCAAGCGAGGTCTTCCAAGGGATCGCCTTCCTGACGTACTCCTTGGAAGACGTGATGGGTTCATTTGCGCCACTTGTCGAAACCGTTGAAGCATAGTCCTCTCCGATCGGAGAAATAGCTACTCCACATTGATTTCCTCCCGTACTGCCGTGTTTCTCAACCTAACCCGGCGAGTATCTTCCACTTAATCACGAAGAAGTCTCATCTCGGCAGCTTGTACGCGCAATTGTATTCTTTCGCTCATTACCCAAATTTCATGACCATAGGTGAGAGGTCGAACAAAAACCACTAACTTGGCTAACATCGGCTCTCCTGATTGCATAGCTGCCAAGTTGCTTAAAATTTAACTAAGCTTGCTCTGCAAGAAAGCTCAGATTTACTGCTCCCATAACTCGTGAAAAAGACCCCGAAATACTTGACTTGCAAGATCACATACCCTCAACTCTCCCAATGTGAAACATTCCTCACCGCGGTTGAGCTGCAGCATCCAATCCATATATACAATGAAAAGGAGAGGTGACAAGACGCACCCTTAACGAAATCCAACGCCCTCGGGGAAAGATTGATTTATCATCGTTAACGTTATAGCTGCTAGAGTGTGTTTATAGCGACTGAATGGTCCTCAAAAGGGGACCATCAACCCCATACTCCTGCAGAACCTTCTTAACAAACAAAAAGTTAATGCCAGATGGAAAACAGTTACCACATGCAAACCTCGAACCAAATCTGGCCCAACCTTGATCTAAAAGATCAGACAGCTTTATATTCCTTAAGAGATCAAAAATTAGAACTGCAGTGGGCATAATTACCGGACCTGCCTAACAAACTAAGCGATGTCAGCAAGACAAGAGTAAAACGAATACTGCAGTTCACTGACAGACTGACTTGCTGTCATATAAAACACGCCAACACAACAGTTCCAAGTTATTGACCCACGTGGCAATACAGTGGGCCTACTTTTACTAAGTGCAGCATACAATGCCACTCTTAACCTAACCTAGATTGAAGTCCTCATCTGCCCATCACTCAACACGTCTGTCGAGCCAACAAGAGCAGCCAAAAATGACACGACGAAGAGAATAGGGGTGATCGTTACGCTAACTGTCTGCCCCTGACTTCTTTGTGCCATCTTGTGAGTGGACGCACTCTGTTGCGTTGTCCCATAGGCTCAGAGAATTTTCAAAGATTTTTTTTTACGGAGTTGGGCTGTTTTGCCTAGCCATCTTAGGCACTGGATTCGTAATCGCATGACTAGACTCATGTCGCTGTACGGCGCTGATACGAGCTGATTAGTGCGGTGCAAAACGGTATTGAAGGCGACCTCGAGCAGGGATATACCTCTGTAGATGTTGCAAGAGGTAGGGTCACATTTTTTGCGGGAGAGGCATATGAAGGTGATATTTCAGTCGTTGGACATGCTTGCGTCTTCCCATACATCCTCTTCAGTAGAACATTCAAATAGATGTACAACTGTAAGTATTAGCGGGTGAAAATCTCTTAATGTTAAAAGTTTATGAAGAAGCCAGCCGGTTTTTACATGCTATCATGCCATATACTGTTATCAGCGATGAATTCATTTAAAATCAATTGTCCATTGTTCTGCCACTGAGGCGGCGGTTACCGTCCGTTACTCTTGAAACCATTTTGTTTCTTAGGCGAACGTGCCGATTGATTTGACATTCTTTTCAAATAAGTTCGATAGTTAGTTTCGGTAGTTTTAGGTACGTTTACTTTATAAAACCCGGTTGAACGACCTGGTCGTAGAGACCAATTTGTACTAGATCGTGCAAATATTAATGCTCCGTACGACAGTCGTATGGGATTTCAAATTGAACTAAGACCTTCAACTTTAACAAGTTTTTGGTTGAAAACGGCCAGTTTCACAGTCAAATCTGAACTTTAATTCAATTGACATAGTTTGTGTAAAGCCATAGAAAAAAACCTGGCAGCACTTTGCATTCCGTCCGTGTATCGGCTAAAATTTGTAAAAGCTGTCGAAGTATTCGCTGATCTTGTGGTGCATTCCTTTTTATTTTTTTTTAGTTCGTCTTTCAACCAAGGGTGGGAATAGCTACGGTTTAGGAATCCATTACAAATGATTTCAATTCAATGAAGGGATTTCTTTAGCGAACAGTTAGAGAGAATAAAATACGAATGAGAGCAAAACAAGATGGCTGCGGTGCAGAACTGAGGTATGGCCGATAGTGTGCTCTCGTTTCATTTAAACTACCCATTTAACTCAGTTCAAGCTTTAAAACAAAACTGTGAAACCGAATAAGTCGCTGAACTGCAGTGTGAACCAAAGGGGAGTTTATTATATGTACTAGGTTACTACGGTTTTTTCTTACCTTAACTGAGGATGGCTCTGGTTCTATGTAAGTCTATTGGCCATACTATGTTAAGATTGTCTTCTAAGAGCACTGCCGATCGCAACCTCTGTGACCTAAATATATTTTTGTTTGTGTTTCTATTGACCCCAGATGTTTTGAATCTTTTGCTGTAATCTTCATGCTCAATTTATTCGAGTTTGCTCTGACGCTTCAGAAATTGTACAAGGACAATCCACCCATAAACATCTAGAGTCTCTAATCGATAACACCTACAACAGCTTGCTACACCTTGTCATGCATTGCTAACCCTCTGTTAATTTCTAACCACCCATTTTGCATTGATTTTAGCTGCAAAAATAACTTCTTGTCTCTAAATTTATAAAAAAAATAAACTTACAGCATAAAAATTTTAACAAAAATTCAATGCTATTGTGAATGAAATGTAATCCAACCATAGACACCAACCGGAAATATTTTCTTCCATTGGCCAACCTGCTCTCTGCTGAAATGTCAAAACAAAACGTCAACTGTCGCCGACTTCAAGTCTCTTTCTTTTTGACGTGCACTTTGTTATAGGCGGTGTGTATATTAAATTTTTCTTCAAAAATCCTTAAATTTCTCAAACATCCCCAAATTGAATTAAAAATCGAAACATTATTTTGAACAAACTCCTTTCAACAATGCTATTCAATTGGAAATGTTTGACAATTTATTCGATAAATCCGTGATATTTGCCTTTGAAAAAATCACTCATAAATAATCTAATGTTACAGCTTCAAGATGACTCTCAGGCCAGCATACAGACCTAAAATCGTGAAGAAGCGCACAAAGCATTTCATCCGCCATCAATCGGATCGTTATGCCAAGCTTTCCGTGAGTTTCCACAAAATTCTACTCCAGTGCTCAGACTCTAATTAAATTTTTTGTTTCCAGGCGAAATGGCGCAAGCCAAAAGGTATCGATAACAGAGTTCGTCGTCGCTTCAAGGGTCAATACTTGATGCCAAACATTGGTTATGGCTCAAACAAGCGCACCCGTCATATGCTTCCCACTGGCTTCAAGAAGTTCCTCGTCCACAACGTCAAGGAATTGGAAGTGCTCATGATGCAAAATCGTGTTTACTGCGGCGAGATCGCTCATGGAGTGTCATCGAAAAAACGGAAGGAAATCGTTGAGCGCGCAAAGCAACTGGCCATCCGCCTGACGAATCCAAATGGACGTCTGCGCTCACAAGAAAACGAATAAGAATAAGTAAATTCCTGTTTTTTTTATTTAAAATGATATGAGTTTGAATACAAGACCATGTTTCAATCAACCAATCAAAAGTGTGTTTAACTTCGGAAGTGATTTTTTGTTGATGTAGGGAAGTGTGAATTCGGGATGTTTGGAACTCAGTGGAAGCGGACATGATGATTTACATGTGATAAAAGGATACGAGACTGGATTCATCTTGACGCATTGCAGTGCATAGGGATGGAAAATGTGCAGGCTACGAGTTGTGATTTGCAACAATTGGACGTTCAAAAGTTGGTAAAGCAACCATGACTTCATATGAACAGCTTAGTGGGGATGTTGTTGAGCATGACTTATTGTGGTTGATGGTATACCCTCTTGTTCCACATGCAGTTCTTTTCAGAGTTGTATTGAGAGTTGTGGTCTCTTTTTGAGCATTGGCGGAGGAGATTTAATGGGTTTCCTTTAGGCATCTGAGGATGAGAGAGTTCTAATGACTTCAATTCCTCCTCTGATCTCAGTTGCTTGCCCCGATATATTTGACTTTTTTTGTGGGCTTGTTTTGCCACCACTTGTCTGCACTGATTTACTACTATACTTGCTCGTGTGGCGTGTATCGTTTGCATGAAGCTTGTTCCAGTTTTCTGTGTGGTTCCTCCTTTCAGGATTCCTGAATTCTTCACTGACAACATGGTCTCCTACGGCACAGAGTGGTTCAGAGCCTGTGAAGGGATTCGATGTTTCTTTCCTAGCTGGGGAGTCATCCATTTCATTGCATTATATCCCTTTAAAGCCGGTCTCCCACTCAGCTTTTTGAGCTTCTGTAGGCTTATTGGATTTGATGACTCAGGATTGCATATGAATGCATAACGCAATTTCAGAGCAGAGCACCAATGATACACATAACCGCAGCATGGGAAGTTTCGGTCATTGCGAAATGCTGGGAAAACGTTTCGTTTGAAGAAGACCCGAAAGACAATTTTGTGAATGAAGACGGAAATTGAATGCTAACACAGTGGCCGCAGATAAAGTTATGGACCTTCTGAACCATAAAACAGAACTAGCACTTACGACTGGCGATTTAAAAAATTGGAACGAAGATTATGTGTCTTCACATATTTTAAGAACAACCAGACGTATACCATCCTATCTGTTCAGTGTCAGATGCTGTTCAATTAGTTGAGAAAGCAGGTTAGAAAGGGTTAAGCTTAGTTTTGTTTAGTAATTGCAAAGAAAAATTGCAATTTTATGTTATTGTTGATGAATTGTACTTAAAAGCATGCGCACTTTGATGCAAATTGCTTGCAAGGAGTCTACACTCGTTACAGTGAAAAATATCGATACATTGTATAGGCCCGGGTTTGAGTAGTTCAAAGAATTGATCGTCCACTGTATTGAACAGTCGGATGGTACGCAACAATTGTTGTTAGTAGCTTTCTGCTTCAATGAGGATTGAAATTATTTCTTTGGGTTTCGCCAGCAATGTGTATTCAAACGAGCTGTGTATATGTACATATATTTCACATATTTTTGGTACGGACATATACTTGGTTGCACTGTCGCTGTATTTGCACATTCTGTGCTCCATTCGGGTTCCTTTAGGCTTCGAGTGATCCTGATACCATTCTGCCATGAAATTGTACTTTGCTCTTGCCACCATTTGTACGTGCCATCCGAACCCTGGGACCACGCACATTTTCTCTGTATTGCCGAGTGGGAAAATGTACAGGGCCTTCATTCCCCGCCAACAGCCAGTTACACTGAACATGCTTCGTTATGAATGCATTGTGTCAAGAGAGTTTTACTGTTTTTTGCATCAGCATTGACCAAAGAAAAGACACTCATCGTCTAAACACACACACAGTTCTGTACTAGGTGCGCTAAGGCGGCTTCCTTGCTGGCAACTCCACATATTTTTACTTACATCTTGAAAGCGAAGAGCTTTTTCAAATAGAGACCAATGAAGTCGCATACGATAAGATTAATTGAAGTGAATAGTTGATGCTTGCACCAAATTTCCGAAAAGAAATCTACATCTTTTGAGCTCTTATGTCGTGTGGTTGGTGAGAACCAGTTATGCTGTTGTTACCGCTTTGCTGCTGAAAAAATCGGCGATTGCTGCTTCAACATACCACACCACCGCACAAAAAATGTACCCCGTGTAATATCGCCTCAGTACATCAATTTCCCGTTGTCAAAGAAAATTGTACCCTCATAACTGTAGGGGTACTACCAGCGTATGTCTCCATCTATACAGCAGAAGTTATAGCCATCCTAAAATCGATTGGCTACTGCATCAAAAAGAAAATATACCATTTGCTCCGACAGTAAATTAGTGATACATTCTGGAAGAAATCCTCGAAACGACACAGAAATTATTAAAGTTATTCGAAACCATACCAGCAGGACTCCCAACAAACTCAAATTAATGTGAATCCTGAATGATACGGGTATTGAAGGGAACAAATTAGCAGACCTACCTTTGCACACCGTGCTCCAGTCCATCAGTTCAACACCAGCACAAAACTAGTTATGTTACGCCTAATGAAACACAAAATTCACATAAAGCATAAAACTAACTGGCGGAATTACCAACGTTGCACCCGAAGCGGACGAGACCCATTTCCTAAAATATCCATCGCTTACATACAAAGGTAAGGTTTACCTCGTCCTATCTGCAACGTTTGTCATCTACAATTGAAACTAAACCACACTTTAGGCATAACCAGTTGTACAAAATTCTCCAATTATATGACCAAGCTTGACGACTTCTTTGAGGTGTATAATGAATATCAAGTCCAGACAACAATGAACCATTACTTAAACATATCTGAAGTACTGGACATAGGTATTTTTCAATTAACAGATGAAGATTTAATAAATGCGCTAAAGAACCTTAACCTTAACTACAGCCCAGGTCGCAGCTGCAATATTGAAAAAGTGTCTTTTTACGGCATCTAAAATTATTTTTTAACCAATCGCTTGAAGGGTGAATACCTTTCTAACACCAATTTATTAAAGCGGTTTAAGAAAAAAAATAGAAAACTACAGGCCTATACCAAAGCTTTTTGAAGGCTTAGTAAAAAAAATGTTTACAAAAGAAGTTCATCACATATTGCTTTTAAACAAGCTTAAGTCACTGGGAATCCCGTCAATAATGTAAGAGTTCAATTAGAAGAAGCAATTGGTAAAGATTGATAGTTTTAAATCTATTGTAATAAAGGTAACATCGGGTGTGCCGCAAGGTAGCCGTTTGGGTCTATTACTATCTATTTTGCTTATGAAGGATGTTCATGAAATATTTAATTACTGCGAAATTCTAACATTCGCGGACGACTTCAAATTATACTTATCGATAAATAATGGCCTTTGCATCCAGGGCAAAGTTGTTGATTGCTCTCAACTTGGCGAGAAGCCAGCAACGATCCCTGTAAATGCACCGGTCAAGTTGACATACAGCCTCCTCGCGGCGCCCTCTGGATAACCTCTACTGCAGCCGCTTGGAGGTGAACCAATGTATGCAGCGACCCCTTGTCCGGGGGTTTAAACCAGGACCCGGTCCTCCAGGTTCAGGAGTTTCGCGTGGAGTTAACTTCCCCACCGTGTAAAACTCGCATTAGTTCAAAAAATCTTCTCTGCCGTTCTGTGTGAGCGCCTGAAACCATTCGTCAACAACCTGATAGGTCCCTATCAGTGCGGTATCTGGGAAGTTCACTATCGATCAAATTTTCACATTACGGCAGATCCTCGAAAAAACCCAAGAGACGCAGATCGACACCCACCACCTATTTATCGACTTTAAGGCCGCATATGACAGTGTGCATAGAGACGAGCTATACAACGCCATGTATAGTTTTGACATTCCTGCCAAACTCGTCAGATTGTGCAGGATGACGATGGAGAAATCTCGCTGCTCCATCAAGGTCGGTAACGAACTCACCGAGACCTTCAATGTCAAAAAAGGTTTTAGGCAAGGCGACGCGCTGTCATGTGAATTTTCAACATTGTACTTGAGAAGGTCGTGCAAAACTCACACGCCAACACTAGAGGCACGATCTTCCAGACTTCCGTTCAACTGCTAGCATACGCCGACGATATTGACGTGATTGGCCAAACTCAGCGAGCCGTCAATGAAGCGTTTGCTTGTATTGAGACGGAGGCGGCAAAAATGGGTTTAGCGTCATCAAGAAAGGACACACAACATCGACGACTCGGCCAGAACGTCACCATAGGCAGCTACAACTTCGAGGTAGTAAAGGACTTCGTCTACATTGGCTCCCTAGTAAATAGTGCGAACAACATCAGTACCGAGATTAAACGCAGAATAACTCTTGCCAACCGCTGTTTCTTTGGGCTCAAGAGGCAATCGAGTAGTAGAGCCCTCTCTCGAAAGACCAAGCTCACATTATATAAGACCTTGATCATCCCTGTCCTGCTGTATGGCGCGGAAACTTGGACTATATCAAGAGCGGATGAAGACGCACTTGGTCTCTTCGAGAGTAAAGTTCTGCGTTCAATCTTTGGTCCTGTTTGCGTTGAAGGTTCTTGGAGAAGGAGATTTAACCACGAACTGTACAGCGACATGAGTCTAGTCAGGCGTCTACGGATTCAACGCCTAAGATGGCTAGGCCATGTAGAGCGCATGGACAACACTGCTCCAGCCCGAAGAGTCTTCGACTCCGAACCAGTGGGACAACGCAATAGAGGACGACCACGAACCCGATGGCGCACTCAAGTGGAGAAGGACCTCAATCAACTTGGAGTGCGAAATTGGTGGCAGCTGGCTAAAGAACGTGCCAGCTGGAGAGGATTGTTGACCGAGGCCCAGGTTCACCCCGGACTGTAGCCCCACAAGAAGAAGAAGAAGAAGACTGTATAAAATTTCAATCGGATATACAATACCTATTGGAATGCTTTAGATATTAATATTTCTTAATGTACAATTTTCACGGTGTTTAGAATATCATCTCCGATTATTTATGATTAGTTCATAAATAATTGTAGACTCAATCGCCTGGAAGAGATTAAAGATCTTTGTGCAATTCTTGCTCCTAAGTTGGATTTTTCTTTGTGTTATGATTACACTATTACGAAATAGTAATTGCTTCCGGGATATATCTAGTTTGAAGATATATAATTCGTTTGCTAGGCCGTACTTGGAATCTTCTTCCGTCATTTAGGATTCTTCATATGATACACAAAAACTTGGACTCAAAAGAGTTCAAAAGAACTCCGCGAGATATGCTTTCCGAAAGTTATATTATCTTTAAGTTCCTAACTCTGGCGACAAATGTAAAATAATTGGCTTGTAAACCTTAAGTTTCAGCCGTAAGGCAGCGTCATTTATGTTTATCCGCGACAATTTTACTAATCGTATAAATTCACCAGAATTTTTTTTTCTCGTGAATATATACAATAATAATATGGGCGGTGCTACAGCCGAAGGCCAGGGCCTAGCTTCTCAGCAAACCACTCGTGTTGTGCGTGCTATTGTTCTCTCACGAGTGGAAGGGACCTACAAGTTTAATGCCGAATCCGAACGACTTTGTTTGAGAAGCTTTCTCTAGACAGGAAATAATCTTTGAGCACTGTCAGTGACTCGAAATAGGTGGGGTCGTGAAAACTGTTTTCGTCGCACAGAGCAGGAATCGAACCTACGACGTCGAGGTTGGGGTCGACGCACATACCCACAACGGCACGGACCACCATTGAATAACTACGCTCGCCAAAGATCTCTTCGGGTGAGAAACTTACTCTTTGAAAAAAGGCATAGAACCAACTCCGGTTACAATGAACCCATAACCAGGTGCATAAACACATTCAAAGCACTTACACACAAGTGTACACATAGGCATAATTACGAGTAATACAAAATTCGAAGTTCATCTCTGCTCCGATGAAATTCGAATTATCGAGAGTCAATGCTTGGAGGAAGCCGGCTGGACTACAAAAGGCTTCTCAAACAACATTGCTTCAAGTGGGTATAAAACAGTTGCTCCAACAGTTAATCTTTAAACAACAGCGAAACAAACGCACGCAGATTAGCGTCAGCAAAATCCAACTACACATCAAAATGTGCGAAAAACCACATTCGATAACTACACTGTTTATTTATAGTATACAAGAAAACTAAACTAACAATTACATACACACTTAGTCGACAACTAGACAGGACTTATGACATCGTGCTCTCTGGCCATGTGTGTGTCCAGAATATCCTTCCCGCCCATCACTTGATGGCATATTATGCATGGAAACTTGGGCTGTGGCTTCTTTTTTGCTGGGAATTCGAGTTTTCTCGGCGGCTCTGAATCGTCTTCGTTCGCAGGCCTGTGGGTTTTTGCGTGTATTTTGAGCGAGTACTTTTCGGTGAACTTCTTTCCGCACAACTCACACGGATACATGGGTCTATCTTCCTGATGGGTTACCATGTGATGGCTGAAGGTTTTCCTCGACTTGAAGACTTGACCACATTTGGTGCACACCAGGGGCTTCTCCTCCGCCTCATGGTGCAGTTTGTGATTGTAGAGCAGGTTCGCTTGGGAGAATCGTAAGCCGCATTTTTCGCATTGAAATTTCTTCTTGTCCCAGTGCAGGTGCATGTGTCGTATGACATTCGAGCGCCGTGAATATCTCTTCGGGCAGTATCGACACTCGTTCTCAGACTTTCCTTCGTGGACGTTCATATGTAATTCGAGGTACTCATCGTCTCGTCGAACCACACCGCAAATGGGGCATATCTTTGCCTTCGCGTGCGAATCCATGTGTGTTCTCAGGGAGGCTTTGGAGCAGAGTTTCCGTTTGCATATCGTACACTGCACCGATAAGTCAGTCTTGTTCGAGGATGGCTCTTCGTTCTGTTCGCATTCTTGGTTATCGGCGTCCTCCGGTTCAGAGCCACTGACTATTGAAATCTCTTCCACAACTTCTTCTTTAATTGAAATCTCATCATCTTCGTCGAAATAATCTACCGTGTTAAGGGACGTCTCTAGCATTCGTGCCAGTTTTCTTTGGTGCATTAGCAGTTGAAGCATTACTTGATCGTATTCAGTCAATTCTTCGTAACACAAGCCACATGCATAGGCAGTATCGGGAATATCCACTGGTCCCTTGATGCATTTGGCGATATGGGTGAGGACGTCTTTTATAGATTTCTTTGAAGATTGAACGCTGGTATTCTTGATGCTCTTGAAGTCTGAATTTGGATCGTATTTACATCGACAAAGTATACACCGCAATGTAAACAGATAGTCCTCTTCTGTTTCCATTTCGGTGTTATTTTAAATATTTTGCGTTTACGCAGCAGACTTCTACAGGTAAAAATCGAATTGTTAATTTGATGATGTTTTCTTTTTCTAACGTCATAAATGACATTTGTTTTCATACGCGGCAAGGTACTGCCAGCTTAGAAAAATGGTGCGACATGATATAATTATTGATTTTATGGGAAGTTGAAATACTTTCTGTTAAAGCTTTTAAAAGAATAAAACTATAAAGTATATGAGTCGCGAGGATTTTAAATCGCCAAAATGATTAATCGCTTAGTTTAGTGGATATCAAGGTTTTATTTGTTGAATTCGTTTCATACGAAAAGCCCAGTACAATTAGCTACAAGCGCCAGACAGTTTTTGCAATACCCTTAGCGGAGGTGCCCTACTGTAAGTTAAAGTCCTGAACGCGAGCGAAGCGAGCCACTCACACCATAATTATAATACACCAGATTTTTCCATCAAATACATATTGCAAGTGCTCAGAGAAGTATGCTACACTTTCAATGGGACTTTCTTAGGAAACAGAAATATTTTATTGTATATCTCCTATACTAAGCGATTAATCAATTATTTTGGTCGTTTGAGAGTACTCTTACGTTTTGAACGTTTTGTTTGACAAGAATACACACATTCAAAAATCATCGGAAAAATAAATCTCGCCCTAACGAGCAATTTTTCGTATGTTTTATGTCGTTTGTTCGCTTCGATATCTGAAATGAATATCGATATAATAATGAACGAGATGAATTTTGTGGTTTTCGTGTGCTCAGGGGATTACTACTAGCCTTAAGTGTACAGCGCCAAGACACAAGATGTGCCTGTGCAGGAGAGGAGGAATTCAGTTGGCTCACTTGGGCATCGTTTGTAGAAATAGCGATACAACACGGATAAAGAAGACACGGTACATCGATGTTCGAGCGAGTCTAATGAAGCCGCGATATTGTTGTGTCTCATAAGTTTTATCGCTCGCTTTTGGATTCTATCTAGTATTTGAGTGGTCTTGAGGTGTACCAGACAGATGTCAGCTTTGTAATCATGCTTAGAGCGAATACATATACGCTTTGTAAAGCCAAGACAGAGATGATGAAATATTTCTTGCTGATGAATATTTTCTTCTGGCCCTAGGTGCTTTATTACAAAACAGATATCCAAAAGGGTCACGCAGCCTGATCAGATTGAATACATACTTATCCGCAGACCCATTAAAGTCTTAAATAGGCATTGTGTCATCGGTACAAGGTCAACTTCTCAGCTTCATCAAGAATTTCATAAGGCGTGTTTTTTTGACCACTCAGCACACAGATAAGTAAGATTTTACACGTGAACCAACAACATAAAAACTTACTGAGTAAAAACTACTCAGTAAAATGTCACTGTTATTACTGACTACGATGGCGCCAGAGGAAACTATTCGTTTATTAACATTTCGGATCAAACGATTATTTGACACTTGTAAGTGTATACTTGTTGATGTTATAAAATATCAAGTCATTCTAATTACTTGTTTGGCTAACCATTATTTGTGGATTTTCTTTGCTTTTGAGGATTAAATTTCACTTATTTTCGACATTAGAGTATTTTGACAGTTAAGTGTTTTGCCGTCTCAGTAAAAGAGCTTTTTATTGAGAAACATTACTGAGCTGTGTGGTCAAGAAAAAAAAAACACGTCTATTGTAATTGTCTTCTTCAGTCGCGAAGATTTGTTGAATTTCATTATTGTTGGTTCTTATTTTGTCTTTTTTGTGTGGCGCTATGGTCTGGGGTAGACCTGGGCCTCAACTAGCTAGCCTCACCAGCTGGCGCAAACTATGGTTAGCTGTTTCTAATTTCGCTGTTTCATTCCTGTTTAAGTGCGCCACCTTAGACGCGGGCGTCCTCTGTTGCGTTGCCCCACAGGTTTGAATTCGCAGACTCGGGCCGGAGCTGAGGTGTCCAATTAGACACAACCTTAGAATCAGTTCATCATTGCATGATTCGCGTGGTAACACAATATATCTACCAGCAGGCAGCCACTCAAATCAAGACGAGATTACGTATATTTGGAAATATACTTTGACGTCTGAAGGAAAAACCGCGCCTTTACAAGCAGTTCTTCATATGTTCCATGGCAATATCTCAGTTACCATAAAAATGTAAAGATTAACTTGATATTTGATATGAATGGCGGGATGTCTGGTAACAAATGAGATGAAATTGTTGCTTTTTTCATTTAATTCGTTCAACAGAGAGAAACTGCTCCAGAACATTCAGCTACACTTAAAATAAAATCAAGGGTTTTATGCTGACCGTGGTCAAACTCTCTAGAAATTTCCAATGGGTTGAGTCTCAGCATCATTTGTCCGGTTCAGAAATAGAGCCCCTTTTTAACTGAGCCAAGTGTTGAGAAGTACATTTCTTTAACACAGCGTTAACTCCTGTTTACAATAATATGGGTTTCGCTACAGCCCGTAGAGGGACAACTTTATGCGGACTCCGAACGGCCAGGTTTGAGAATCTGTTTCTAGACAAAAGTACTCTTTGAGCATGGTCAGTGACTGACTGCTGTTTATCTCTTATAAATCATTATCAGTGTGGCTTCTGAATAAAGAGCCACTTGATTGCCGATTACCCATGATATGATTCAACTTAAGTGAACAAACTCCCAATGTTTAAACTGGCATTACATGAGTTTTGTTTCTAGCATTATATTGTCTTGTGAAATGAATACGGTATGGTTAAAAGTTCGTGAAGATTGTCTTGTTAAATTTCTATCAAATACTCTCTGTAACATCTTAGTACATGTCTTCAACAAGAACACTGACACCACAGACGCGCCAATATAAAACGAAGCATTTGCAAAATGTGCCCACTTATGAAAGCTTCCACACGACTGTCCCCAAACTCTATTAACTCCAAAATAAAGATGGGGCGTATGAAAAAGTAAAAGTTAAGTGCGTGATTTAAGGAAAATCACTTGCCATTGGAATACACAAATGGAAATCCTAAAAGCATTCCCTCAGTTCACAATCATTGTGTGATAAATTATTTTAGTAGGAGTTGTATATTGCTGGTGTTTAATAAAACATGATTGACATCATTACGAGTGAGAATATGACGGGCGATAACCACTCGTGCATATGGGAGTTGTTAGGCTTTATCCCATCTTATCCTGGGCCTGCGAAATGGACGCCTACTTTATGGGATTCAATGCAGAGGAAATGGCAAATTATAAGTGTTATTGTTCAAAAAATAATAAATAAAGACGTTAAAACTTTGTTTGTTTATAGCGTGGATGTTGTTTAAGCAACAATAGGCAAAACTGTTTTGAATAACTCAACAGTGTGCGGCACACTAATCAGGCCTAAGGAACAGGTTTCATAAGCACTCTATACCAACCGCACAGGTCGCAGGGTTTTCTTCTCTTAGATTTGCTTATCCCTCATCATTGCTTCCTGCACTCGGTACAGTTAACTACACTTACCGCATTTGGATCCAATCCCTCATCCAGAAACGATTAGAGATGAGTATCTATTCCTTGGTGTCTTCGAAAACAATGCTACGTTGGATATATGTTCTCGTCTGTGAGGTAGGCGAAAAGAAAAAGATGACCGCGAACTCTACGAGCTGTACCAGAATGTGGATGTAGTCCGGAAGGCAAAAATACGTCGACTAGACTGGCTTGATCACATCGAGCACATGGACACCAACGTTCCAGCTTTGAATCCGAACCATCTGGTTCGAGATGGAGAGGAAAACCGAAAAACAAAGTCATAGTGGATGTAAGACAGCTTGGTGACTGGAGCCAAAGTGCACCGTACCATCGCCGATGGAAGACAGAAATTACTTAGGAGCGGATCCTTTACTGGAACACCAGCTTGATAAGTAAGTAAGTAAGGCAATATTCAACATCTACCTCAGTAGTCCCTTGTAGCTGCTGTAAGATGTTGTGCTTAGCTGAAGCTCTCCTCTATTCAGAGAAGGCCAGGTATCTATTAATAGTATGTGTACCATATATAAGGAAATTTTACTACTCTCTAATTTTTCTTGTGGTCTGGCCAAAGTTGTATATCTTCTTGCTCAACTATTTTTGGTCATAACAAAGATCAATCGTAACCCTTTATTCGTTCACAGATCGCAAATCATTTCTGAGCTCATTATCCACAAAATCCACATGTTAAGACTCACTCACTCACTTGAAACAATGCCGGGGGTGAGTACTTTCAGCATAACAATTGGAGGAGTGTTTATTGTATTATTTGCACTCTTGCACTTTGGAATTTAAGGTATCTACTTACTTTAACCGAAATGCGTGCACATAGATGCGCATAGATATTCCAAATTTGGTTGTTCTTTATTTGCACACGAACTCCCCGAATTGAGTTGCTTCTATTTGTGCATTTTCAAAGAAGTGACGTGTCGTTGAAAAATATATTGACTTCCAAGCTATCAATAAAAAGGAGATCCATAGAATTTAATGATTTGATGTATGTCGATGTTTCTTGGTCCAAGAATTCACCTAATTGCCGCCTAACTCCCGAAGTGGTGAGAGAATTTTAGCATCCTACTTATGTGTGTGTCCGGGCACTGTGACATTCCAGAGAATTTCGAAGCTGGACTCTTTATAAAGTGTATCGTTATGTACATTTTTTTTGCAGTATTTATAATATTCTTGTTCTATATTGTTAAGTTCTTTTATTTTGTTCGTTTAATTTACAATTTTCTGCTAAGTTCTGGATAGTTTTTTTCAGCTTTCTTCTCATATTAACCTCGTAACGGCCCTACGACTCGGCAGACTACTCTGTGGCTTCTCGTTTTTTTAGGTCCTCTTAAGAGGCATAATCCTCATTATATAAATATCAGACATGAAAAGTCACAAAAACCTAAAAGCCTTTTTCCATCATACAATTGTCATTCATTCATTCAGTGAAGAAACCATTCGAACCTATTCCAAATTGAGTCGAACTATAGAGTCGAATCAAACCATATACGTGAACAATCTGCCATGCAAAAAATTTGGCAATGTGTGTCTGCATACACAAAATTCTCTCTCAGAGCTTAATACATACAAATTTTCGCTGAAAGCAGTAACAACAACCATTTTACTCAGACCAACCAGCCATAAAAGTAAAAACAATCGAATGTTTTTTTTCATATGATTGAATGAATGAACAATGTTCGACTGACGAATAAATGAATAGTTTGCAACTATCGAATAACTCGATAGTTTTTATTCGATTGTTCCCATCACTAGTTAAAGGAATACCTAGTTAACAAGAGATTTCATCAACCGACAATCTAGGGGGGTGTTTAGTGAGTTCGTCAGCTCTACAGTTTCCTAGGATGTCTCGATGGCTTGTCACCCAGAACATGCGAATTTTGAACTATCTCGTTAAGAGATAGGTGGCAGTCGATTACTATTTTTGACTTTTAAGGGAACGATATCAGGAATCTAAATGCCTGCCTGGCTATCCGTAAAGTTATAGATATCTCTGGCGGATGTCACTTTCTAGCTTAGCCTTCGCTAAGGTCGACGTTGACTTCTCAGATTGCCATTACTTAATCCGCAAAGATGCTGCAGCGATCGAGGAGACGAACAGATTTGTGTAGGTTTAAACACTACGAGAAACCTCTGTTTCCTTCCGTCTCGGATCCATCTGTGTTAGACTGAATGGTTTTACCAAAGGGTATGCTGCCGCTGTACGAAGTTATCTTTCCGGAATCACGGTTTCGAAACTTCTCTCTTCGAAGTGTCGTGGTGAAGTAAGCAATTTAATATTCGGCCATGATCGCTTCATCGAAAGCACAAAATGGTTTGAGGAATAAGCATTCAAAAATCCCTGTGGCAGCACAATGGGCCTTTGCTGGCCTAAGTGCGGCTGCTGTCTTCCCTTACAGCAGTCAGTGACTTTAACTTTCTTATTCGACGCTAATCGGGGTACAATCGTACTGCCTTCCAGCATGTAAAAAGTTTACCAACTTAAGTGAAAAAGTATAACATTTCCCAAACACCATTGTAAGATAAATCCCAGAGACGAGTCAAATTTCACAAGGAAACTGAGAGAAAACAAAACACCTGACAAAAACCACCTCTTCACACAAATCTCACACCAATTAAACCCCAGCAGTTATCTCCTCAGAACGGATCTCTACCTAATGATTAGACGTGTAATAACATCAAATTTCTATCACCTTCGAATTACACAAAAGTTTGCGTACATGCGCATTCGCTTGACTTGAGATATTGTTGATGAATTTTATGGGCAACATGACGCTTAAATGTATCTCTATCTCGCCCAGCAAATCGCAGCAAGTTTGCAAAGTTCTGGGTTCCCGCTATCAGTTGATTATTTACCATCGCATATTTCGGTCCGTTGATTGTTGGCCGCGGTCGATGGCACGTCCAGTGGTAGACCTTCTGCAAGTCATAAATAATATAAAATATGTACATTAAGAATATGGGTAACAGATAAGTCCATTAAATGGGAACAAAAATTGTGTTCATGCCATGTTACAGCAGTAAGCTCTTCAGTAGTTGAAAACGTTTCCGGTGGAATCTGGGTAACTTGTTGATATGGCTACGTCTGCTTTTGGCTGGGATTTGTGTGTGGATTTTCTGCAAAATAAATAACAGTTTGTGAATTTAAAATTGTAATAGTTTGATAGTGTGTAGTGCATCCGCAGACGGAAATACCATTTATCCCACACCAAGGACAAGTCTGTGCAAACGCGCGCGTTTCTATGTGCATAGTGTGTATTCCCAGCTTTGCCGTGGAAAAAGGATAAATTCACTTCAATCAAAATCAAGGCATACTCCGTGCAGGGGGGGAACGCCAGCTAATTGTTCTACCGTGGTAAGTTTCACAACGAAGTTATGCTCGCACCGAGTTAATTTCATTATCGTCGGCAAGTGCGACAATAATGGAAAACGTTGGTGTTCTTTGGGAAAGTGAGGAGATTAATTTGCCGTATTTTATCACATTAACAACACGGCGTGTCACTCTGAGTCTAGTCAATTTTGAATTAATTTCCCTTTAATGTTGATGGATGGGTATCTGCGGCGTGGGCTCTTTTGTGGGGGGAATAGGATTTTTTTGATAAATCCTAATTAAATTAGCTTTAAGGGTTGATATGTACGCACACGTATATAGAAAATAAATTAAAAATAATCCATAACCGGGGATACATCTTCATCCAAGAGCAGCACTACTTAACTGTATCAAGGAGGCTTAAATGAATTTGCGTGCTCTTCGAAGGGATGTATTGTGAATTTCGATTTTTTTTCTCCGTTCTGTTTTTGCGAGAGATTGCAGTTAGACACAAAACCACTTAGGGAATTGAAGGTGGCTTTAAAACTTAAGTGCTTCACTTACTTACCTAATTAGGTTGTTTTTTTGTTCCTGCCCCTTCGTTTGGCTGGCTGTTATTGCGACTTGTTGTGGACGATGAAGTTCGGATGCCATTAGAAGTTTTACGTTGTATTGTCTTAAAATTGAATTGTCTGTTAATACATAAATTAACAGCTCATTTTTTTGAGAAAGGAAAACGAGCAATTGCATTTAATTAACGATAATTGAGCATAATATGGTCAAAGTGCTTTCAAAGTTTCAACCTTACTTTGAGGTTTTAATATTTCACTTTTAAGCAAGTTTAAATTATACTTACCGCTTGAGTGCTTCTGGCGGTTTCTTTACTATGTCGATTTCTTTTTCAAGTTTTACTCTGGAGGACTCTCAAAGGTGCAGAACTTTTAAGAGAAACTAGAGATCAGACATGCAAATGATGGTTGAAGTCACAATATTAGTCTAACTTTAAGAGCGTGAAAGAGACCTAGTATTATGGTATGTTGGTGAGTTCTATTTTTGATCCATAACATTTATAATTTTATCCAAAACTTGTCGTTTTAAAGTGATCGTCCAGTTAATTTTATACCGACGTCGACGTCATTCGTCGACTCCATGACTACGCCTTTAAAGTGCGACATGCACATATTCAGCATAGAGATCATTCATCACCGCCCTTCTTTAATTTCCCTTGCCCAGCTTACTCATACTCTGAGAATCATAAGCATAACATTATAACGAGCTGGGAAGGGATCGCCTGATCACTGCGGCTTTAGATGGGCCTTGGTCTAACTGGTCTGGTCAGTGTCCAGTATGAAATCCTGTGGTTATACGATCGGACACCTGTGAGTCTGAGGGGTCGATCTATTAAGGGAAATAGGAGGAATTGGAAGAAACATTTTTGGCCTGTGTGTTACCTTCCCTTTTCTGACTAGTAGGTCCGGTCTTTCGTTTCCTGTGTGACCACTGTGACCTGTTAACCAAATGAGGTGGATTCTGTTTGTGTCGGCCAGCTGGTGATGATGAGCTGGCCCATACTGTTTTAGAGGTGATTTCGTAACTTTTGAGGGCTCGAAAAGCAGCCTTGCTGTAAGGCAGAATATAGAAGTGCTTGTTGGTAATAGCTCTGTCTATATTTTCTCTAAGACAGAGTTTAATTGCGAATATCTTTTCTCGAAATACGATATTGTAAATGTCCTTTTGGTATTGAGTCCATATACTCCAGGTCTTCATATATTCGTTTATGTATGAATAATTTGGTGTCCTTCTATTTCTGAACCATGGCCGCCAACTGCTCACACATTTTTGCTGTTTCCGATTAATCCCATCCCACCCCAGCAATATGCTAGGGTGTCTAGTGATTACCCTATGCCATGCTTAAAATAGAGTGTGTTCTACAATTTCTAATACCGTCTCCAATAAGCCCCGTTGTCAGATATTACAAACATAGCTAACATCGGTCCCATACTTCTGTTAATATTTTTTGGTGGGCTGTTCGAGGAGCACCAGTGGCGATTTTAATTTGTTGTACATTACGTTGTGGTGGCCCGTGGCTTTGGAGGTATGTGCGTCGATCCCAACCTCGACGTTTTAGGTTCGATCCTTGGTCAGTGTGACAAAAATAATTTTTCCCACCCCTTTCGAGTCACTGGCAAGGCTCAGAGAGTACTTCTGCCTAGAAAAAGTTTTGCAAACATGGCCGTCCGGATTCGGCATAAATCTGTAGATTCCTACCACTCGTGAGAGAACAATAGCACGCACAACACAATGAGAAGGCCTTGGCCTTGGCCCTCTCCGGGCTGTAGCGCTAGCCATATTATTATTATATTAATCGGTTGATGTAATCACACTTTCCAAAATGCCCAAATCCCATATCGAAACATGGCGTGCTGCCCGACACACTCTAAGTACGTACCAAGAAAGCATTCGTTGAAGAATCTTGTTACCACATACAAACCGGACATTCTCTTCATTCACGGACTCCTTAAAATTCTTTTTACAGGTAACTAAGAAAGATGTAGAAATAGGGCTCCAATGATAACCTAAATAGCACTAAGTGCTGTTTTAATGCCACAGCTTTAGAGATGTGATTTTTTCATCTCTAAAGCGTTTTGGAGGTATATTAGTTCCTTAATATCCTTAGAAGAAACCCCATCAAGTGAGGCTTACCAAGCTTTCGCTGACTAGCTATAGCAAGAGCCGGGCAGCTACACTTAAAATGTGGTAAGGTCTTTGCGACATGATCTCGTATGGGCCAGCATCCTGTACCGACCACCAACAATCTATTTATCATAATTTCGCCGCGGAAGATCTCTTGCTTTGGATCGGTTATACTCAGGCCATGTTTTTTTTATGTAGGCCTCCTAATAACGCCAGCTCTACCGGACGTTCCTCTACAAGCTTAGAGTGTGTAATGATGGACACAATATCCTTAATGGCTGCTTGGCTATCAATACCTATGGCATTTTCTTTCTGTCCTGGCAGGATGTGTATTTTCACTTGCGAATAGTTTCGCATGGAACGCACTGGAATTGCCGGGTAGTCTAAAAGCTTTTGATATCTTAATGAATTCTAAGATCGCACAATCTTCCTACACACCTGCATGCCCTACCTTCCGTTCTTTATTTTCTTCGCTTTTCTCTTATGGTTTCACTCGAAATTATGAGTTGTTATCCAACCATTGTCAGTAACACTCCAGGCGGGCTGGTGAGGAAATTATCGTGTGTTTGTGTAGCACAGCCACTGTCTTAAATGGAAGATTCTCCAACTCAACTCTTTGCAATAGAATCTCCTATCGACCGACACACAAATTTCACGAATATGAAAGAGTGAAAGAGAGTAGCATTCAAAATAACGTTTATGTGGGTTCATTCGGATTGTCTTGGGTTACTTTGATTTGACGATTTGATGAACCCCATGTAGATGTTTCGTGCAGCGAATATTTACGTATTTAACAGGCCTACTATCCGGGTCCGAGACTAAGATATCGTTTCCTTACCAAATTATCTTGCGTCTGCCATAACTTGGTCTTAGCACCGCAGATTCTATCGTCCTCTCCTTCTCGAAGAAGAAGAAGTCTCGGATTCGAAGACTCTTAGATGGAGCCCTCTTAGATGGAGCTTTGGTGTCCATTAGCTCGATAGGGCCAGGCCAGTGTAGATAACGTATTTTTGCTTTCCGGAAAACAGTTCGTAGAGTTCGCGGTTGTGTTCCATCCACTTTCATCGCAGACAGGACCATATATCCGATGTAGAATTTCCCTTTCGCAGGCAATTAGAAGCTGCTCTATTGTTTTGCCTGTCGTCGTGTCGTGAAATGGCAAGACCGGCGAAATATGCAAGTGTTTTGTAAAGAATCATTTTGGTCCTTCGAGTCAGGAGCTTGGATCCCAGTTGTTTTGACTAGCCGAAGTAGCATTTGTTGCCAAATTGCGATTCTGGAACTTCCTAAGAATATCGTTTGTGGAGTTCAGGTCGAGGTTAGAAAACACCTTCACTACCTCAAAATTATACAAAGCTGTCGATTGTCATGTTTTGCCCTAGGTAGTGTGCGGCGGATGGTTTCTTGCTCGATAGTATATTTTTTGAATGACTGATCATGGTCAACATTGGCAGACAGTATCAAAAATTAAAGAAAAAAATGCATATAATTTATTTAAACAATGCCGCAATCGGTGCTTCGCCTAGCTCTTGCCCATCAACATAACGATGCTAACATAACGACGGATCACATAAAGTCAAATAGTAATCTTATTGAAATCGACTATGAAATTTCAGGTGCAATAGGAATAGCAGTAAGTAAACAGTAAAAATCGTATCGTACTTTATGACACTCATTGGTTTTACTTTTTCTTTACGACTATTTTATCTCAGTCGATATGTATTCAGCTTCGATGCCATTTGTTGTAAAAATACAACACTTTCACGACGATACGTGGCCAATAAAAGAAAAGAGATTAATTTGCTCACCAGGAGTTGGCATAAAATTAAGATTCTTCCGTTTATGTCATTCCTTCTTCTCGAATGCGTGGGAAGTTCAGCAAGTGTCCCGAGTTAATTGCAAGTCTTCAATATTTACTTTTTCCATTTAATGATGAGAGAGACAGAGTCAGAGAAAATCAGAAATGTTTAAGATTTATTTAGTTTCACTGTGTTGGGGAAATAGTTCGTAATTTCATTTACTTTGCAAACATTTCATAGTCATGGTGCTGTATTTTTGATTCAAGGATTTATTATTTAAGGATTGTTTCATGTAAATGTTGTCCTAACTTGGTCAATACGGATAGTTTTGATAGTGGCATACGGATAGTTCGTTCTTTCAAGTTATTGGAATAGTAGGCGTCTTAGTGACTTGTCTGCGGATAGAGAGCACTGCAATTGCATTGAAGGTGTGGAATAGTTACATCCTCTGCAGAAGTCATTGTAAGGGAGGCCTGATCTAGAAGCGTGTGTATCAATGGTAGAATACCCGGTTAAGACGCCGATAATGGTTCCGAGAGAGGATGTTATGAGAGGACCATCCATCGCCAGACGTTCAGCCCGTACGCTTTGGGGGAATTCTGGAATTGTTTTCGAAGAGTATCCCGGGTATGAGGTGAATGTTTTCAGGCCAGGATCTATAATAGTTAAGGATAGTATAGTGTCTCTAGAGTTACTTCCACATGTTCAGCGAATTCAGTCGTATCGCCATACTGACCGTAGCCTGCCTATCGAATAACTCTATCGGCGGAAAATTAAGAAGAACGTTCAGGGCTTCAGAGGTGAATGCCCTTAGCGCTCCATGTGTTGCACTTTCTATCCTTTTTAATTTTTCGACCGGTCTGAATTTGATGTCTCCTTTTAGAGCAGCACGCCCCTTTAAGTAGTATGGGCTCGACTCTGCAAAGGCCTTTCTGACACATTTTTGTCTCAGTTAGGCTTAGGCAGGAGATTATTTGCATACGCGAACTACGACCAATCTATAGCTGCTATAATGCCAGCAATTTTGAATCTGAGCTATTTCTGTTTGGTTTAGTGGATTGAACCAGAGTCCAATGGAATTCATCAGATTCTTTTTGTATGGCAATAGCACATCTTCTTCGCACAGGTTCTTACCTCATAAGTCAGCCCCCTCATGTCGACACATAGCACCCTTATCCATTCTTTCTGATAAATCGTCAGCTTATGAAATATCTTGAATCACGAAAGCTTCTTCCGCAGTTGGTGATTGATATCTTATCTTAACGAAAAGTAGAACAAATCTTTGTACAATACAGGCGAAAGCAAGATAGTTAGAGATAGCATGTGACAGAACTTGCCATCAAGCTCTTTTATCGAAAATGAGTGCTTATGGTGCTAATGAATTTTTTTTTGCATTTCGAACATGTCAACTTAAGTTGTTTTGTTCCGCAAAACAAACGCTGGTGTCGCCCAAGGCTCTGCTTTGTCTCCCATACTCTTTCTCATTTTTATAGATGATCACATGTCTGCTACTTATAATCCCAACCAGAATTGGAACGACAGCATATGTTAAGCACATTGAATTCCGACAGCATAATTAACTGTGGTAGGAATAACACAATGGATTTCTATGCTTCCAGATCTCATTGCTATATGCTGTCACTAAAAAGAACTGAATGGCGCTTGTATCGATGAAACCGGAAAACTTTCCATCCTTGGTATGTGTATTAACACGCACAACACTTTGAACACCACGGTTGGAACGATCACATATTCGAGGTCGCCAAAAATGTTGCGAAATATTTAGGTTTACTTACCCTAAGCATGTACAGTTATAAATGTATATATTCTGTCCACGAATTCTAACACTAGTACGGCGACCCTTATGGTCTATTGTACCCACTATCTATTGTGTGATGCCTCCAGACATTTTACGACTCTCCTAGATAATATCTAATATCCCACCGAGTCCTAAGAAATGTGCGAGTAGAATCGTGAGCGTAGAGTAAAAACTGATCAACAATGTAGGGACGGGATCCCAGGATCATTAGGCTAGGTTAGGTTGTTGGCTGTCAGCGAAACTGCCACCACACTTAGACCATTGTTGGACCATTGTGATACCCAGTGCCATTATGACAAGTGGTGTCTGCACCAGATGCGAAAACCAGATAATAGCATATTAACTTTTGATTTCACTCGGATTCGAACCTGGGACCTTTATAGCCAAGGTCAGGCACTCAACTAACTGCGCTGTGCAGCTGTTGCTAGGATAACTAGGGGAGTTCTACGTGAATTCTACGTGCTTAGTAAAGATGAACGATTACAGAAAGAATCCCAAGAACTTACAGTCTGTATAGAACTTCCCGAATATTTCCAACCAATTCACTTTCTACTGTAGACTCGATTTCTTTAACAGCATTTGATGAAGTTTTTGCAATTATTGCAGAATCTGGTTTCCTTCATTGGAAAACAAAAGACAGTCATACAAAACTCTCGTGTCCGGATATTTCTATCGTTAACTTACACTGGGAGCATGTCTTACCATTGGTACCACCATTGAACCATTGGTTTTAGCCATTTAATCAGTACTGCAGATCATGGGCAACTTGTTGTTGTGGGTACAGCCAGAGCCACATATATTTGCGCTGAATTGGTCAATTTTGGTAAATTTAACTACTAACGTACTTTCTGTCATGCATTTTGAGTATTAGTGACTTTTTGTAGTCATTTTATATCTGCTTGGTGTTCGATTTGGACCGTCACCTAGTAGGTGTTCTATGGTCGATTGTAATATTTAGAAACAGCAGAATTTTACTACACCCGTCAATCTGTACATTTATTAAATGTAATGGCAATCCGGCTTGATGTGTATTGCACGTTATCTTCCTCATTCTACCAATTTATAAATTTATCTTCATTCTTAAACATGAAATAACTCCAGCAATCCAGAGGAAAAACAAAATAATAAGGACTCTGAGAGAAGGTTGTAAAATGGATTATTTAGTTTCCGCTCCATTACGCCACGTTGTATACATCCGCATAAAATGTATACATATGTACTTTAAAAATTCAATCGCTGCTGTAAGGCAAAAAATATTTTATGGTTGTGCAGGATGGATAAAACGAGAGAAGGACCATCTTCAAGATGGAAAAAACACAAACTCTTCCTGTTCCGCCGTCTGCACCAGAAATGAATTCATTTTCATTTGCATGTTCCACTGTGGATACATTTGTGGATACACAGGATTTAATAGCACTCAGCCAGACAAAAAAAAAGCAATCCATAAACTGCAACAGGGTCGAAAGGACTTGCGGCAAATATTCCCTCCGGTACTCAGGTACAAATGAAAGGACACGCTATCACTGACCAACCAGAATAATTAAAAGTTCAATTAAGCCGCATTGCTTGTGGCCGGTCTTTAAGTTAAAAATAAAAGCATGTCACTTGCAAGGTATCAAGAACAAAACAATGCTGTGCTGAGGTAATTGTACATTTATTACCGAATCGATTTGGACACAAAGCATGCAACACTGGTCTATTTGCGAGGTTTACGATATTTGAATACAACAAAAGTGAATGTGGTTGAATATGGAATTGCAATGCATTCTGATCAGAGGCTAGACTGAATCAAAAAACGTCCCTAATAAAGCCGTCAAAGCAATTCTGCTGATTGCGTCGCACCGCTTAGCCACTGAAGTGCAAGCTGCATTTAAATGATTAAATTATGCATTTCATCACAATTGCGTTTGACGAGCGTTGATATGGTGGCAATAACTTGTTTGTTGGCTACGATATGAATATGCTCAGTTAAAATTCAAATTAAATCTCTATTTGATTTTGTTCAACAAACTTATGTGAGCAACGGACCAAAAGTGTCTCAGAGTATACAGGGTGGACTTTCTTTCTGAAAAATGCAATAAAATAGACAAAATAAAATTGTTTCCTCATACATATCATGATCAAGAATGTATCACATTCTGGCCCATCTGGTCAGCAAGTTTAAGCAAGTGTTTAGAGATATTTGCTAGGGCACAGGTTCACCGCAGACTGTAGCGCCATTAGAAGAAGAAGACGTTTAGACATATTTGCCTTGACTGCTTGTAGAGGTACGAATGCTTCCTCTGCAAGCGTTTTGAAGGAAGAAACCTTGTCTAGCCAGTTTATCCGCCTTCTCATATCCTGGGATGTCATTGTGCCCAGGTATCCAGATGAGGGATTTGTATTTGAAGTTTTTTTTAGTTTGTATTGAAAAGGTCACAAAATGTATGAATTGCGGATGACTTGCGTTTTCTAATTATATTTAGTATCTTTTTCGCACTACTTCACCGATATCCATCTATAACAGGAAAATATGCGGATGCGAAAATATTCCCTCCGCAGTCAATCCGCCGGATTCCATAATCGGCATGAATAATAATATGAATGAAGCTGCAGTCCGTAGAGAGCCAGGGCCTAGCTTCTCAGCAACCACTTGTGTTGTGTATGCAATTGTTGTTTCACAAGAGAGAGGGACCTAAAGTTTTATGCCGACTCTGAATGGCCAACTTTGAGAAGTTTTTTTTTTAGATAGGAAATACTCTTTGAGTATTGTCAGTGAGTTGGAGGCCGTACAAAAAATGTATTGTCGTTCAGAGCAGGGATCGAACCTGATGGGCTGATGAACCTGATGGCACTGTGTAGACGACGTAGCATTAAGATCAGTTCTTCTGTTGATATCGACCGCAAAGGACCTGTGATGCCAATGCATGCTGTTCCTTGGAATCTGTTGAGTTTTTTCATAATAATTTCTTTGCAAGGTCATTCCATCATATTTGTGATCCATATGTCAGAATCGGCCGAACAACCGCCGTGTACCTTCATAGAGTCAACTTTGGTTGGAGACCTTACCTTTTGCCAAAGGTTCTACTAAAGACTTAGCAGGCAATGCACGCCTTCTTAACACGTTGGTCTACGTTTATTTTCCAGCTAAGTTTAGGGTCCATGGTTACCCTGAGGTACTCGATGCTCGAAGATAGAGTGAGTGGTTGGTTGTTCAGACGGGAAATGATGGGGATTTTGTTTGGCTGACTTCGTAGAAGAGCATTATGTCACCCCAATTGATAGTTTCGGGCTGTAGCTCACGGATTGCTTGGATGAAATGGCCTTAATTGCTTCAAGTTGTTTCATTTTAGTTTTAGCAATTCGGTTTGAAATGCATTTAACTCGGTTCAACTCGGTGTGGACCTAACTCAGGTTGACTAGGTTTTCAACTCGAGTTGTTCCATTCCTAGTTCAAATTAATGTCTTCAATTTCAGTTTTAAAAAAGTCAGTTAACACGGCTCTGTGACATCCACCGTTGTCTGAAACGTCGTTCCCAGCCTAAATTTTTGATGTTTGTTAACTTGATTCCTAAACTCTCGGCCACAGCAGCCACATTAAGTGTTGGCCACTGCGGGTGGTACCGCAAAAGCCTACGTACAGGAGTCGGTTTGGTCTACACAGCACCTACTTTGGAAAAAAGTTTTCAATGTTTTCCAACACCAAAATCCAACATTTAGGAAATAAAATTGCCAAATCCTTTCATTTAACATCAATTTGCAATTTAATTCCTGTTTTTAATTTGTTGATAATAGAAATTGAATTGTGATCATAATTTAAGCAATAATCTCTCCAATGAAAAAACTGTGCCCTGAGCGACGTCACAATACAAAAAGATGGCGGTATTGACAAGCTGTCGCTTTGACACTTTTTTCTTTAACCATGGCTGACACTGATTTTATATATTAACTATTATATAATGACAAATGATTTAAAACAATTCACTAGATGGATCACCATGTACATATCAAAAGGAACTTCCTCATAACCAGTGCAACAGATAAATACCATTTAAAAAGAAGAAGCAATTTCACTTCATTGTCAACTGCAACTGTCAAGACCAGTTCATGCGAAGACATGGGAAAAGAAGAGACCGCCTTTATCTCCTGTGGCACCTGTGCAGCACACACATTTCATCGAGACTTAACTGGAAGATGTACCGAATATGAATATCTGAAGAAAGCAAACTAAACGTTGCTGAAGTTTTCTGTATACACCCTTCATAAATGTCTTCTCCTCCTTTTCTCCGTTTCTATTGACTGTCACCGGACAGTTTTGGGCGTTTTATGATTTCATCCCCGTACTTCTCTCTGCCGGCCAGGGATCTTCGTGACAGTCACATTAATAATTAGAAAGCACGCCAATAACGAGAAGGTCATAGTGGACAAATATAAGTTCGGAGCAGTAAATGACCTCGCCTCCATAATTAAAAATGCTAATGACTCAAGCACAGAGATCAAACGGCGAGACAGTCTTGCGAATCGCATTTTTGTTTTCGGCTGAAGAACTAATTAAGTTATAGATTCCTATCAGATGGACTCATCTTCATCCTTCGAGGCCATTTTGCTGCGGCGTTCCATGGCCAGAAAGGAATAGAGTCCAGCTGATTCAATTGAAGAGCAAAGTTTCTCGTGTCCAATTTGTATCATCGCCGACATGCTGTATAGCTCTATGAGTCTAGTCAACATCGATCCAACAGTTAAGGGGAGTATATAGGAATCAATTCAGAGAACCGAAACATGTTAGTGACACTTACTAAAGCGAATCCGACAGCCCCATCGCACAAAAAGTGAACACAGCTCGCAGGGTGTGCGTTTTCTCATATCATCCCATCACCGTGTTGCAATATACTGCAGCACACATCACTATTCGCACAGAGCTTTCAACGTCGTATCATGTGAACGTAATCTCACCACCGAGTTAAAAATGCGCTCTGTGCGGCGAAACTCATAATTTAATGAAATTTCATACAGTGAAGAGCGAACATGTTCTTTCTTTGGTCGGCATGACAACCTGATGGACTTGTGACTAGCTGGTGCAACAAATATTATATTTTCCTCTTGCAAATGGAAGGGACTTTACTTTTAATGAACCGCGAATTTTGACTAGTCTTCTCTGATAGTTATACCTTCAAAGCATTTTTAAAATTTAAAGTTTGTATGCTTGGGACTAATTTATCGACATCCTATACAGTACCTCACAAAATTGAGCGTACAACCATGGAACAGCCAAAATTATTCCTTTTTCAATGGGAAGGACTGTTTTAAAAATAAAAATTTAAATGCAGTTTAGATTATTATAAATTGCATAGTTATAGTTGGAAAAAAAAAACAAATTAAAAATAATGAATTCAAAATAAAAAAAAGCAAACTAAATTAACTTCATTTAATCACACAAAATTGATCGTACACAGTAAAAAAATAAACGTTTAAAAAACTCAAAAGCGGACTTCAAAATTACAGATAAATATTTTTTTTTTAATTTTGTTAATATTTGGTATGACAACCTTTTTAGCGTCTATAACCGCCTGCAAGCGTCGTGGTATATCTACCAATTTCTTCGTAAAAGAATGCATGCCTCGTCAGTTCTATTTTTTAGCTCGGCTTTACTAGAAGAATTCGTTTTTTTTTAAATCTGGTTTTAATCTTCTGGCACAAATGCTCAAGAGGATTCAAATCCGGTGATTGTGGAGGAGTTCCGAGCTGTTTTGGAGCATGATAGAGTAACCACTCCCTAACTTCCCCTTCTTCTCGAACCAGGAGGCTCGGATTAGAACACCATCTTTGCTGGAGCGTTGTTGTCTATTCGCTCGATGCGGCCGAGCCAATGTCGTCGACGGATTTTTGCCCTCCTGACATCCTCATAGAGGTTCGCGGTTATGTCTTCTCGTCCATTCGCTTTCCTCGCAGACGGGACCATATTTCGGAGGCAGACATTTTCTTTCGAATGCGCGAAGAATCAGCTCTGCAGTTTTGCTTATCCTCCAGCTTTCGTCGCCATAAGGGCACGGCTGGCAAGATAAGAGTTTCGTAGAGCATGAATTTGGTCCTTCGAGTCTGGAGCTTGGATCTCAGTTGTTGTGATAAACCGAAGTAGCATTGGTTGCCAAGAGCAATTCTACGTCGGATCTCCACTAAGAAGTCGTTCGTGGCTTTCACCTGTGCCCCGAGGTAGACAGACAGACTGACTTGTAGGAACTAGTGCCTTCCGTGCTTACAGCAACCCACCGTACTATCTTCTTCAGTACCAGATTAAAGAAATCACACGCCAGCAAAAATCCAGAGCAGGTTTCAAATGGCTCAGAGGTCCCCGAGCCGAACTGCACTGTGCATCGCGACTCAAGCGGACTAATTCTCACAGCATAACAGCATTCGGCCATCGCTTCGAATAACTATTTACGACGAATGCTGTCGAATGCGGTTTAAAAATCGATACAAATATGGTGAGTTTCGATTATAGTTGATTTGCCGGGCAGAAAGCGTATATATGCGTGTATACAATTTTGTAGGCGACGCTGGGTAGCGATATATCTCTGTAGTTGTTGCAAGAGAAAGGCTCGCTTTTTATATGGTTTGGGCTTATGAAGCTGGTATTCCAGTCGTTCGGCTTCGAAATTCAGCAGATGTTCTGGCGCATGTTCCCTACCAAAACATTGCCACCAGCCTTGAAGAGCTCTGACGGCAAGCTATGTTCCTCACTCAGCCTTTTAATAGCTGTGCCGACTTTTTCAAAGCTAGGTGAGAGGACTTCTGCATTAACTGGAGGTGGGATTTCCTATAATTCTCTCCTGGTCAGGCCCGCTCAGAAGGTGATGAAAGTGCTGCTGAAACACACCCACTATTCCCTGCGGGTCTGTAACTAGATAACTTCTGCAATTTTAAAGAGCCTGGTAGTCTTTCCAAAAGCCATAGACTCTTCGGTATGCTTGAGCTGGGAGGTTGCGAGATACATTTTTTTCGGGCGCAGAAACTTTTTCTCCTTTAAACTAAGAACTCCAATTCACCCAAGTACTATGGTTGAAGAAAGAAATCAGCTGATTTCAAGAGCTCACACGTATTCACAGACACGGTGCGGTGGATATCTGTTACCCTCTTATTTCTGGTCCGAATTATGTTTGGGAATTCTTAAACTCACCGTCAAAAAAGGTTTTTTTTTCGTGCAATCGTCCGACATTCAAAGGAGCACGATCTTTCATCTTCGCTTATTTACGCGATGACATTGACTTGATTGGATGAACATGACAACACGTCAATGAGGCCTTTGGTAGCATTAAATCCGATACGGCTAAAATGGGCATAGCGGTGAAAGTGCTGGCTGGAGACGGTTGTTGGATAAGGCCCGGTCCACCCCGGAATGTATCACCAAACAAAGTAGAAGAAGTTGGTATATACGACCGCTTATGAAAACCAAAAACACCTCAATGACCGCAAAAACGTAAAATTCGAATTTATAAGAGAAAATGAGTAAATACAACGATCGCTTGAGCTGAGCAAACACATTTGTACCACTTTTTTTTCAGTAGATTTTAAATGAAAATAATATGAGATCGCTTGCCAATCTCTGGCGAATGTATATTTTGTGGTAAAAACTGCAATTGGGAGGCATTTCAAAAAGACTACATAGCTACATATATTTAATTTAAGCTTTGCAGTATATACATGAATAAATTTATTTGCGGATTTTTTAGCCCTACCAATCCTTGTAAAAACTACAAAATCTATTGAATTACATCCAAGGACATTTTGTCGGAAAAAGTACATATTATTTAATACCCTTTACCTATTCGCTGGAATGTTTGATGAGGACTTCGTTGGAATAGGTAAATTTAGAATGAATTGCATTCACAAATAGTTTCTGTGTGGGTAACTGAGAGCAACTGCCATATTTGAGACTCTAAAAACGGACGCTAAACAATGGAAAAATCTCTCTGTCCACAACGACACCATGATGTTTTTGCGGATATTTCAGTGAATGGATTGTGTTATTGAGCCAAGAACGCTTTTTTTTTGGCATGAATGTAGTGCTGTGGAAGAGCTTGGTGCACTATGTAGTATAGGTGGTTCACCCCGGTTTAACTCGAATTCACGAGCCACCCATGTAATTATTTTATTTCTCGAAATTGATACTTCAGCTAATTTTCGAGAGAACTTATTTGTATTTTGAACATCATTTTATTCCTTTTGATTCAATGATAAATTAAATGACGGGAAACTTCTTTATGGATGAGTTAAATCCATCCTTTAATCCATAACTGACTTCGCACATTCTCCGAAGTAATAAAACAGAGGTCTCCCTTTGGGACGCCGACTAACAACTCTTCATCCATCGGATCCATGCAAATTTAATTAGCTTTCATCTGTAAGTGTATAAGCAAAATATTAAACTTGTCTTTTAATCGCCTAACTTTAGTTTATCTTCCTTCATGACTCATGTCTTTCTTTTTTTGCCAGTCCTTCGTCTTGATGGCTTGTTACAAAAATGTATGATTTTTCCTCATAGTTCATTCATTTAATCCAAAACTACTTTCGTATGCTGCCGCATATTTTTCTCTGCTCCTTTTCCGTCGTTTCTTTTCAATTTGCTATGCAGGAGATAAAAATGGATATTTGTGGACAGCTCACTTAAAGAATATTTCCCTTATTGAATGTCTGCCTGCTTTCTCTTGTTTGCAGGTGTTTCTCTTTGCAATATTTGATACGCATAATATCAGTGTTTTCTTTCTCGCCTTGGATTGGAAAATACATTTTCTGATCCCTCTTGTTTATTCTCTCCAAGAATGATTGCATTTAAACCTTTTCCTTCTGAAAATAAAAATAAACATGATAAGCTACTTTTAGGATGTAAGATTCCTATATCAATTATGTGTAGAATAAATTGATTCATTCTTATAATATGTAGCTAGATAAGTGCATTATGCATACACAGGAAAACGACGTGAATTCGTAGTGAGCTATAATGTAAGGAATAATTACACATACTCACTAAAAGTGACCGCAGTCAATCGAACAATTTTTTTCTGTTGCGTTCTGCAACGTTATTCTAGACGGCAATTCTAGCAATTCTACATATGCAAACTAAGCACTATAAATCTACGCTCCTCGTAAAATTTACTCCTTTATTATTGAATGTTCATTAAATGAAATTTAAGGTGCACGCTGAAAAATACTTCTCAAAGTGACTCTCCCAACGGTTTATCATACAAAAATGACAAGCCGGCGCCAAAAATCCTTGAACAATTTCGCACGTAGACAGAGATACCGGTACTTTTAGTCGCTGTGACACAATATTACAGGCACATTTGGTTACTATTCCAATCCTTTGGCTCCAATAAACGAAATAAATTTGAGTAAAAGCTTTGTAAATTTGGTGAAAAAAATATCATGCTATTTCATCTGTGCGTGCTAACCAAGTACCAAAGAGATAATATCAACTTTTTTTCCAACTTTTTCTGTTATTAATGACTAGTGAGTTGAAGTACGTGAGAGTTAATAATGAACGGCTTGTATTACCATATAATTTTGCAGTTTTAACTAAGAAATAATTTTATTGGCTTGCACTTCAGATTAGTTGTTCCTCTCGAGAAACGCTCACAATAAAAGTACTTACGTACTTGTCAGGCCGACGACCCATGAAGGGTGCGGAGCCTGATATATCGTTGTCTTCCATCGCTGACGGTTCTGGGCATGCTGCTTCCAGTCATCAAGACCAAGCAGTTTAATATTCGCCATGACTCGATCTCTATACTGGAGGTTTGGTCTTACTCTCCTTCTCGAACCAGAAGGCTCGGATTCGAAGACCCTCTTAGCTGGAGTGTTGGTGTCCACACGCGCGATGTGACCGAGCCAGTATTCGACGGAATTTTGCCTTCCGGACTACATTCATATCCTTGTACAGCTCGTACAGTTCGCGGTTGCGTCTTCTCTTTCAATCACTTTCCTCGCAGACGCACCAAATATCCAAATAATGGCTCTGCCACTCTGCTCCATAAAGCAGGACTGGCAACATAAGAGACTTGTAAAGCACGATATTTTTCGACAGACCGAAGTAACATCGGTTGCCATGGGTGGTTCTACGTGGGATCTCCACTGTGATGTCGTTTGTGGAGTTAACGTTTGCCCAGTGGTAGACAAACTACTGTCGATTGAGATATATTTTCCTAGATGGTGTGTGAAATCTGGTACGCTGAATAGGATTTTGAAGGCGACGTTGAGTTGTTTGCAAGAGAAAGAATCGGCTTTTTTGTGGATGAGGCATATGGAGTTTATATTCCAGTAATCGGGCATGCTTTCGTCCTCCCGAACATTCAGTTTTTCAGTCTTTTAATGGCTGGACCGACTTCTTCAAAGCTAAGTGAGGGGAATGACGAAGAAGACACTGTTTAGCGTCAATGGTCTCAAATATAGACCGATGTTAACTGAGTTTGGGTGGCTACAATTGGTCAATACAACACACAAAGTTACAGAGAGAATCTATGACATACAAGCCAAGCAACGATCGTGCTTGTGAAGAAGAAATTTAGTAACTCGGTAATCTCACAAAGGGCGTCCATCGATTCGGCGTTGCGATAAGTTAAGTCACGTCTTTTATCTACGCTAAGAAGCCGACCAATTTTAACGGCCCTTATGCCAAAATTCGCAAAGCCATTGCCGGAATAATGCCGAACGCATTGAATAAAAAAAATTGGATCGACTTCTTGAAATACAGAAAGCGAGGTCGAGGCGGTCATTCCATTGTTTTGTTATTCCACCAATAATAGCATGAATGGATAAAAATAAAGCCAGAATAAATTCTACATCTCACACTGTTAACCTCGTTATTCTTGTCCGATCACCATGCAATTCTAAAGTCTCTCAATTTTTTCCCAGAATCAGGATTTTGGGGAACATACGGTTGATGGAATTTATTAATTATCGTAAAATAATACAATATCAATGATGATGAAAGTCCTTTTCATTGGATGAAATTTCCACATAATTAATTTATCAAAAGGTTAATATGGCGCGTCCTGCCTCATTAGTGCATCCCGAAAAAATCATTAAATGAGGAATTCTTTGTGTTACATTACTTAGCATTGACCTCTGACTTTTCAACTTATTAGGTCAATTAACGAAGAATGGAAAAGTATAATTTGCCTTGGTGAAGTGCTATGGCCCCTTTGGAACGTCCTATTCAATCCCATCCGGTGAATTATAACTTTAAAAAAAATGCGGATTCATGTTCGACTGATATATTTATTCAATTCAATTCAATTCAATTCTATTATTTGAACATGTCTTACATGCTAAAAACTTAAGCTAGCTAAATCGGGGTTGGCTCTGTTGCGCCTCTAGGGATGGGGTGGTGGTAAGGCGGTTCATTTAGCCGCGATGGTGACTGCTATCACTGCTTTGATAGAAGTGATACAGTTCGTTGCTTGATGTCCTTGGAAACGTCTGCTCATTAAGCAGATTTAATGCGTTAAGGAATCGTTGTCTGGGGGTCGGACTTCTCGGGGTTCCTGATAGCCATGATTGGGTGGTTGCGGATGTCATGTAGTTGCCTCTGGAACAGTGTCACTAAGATCTCTTGTATGGGGACGATGCGGGCTTCCTCGTAGAGTCTATTGTTGCTGGAGTACTTCTGGTGGTTCCTGTCATAGGTGAGACCGATGCATATTCGGAGTATCTTAATCTCGAATATCGAAAACTTTGTCATGCTGGTCTTGGAGTCGACTGATATATCCATTATTTCACCGCATTACTTTTTAGTAGCCCCGACTATCCGTTGTCAGAAAAAGTGATGAATAGACGAAAGTGGATGTGTTTACTGGCGCAATAGCACACAAGGCATTTGACTGCGTGAACAAAAAGAAGCGGAATGAAATGAAATTCCCAATTCGTAGCGACCTCATGTGAATTTGTCTATAATAACAACATCCGCATGCACAATAGAAAAGCACATTAACAGGCAGTCGTGTGGACGATGCTGAGGTTTCATCCGTCGGGCATACTTTCATCCAACCATATTTTACAGATGCGTTACCAGCTGCTTTGAAAAACTCGGCAGGCAGTCCATCGGAACCAGAAGCCTTGTTGGACTTGAGTTTGGTGCTCTCATTTCACCCACGTTGGTAGGGCGGAGTTCCTGTCCATCATTGCCTATATTGGATGGATTATTCTGCCTGACAGCTGTATTTTCGTCGTCAACGCCGCTATACAGTCTGCAGAAGTGGCGTTTCCAAATTCCCAACATTGACTTTTATTCTACTACTATGTAGATCCCTGCAGGCTTCATCTCGGTTTCGTCGAACCTGACATGTTCTTTTTCATGTGGGTAGAGTTTCCAAACATCGTTCCTCCATGCTCTTGCTTTTTCTTTCTGAGAAGCCTGTGCTCTTCGATTCTTTTAAGCTCGTAGAGCACACGAGCAGCTCTCGTTTTTCTTTGCAGCGCCGCTTTGTATGCTTCCTATTTGGCTGCGTGTACTCGCTGACATTCCTCATCGAACGAGGGGTTTCTTTGAAACCTAGCACATCAGTTGGTTGGTGCCTCGGAAAGACGGAACGTCCAAAATGCTGCTAAAATGTCTTGCGTCAATCGCAATATGATCAATTTGGTTGCATTACATTCTCAGAAGATTGCAGTCTTTTACAACTCTTTCGTAGAAGCAGAAAGAGTCATATTTCTCCTCTATCGCAGCGTGCGCACATATGAGGCTTATGTTGGCGAATTTATCCTTGATTCGGATCGATTCCAAGCACTTCTTGCCTAAGTCTGCTGCTGATGACAAGCCCCATCCAATCGTGCGATGACCCGTTCTTTGTTATAGTCACTGTAGTAAATAACATCGCTACGAGAATGCCTGACGCAGTATACGATCTAATAACTTTACATTAGGCATATTTTTCGACTACTCATTACTCAGCTCAGTAAGAGTTTACACGTAAAGCAACAACAAAACAAGCGAGTAAATCATTAGTGAATAGGACGCGTTGAAAAATATCATTCATAGATGGCGCCAGAGGAAAATATTTGTTTATTAAAGGTTGGTATAAATCGATTATTTGACACTTGTAAGTGTTTACTTGTTGATGTACTTGTGCACATTTATAAAATATCAAATCATTCAGATTATATGTTTGGCTATCCATCATTTGTGTATTTTCTTTCATTTTGAGAATTTCGCTTATTTCTGACATTAGAGTCTTTTGACATATAATGCAATGGACGTAAACACACGTACCAACTTTTTCAGAAAAATTTAACAAAGTAAAAGACGTTTTTTTGAGAATCATTACTGAGCTGAGTACTGTTATAAAAACACGCTTCAAAAACAAATTCCAGTGATAGGAGAGTAAGAGTGGAATGATTTCTGTAGAAAAGCCCAGCAATTCTGGCGCAATTGACTGATTATATATTTCAATTTAAATGCATTGTCACTTGGTCAAGCTTTCAAACTATCAGATGTCAGACGCAGCACCGTCTTTATATTTGATCTACTCTGACTGCATGATAAAAAGAAATTCAAACAAAACAAAAATACTTTCAATTAATACCTTACACGTCTCGAAAGTCTACTGTTCAAATATTCAGTTGCAGACCAAGTCAATAGTCAATGAACGAACTGAGAACGAATGTCAATTGCTGAAGAACGTGATCCTGTTTCTCTAGCTACAAACAGAGTGACTGATACATAATTAATTGAATTACCAAACATGCATTATAGCAGATGAAATCGTGATATTTATAGAAGACCATCACCATACGCGTACACTGAACTTTCACACAACACATGTGCAAACTAAGGTCCCTTTGCTGTCACGTCACATAAAAGCGCTGTTTTGTTCTTTTCTTTACGTTCAATTTACCACACTTGATTGATGATGGGCGAATGTTCCTTACCATGGCGTTAATTTATTAATGATTAAAGTCTTTATTTTGCTGTTGATATTGGTTTGCTTGTTTTGAATAGACTTGTGGTTTAGTTGTTGCTTCGTAGTTCGTACTGTTGCCTAGTAGGAAGATGGGATACGGTAGCGACTGAACCGGTTCATGACCCCTTGTATTGCTTCTGGGGTTCATAAGCAGACAGAGCCATGCTAAATGTGACGTTCTTGGCTCCAACTTCTCTTGTTACCATTTCTTAGAAGGAATTCTACTTAATATCCTGAGCCACTATCTTATTTTAATCAAAAACGTACGTACTTTTCCCTCTTCAACGAGCTACCCCCTTCCACGCGGTCAGGTTCTACAACACAATTTGCTTGAGTAGAACAACCGGCGGAATTAATAAATCAGTCGGATTTGCTTAGCATGATTTTGGACAATGCCGTGTATTATTTCCGCTACAGACATCACCGCTTCCGTGCACTCGTAACAGCTGTTATGTTGCTGAATCACGCATCTTCCGGAGTGCCACCAATTGAAGTATTCTCCGTGTCATTCCCATATCCTTTGCACGTGTTCTTAAGTGTCATGGTTTCAGCTGCTAACCTTTTATGTACCCTTTCAACACCGTCACCACACTTTCTGTAGACATTAAAGACGTATACATATACGAATGGTTTAATCCTACCAAAGCCTATGAGAGCAAATTGGAATCACATCCCGCACGGGCCGACTACATCCTGCCTCTTGCATAACCATGCGTTGGGTAATGCACTTTATGCACCACAAAATTGCCTCCTTTTGATAGACAAAGCCATTGAGGCAATCACTAATCGGATGAGTTCATCCGGAAGAATGTGTATAATCCCCTTGCATGCTCATTAGACAGAAGAGTCTTATCCTTGCCAATAGGAAGTGCTCAGCACTGTATCAGCATGAGGTGTGCATATGGAGTTATTTAGAATTGTGAATTTCTAATTGGATGATATCTTTTTGAGATTACGAACAGAACATGGAAAGTCATTTCAGTTATCTGGGATTATTCAGGTTCAGAGATTATTTCTCACCATTGGGGATTAAGTGCTGCAATTGGAAAGGAATGCAAAAACATGTAGGCATTTCGGGGGAAGTAAATTGAATATGTGTTTCCTAAAGCTCTTGCAGTTTAATTTTAAATGAGTAGGAGGGCGTAACATTTCCGTGAACTGTGATAACTTTTTGGTTCCATCTGATGTTTAGAGGGTTAGTTATGAAATGCCACTTGTAAACACTTGAGTAGAACAAGCTGTTGCAACATGCGGATATAGCGCGAAACAAAAAAATCCCTAACCAACAAGTGTAGGAGCGGTGGTGTGCGTCTAACCACTGCTCCAACTTAGAGGATTTTCTAATCCGATCATCCTTGACCTGCGATAAAATCAAGAGAAAGCTTAGTCCAGAGCTGACAGAAGGCAATGTAGGACTGTCAACGATGGAAGGCTGTGATTGCTCATGCTGCCTTGTAAGTAATTAACGAAGCACACCTTAGACCAGAGATACCTAATTTTTTCGGCCACGGAACTTACTTCCTCTATCACTGTCCCGAGTTTGCTTGAATCAGAAAGCAGTTACCTCCTGATGACCTGAGAGGTGGTGATGTGTTGGGGTATCACAAAACCACCAAGTGTTCCTTCGGGGGAACAAGAAATTCCAGAAAATGTAGCCTACTTGCCTGGTTATACAAAGGAACAGTTTTTGAGTCTCAGTTTCAAAATGTAGATTTCTAATAAACTTCACATAAAAAAGTACACCTTGCTCCATAAAGAATTGCTATTGACATGTTTCTACGACTCAAATGGAAATGTCCAAAGTGAATTTTCCAAATTGAAATGGCAGGCGAAAAAATTAAAAAAAAAACCTTGGATCAGCAGCGCGTGGTGTGTCTGCAATGAAACAATTACTTTTTCCTCCATTAAAAGGCCGCCCAGTGTACTGTAATTCACTTAACACTCCGTATACACTCGAACATTATGACGGCAGCAAGCATCCTCCGTCAAGCCCCAACTTTGTTCACAATCAGATAAATTTCAGCATCAGGGTGAAAAAATCTTCTCGCTACCTTCCGCAGCAACCGACCCGAAATTAATTGATTCATTAATTAATCAGACCCTTTCGGTCAGATCTCATCCGAAGTCGATTAAATTCCTCCCCTGCAATACACTCATATATTGACAGGTGGACGATTTTATCACTATAAATTATACGACCATACTTGCGGATGGATGTGCTTAGGGGCTATACGTCCTCCGCGTAAACACACGCGATACGAGAGAAAAACGAAAGTATTATGAGCTTATGGGGTTATTTTGTGATCGAAACCACCGTCATAACTTTAGCCGAACCGATTTCGTGAGACTTTCTTTTTTTCTCATCCTATTTCTGGGTCCACAACTAAAGCACTTACGCGCTTAATAAAGCGGACGAAAGAAAAACAAAAAAAAACTTAGTGTTCAGAATATGAATACTCTCCGCATTTATTGAGAGGTAAAAAAACGGAAAGGAAGGACGATTTTTTATCAGTCTTTATATTCAAAGAGAACGTAAACTAGTTTGAGGGTACTATACGAGCTCATAAATTCATATATATTTTCGTGAAACCAAGCATGAAGCCCGTGCACATGACCTTATCCTCGGCGTTAGCAGTGTGGAGGTGGTATCGAAAATCCTACATGAATAGCACACATAGTGGACCAAGAGTGTGAGCACTGGTTATTGGCTGATATTTATTCATGTTTTCATTCCAGACAGAGAGAAAGAGGCGACATTTCGTGTAGGCGCGTAAATGTAGTTTCCAAAGTTCAATACAGTTTCTTTCACAATCAAGACTTCACGGTCAATTAGAAAAAAACTATTTAGACCGTAACCGTGTACACGAACTAACATACATTCAAAGCGTGATAGACAACTGAGTCCCAGTGGCGGACTTAGAGACAGCATATGTACAAATTTTGTTTGAAGGTTTTTTCGAGCTTCGCTCGCACTGAATGTTTCTATTAAATCATTACAATTTATATACTTATATTTTTTGCCAACGATAGGCTCCACAACGATTCTGAAATGTGTATCTCCCCTTGTTGCCAATTCCAATATACGGTTCACGCGCCAAAACTTCATATACCGCTATATCAGGAACCAGAGAACAAAAGTCTTGGTGGAGCTACACTTTATTCACCCGGGTGTAGTTTTTTTTTAATTCACTTATGAAGTCTCACTCACTTGTGTGCGCCATCTCGTTCGATGACGTCCTCTACTGCGTTGTTCCAATTGCTCGGTGTCGAAGACTCTTCGGGCCGGAGCTGTGGTGTCTATCCGATCGCCATGACCTAGCCATCTTAAGCGTTGTAACCGAAGACGCTTAACTAGGTGCATGCCGCTGTACAGTCCGCAGAGTTCGTGGTATTTTCCTCCAAACGCCGTCAACGGAAACAGGACCAAAGATCGCACTCAGAATTTTTCTCTCAAAACAACCAAGAGCTTCTTCATCCGCTTTCAACTGTGTTCATGTCTCTTCGCCAAAGAGCAGGACTGTGAAGATCAGAGTGTTATATAAGGTCAGCTTAATGTTTTGACGGATGGCTCTCAATTGCAATTAAATTGGCAAGAGTAATTCTGCGCTTGATCTCGGCACTGGTGTTGTTGTATTGCCCCTATTTACTTTTTTGCTGCCCATTATGACCGACACGTCGATGTTGTGCGTCCTTTCGTGTTGACAGTATGTACTTCGTTTTGCCTTAACCATTTTAGCCGCTTCCGCTTCAATGCCAGCAAACGCCTCATTGTCGGCTCACTGTGTTCATTCATTTACGTTAAAGTCGTCCGCGTAAGCAAGCAGTTAAACGAACTTTTGGAAGATCGTGCCTCGGGTGTTTACGTTTGAGTTTCGCACGATCTTCTCAAGCATGATGTTGAATAAGTCACATTGCATTAATAGTCGCCTTATTTTTCCAAAAAATCAAACTCAGAAATAAGCGTACATATAATTAGAAGAACGACAGACTGGTGGGAGTGTTGTACTACCTAGAACTTTGTGTTTCACGATATACCGCACAACTGATACAAGGATTTACGTGTACTCTTCTTAAAACGTCAAAATCGGGGCATCCGAAAGCCCCGTTGCGATATAGCCTTTACTTCCCAATTTTGGCAGTTGAATTTTCTAACTATTTGTGAAATTCAGGGCTGGCTACTGAGATGATAATTTACTTCATACGTAGTAGATCTACTGCATTTATTAATATTAGTGCATTTGCTACGTTGCAACTTGTTTCTACTTCGTTAAGCTTAATTTCATTTAAAATGCCTTATAAACGTTCTCGCAAGGTTAGGTTAGGTTGTAGTTGCTGACTGCTAAAAGCAGTCACACTTAGGCCAGAGTAGGACCATTGTGATAGCACGCGGATTGACTTCTCCTAACACCGGAACCAGTTGGTGCTTGTAGTGAAGCGATTTATCTGGCCTATGTTGGGCTTTTTAGCTCATTGAGTTTATCGAAATAGTAGGCCTCTAGGTGTAGGAACATGCAGCTAGCCAGAGCGCTGCACGAGCAGAGTAGGTGATGAGTGTTTTCTTCCACCTCTTCATCCATGCAGCTTCTGCAGAAATCATTGTATGGGGCACGCATCTTGCGAGCTTGAGTGCCAATTGCACAGTGGCCGGTTGTGACTCCTACGACAGTCCTTAATGAGTGTTTGCTGAGTCTTAGTTGACTAAGTGACCGTTTTATGTTAAGTGATGGCCAGGAAGCTTTAAAGAGATAGCAATGTTTAGATCTTATGAATACACACCCGCACTCACCAGTTCTTTAGTCTTCGATACGTCTGTGAAAATACGCAGACGACCATCCACCGTTGTGGAGGGAATGCTGATAGAGAAATTCTGCTCGAAGATAGCATGGGGTATTAGGCGGTCAGTGTCGCTAGGAAAGAAGTTAAATTCCTTGAGAATGGATGAGTGGCCGATGTTGACGTCGGACAACAGTCGGAGTGTTTTGAATCTCAAGGTTGTGCTGGCTGCTATTTGTTTTCCGAATATTTCCAATGATGGAAGATGGAGGAGAATATTCAGTGCGTCTGACGGAGTACTTCTCAGTGCTCCGCTGATACACAAGCAGGCCAGTGTTTGTACAGGATTGAGTGCCTTGCCATTGATAGCTTTGCTTAGTGCTGTCCACCAAACTGCATCCAATGACTCGTTTGCAGCTAAAAAGGGAAGAAGAAGAGGCTTTATTGACCCTATCCTGGATGGCCCAGAAAATTCGCACTAGCAGTTAGCTGTTATATAGTGCCACACAGCAGTGGGGGGTCAAACTGAGGGAATTTGTAACTCCTGGTGATCTACTACGATTATGATTTTACATGTATCGCTTTACTCTATCATCCGACACAAAGCCAACTATAAGTTTACCCATAGTCGTGAGTACCTTAGTTTCTCCTTGAATTATCGAACTTATTGTAAATCTCCAAAAACTTCCTAGAGTCTGAAAGCAAAAAAAAAACATTGAGTTGTGTGAGAACATTTCAATTTAGGAACAAAGCGGCCGCCAAAATTAAATTGGTGTGTCTAATTATCCGAACAAAAATCAATCAGTTTTATTTGTGTTCACACTCCCAAGAGTAGTTTTTGTGAGAGACAATAATTGTGCATATCAAGCGGAAAATCTAATTATTTCAGCTGAATTTTCCGCTAAATTTGCCATGCTGATCTGGTTGTAAAATCACGTTGGTGGATATTTGAAGGTCGTAGAGAGCGGGTTTCCTTTGTAACATTGAATAGACGAGTATCGTGTAATAGTACAGACGTTCATGTTGTGCAAATTGCAAACAACACCGCTACACTATCGAGGCCAATTTTCGAATGTTTGCTATTGCCGAAAAACCGACGAAAATATTGAAGCAAATTCGAGAGAAAACGTCCGTGCGTGATATTCGGTCCTGTTTATGTTGATGGCATTTGGAAAACAATGCTCAATCATGAACTGTATGAGACATGAGTTTAGCTAGGCGTCTAAGAATGAATCGACAAAGATAGCCTCGATCAACTGGAGGCATGAAGAGCGGATGGACAACTTTGCTCTAGCCCGGCGAATCGTCCACTCAGAGGCTGGGGAACAAACAGAGGACAGAGACGAACGTCGTCGCATAATGTGGTGCATACAAATCGAGGGGGACCTCAAGCAGCTGGTGGCAACTACTCAGAGATCACGTTAGTTAGGAAGGCTTCTTGATGAATATTGAAACTAGTAGTCAGAAATTGGATCTACCGAGTACTGAAAGCGAGGTTGAGGCGGCCATTTATACTGGCATGAATGTAGCTTGAAAATAAAGACAGTGTCAATTATATAAACACGCTTACTGACTCCTGAACAATTATGTGTGCAGTGACAATGTAGGCAAAAGTAGGCGTAGGTGTAAGGCCTACACGGCTCTCTATTACAGCAAACAGTCGATCGGGCTAAACTGTTGAAAAAACCCATACTCTGGACAGAAGGTAAAGGTCTATAAAATTAAACACGGACCTCATGATACCAGAACTTTCGAGAAGAATTTCTCAACTAGTTTCAGCCCAGATCATACTGGGAGTCTGAACATCAGACTGAGGTTCCACTGCGACTTTTCACATATGTATTGAAGATGAACGCAGAAGTTGGTGTTAGCGTCTTATCCAAAAATCTGAACATCCAGCTGTCATACGGATTATAAAGTGTTCAATAATTTGTTGTTAAATTCGGGGAATGAACCCAGAATGACTACTCCACGCAAGCCACTACTTCTTCATATATGAAAAAGAAATATTCATCCAACCCACCCATTTCACAGCTAACGTTTAAACTAAATGTTCGCAGTTACACTGCGTATCGCATCACAGAGTTCTCGTGAGATCCTCAAAGTGGCAGTTTCATTCTTTTGGAAGGCCTTGATGTTCCAAATCCAGTCGTAAATCTTACCTTACTTAACTTGCTATAATAGTCAAGTGGTGGCAGATGAACAACTTCATTCTTCTAATCTAAATGACGACAAAACAAAAGGAAACTAGACATAAGAATGCTGTATGCTCAAATGTGGCACTGAAACTTTGTGCACGAGTAGTGGCCGATCCTGTCTCGCCTCCACTGGAATTTGTTTCGATTGTTCCTTCATCTTCATATTTTTTTGTTTGCACATATTCAGGAGAATAAGTAACTTTCCATTATAAAGGTTAACATGGAGATTTATTCATGTTTTCTCGAAGTTTCCCACATCATTTCTTTAAAATATGCAATTCCAGAAATTCATTTAAATTCGATGAATTCAACGTGAAAAACTTAACACAGGGATACTGTTGTTTTTTGAATAAATCCATATGTACCCACTGTTTGGGTGGCGGAGCTCCTGTTGTAAATTTAAACCTGCGTAGGTAAGTATACCATACACACACTCGGTCTGCGAGCGTACCTTGAATTCGAATGTAACATGAAAATGTACATATGGTGTGTGTTTTTCGTTTTCACTTGTATAATTCCCTTTCTGAAGGTAACCTCAAGCACAGATTTTTCGGCAACAACAGACGGGTTTATGTTTGATAAGATTTATTCCCTTTCATGTACATGTGTACACATCTACAGGCGAGTTCGAGTTGAACACAAATAACCTTCCACGGGGCATATTTGTGTGAATAGGCAGAAATGAGCACTCTTCTGAACTTTGCGCTTTAGGTGAAATTTCAAAATTCTACCGAATTTATAATCACGTCTCGTAGGGCACGACTGCACGAGATACAGATACTTATCCCTGCTGAAGGGGTTTCTGTTGAAGATTCGAGGATGATTGCGTTAAGCTTATGTCCGATGAGGACGCACGGCTGGCCTGTGTGTTTCGGAACCGTTGAGATAAAATCGTCTATGAATCCCATGCTCTGGACTGGCACGTCTAATCATCCAAATGTAAAATGGCTCATGTGGTAATTGAATAACTCAAGAGCTGTATGACGTGTGCCTACGGTTTAAATGAACGTGTCCGCCTGTTTTATGTCGTGTACCATTAGGAGCTACTGGAAAACAGTTAGATACTATGGTAACTATATAAAGTAATCTAATATTTGGTCCATATTTGATTGATTGACGTACCTTAAAGCGAACTGTTTTTTGTGTGTATCCTTCACAGAGCAACACAAGCCTCTACGTTCTCTAAGTGATAATTCTCAGTATAGCTCTACGCTGCAGATATTTACTGCCGGACTAAGGATCATCTACCGATCTCTGCTTCAAAAAAACAATCTTAAAATAAACTCTCTTCGGATAAACATGGCTGACGCTGCATCATAGTTACGGCATAGTTAGGCAGCTCTTCAAAAGAATATAACTTTCGGAAAGCATACCTCGTGAAATTCTTTTGAACTCTTTCGAGTCTAAGTTCCTGTGTATCATATGGAGAATTCCAAATGATGGATGAAGATTCCAAGTACGATCCAACTAACGAATTATATATGTCCTCTAAACTAGACATATATCCCAATTCAAACTAGATATATATTCTTAATATTTCTTTCCAAAAATGCTGACATAGCATTCGACTTCGCAATAGTGTAATCATAATCCAAATAAAAATCCGACTTAGGGTAATAAAATACACCAAGATCTTTAATCTCTTCTATGCGATTGAGTCTACAATTGTTTAGGAGATAATCATAAATAATCGGTCCGATTGAAATTTAATACATTCGCAGTTTTTGGCTACTCAGTACTCAGCTCAGCAATGATTATCATTAAAACGTTCTTTTACTGAGTTAAACTTTTATTCCGAAAGTTGGTACGTATGTTGACGTCCATTGCATTAGATGTGAAAACACTCCAATGTCAAAAATAAGTGAAATTTAATTCTCAAAAGCAAAGAAAATACACAAATAGTGGATAGCCAAACAAGTAATACGAATGATATGATATTGTGCACAAGTAACATCAACAAGTAAACACTTACAAGTTTTATAAATAGTTTCCTCTGGCGTCAGCTATGAATGAGATTATCCAACACGTCCTGGTCAGTGATGACAGTGAAAATTTACTGAGAATTTTTAACTCAGTAAGTTGTTTTGTTTATGCTTCCCGTGTAAAATCTTACTAAACTGAGTACTGACCAGTCAAAAAAGCACGCTTAATATTAAAAACAACTTTATAGAACAGCCATAAAAACACTGGACACAAGCAAACAGTCATAGAAAGGGATGGATCTAGGTCGTCAGCAAATAGGGAAAGACAAACAAATGGGCGATAAACAATTTTACGAATGTAAAGATGCATTGTTATCGATTTAAGAACTCCGCACTTGTTGCACGCCTGAATAGATATCCAGTTATTTTGTGCACGAAACGAGCTCAACGAATTGTCCAGAATATTTGACGGAGAAAGCCTCATAAGGATTTAGCTTTGTCAAGTGGACGGAATCAAGTGGCGTTTTATACCTCCAAGATCTCCTAGTATAACAGTCCTCGACACCAAAGCAACACACTAACATGTTATCATATCAGCAGTTTTCGCGGATAACTTAAATAATTAAATGGACGATATCGACCTGAAGACGATTTGGAATAATTTACAAGACAAATATAAATACACAACGAACTGTCAGTGAGGCTTTTGTGAGCATCGAGAAGGAAGCGGCCAATATGGGGCTTGAAGTTAATAAGGATAAGACAAAGTATGTATATGTTGTCTACGAAAAAGGTCCACCAACACCGACGTCTTGGACAAAACTTCACTATAGACAGCTATAACTTTAAGAAGTGAACGACTTTGTCTACCTAGACTCCAAAGTTAAAACAAACAATGGCACCATAGCGGAGGTGAAAGGGAGGATCACGCTGGCCAATCGCTACATTTTCGCACTCGGAAGACCACTGAGGAATAAAGCCATCCCTCGATATCTCAATATAAGACCTTGATAGTCCCACTCCTGCTGTATGGCGCAGAAGCACGGACACTAACTAAAGCGGACGAGGATATTCGTGGTCGCTTCGAGGAAAAGTCCTTCAAATTATCTTCGATCTCGTAGGCACGAATGGTGCTTGGAGGAGGAGACTGAACGACGAGGTGTGTGGACTGTACAACGACATCGAACGAGTTCTGGTCAAACGAGTTCGAATCTCTCGTCTCGGATAACAAGGTCACGTGGAGCGAATGGACACTAATGCTCTGGCCCGGAAAGTCTTCGACTCCAACCCCGAGGGACAATGCGGAAAAGGAACGGACCACGCATACAGTGGCACATGCAGCTAGAAGGGGACCTAAATAAGTTGAACGTACGTGGCTGGAAGCAACTAGCACAATACCGGGCTAGATGGAGGGGCAAGTTGGCTGAGGCCCCCCGAACTGTAGCGCCGGCCAATGAAGAAGAGGAATACATACTAAAGCGCGGAAGGAGTCATCAACAACATCTTCTATGCATTTAGCATTTGTATTTTATTGAATAAAGAAAACTCAGGTTTACTAGAAGGGCTATCGGCCAGCCAACGTGTACCTAACCTGGCCCACTAGAAGACTGCTCAAAAGCTTGGCCTGTCGTTCGCTAAAAAATGCGTCTTCCAAGAAACCAAATAATTAAGATTGATGAGGATGTTACAATCACTAGAGACTGATATCGAGACCTCACTGAATTAAAGAACATACCCTCGTGATATATGTATGACGCCAAATCCTACATAGTTCGTACTATGATGCACGAATAATGTTTCGCTTTTTGCTCAACGCTTACCCACCGTGGTTTCTCTTAATTTTTTCCTATGTATGCTCCCACCCGGAAAGTCTTCGACCCCATCCCCGAGGCACATCGTGGTAAAGCAAAAGACGCCTCCGGTGGTGTACACAGCTGGAAAGGGAATTCAATCAGAACTGAACGTGTGTACCTGGTAGCAACAAGTAAAATACCACGCTGACCCGGCAAGTCAAAGGAGAGAAAGAAGGTGTACCTGGAACGTAAAAAAAACACGTAACATGCTATGTATTTCCTTTGAATCGCAGATCGATTGACTAAATTCTATAAAAAGTGCATTCATTTAAATATGAAGAACATAATATCGTCATAATCATTCATGTTTGAGGTAAACAAATATGCAAAATGGTTTATCAAGAAGTAGATCTCTCTTCAGTCTCAAAAGTGAGCAAACAAATAAATTCAGCTCGCAGATATGTAAATTGTTGCAAAAATAAATAATTCATGCTAGTCGATGACTGCCATGGATGCGGGCTCCTTATGACAGCCGCGTTAGGAGTAAATGACACGCATCAGTGGGAATTGATTTGAGTACTTCAGCGGAAAGCAAGACTTGTCGCTGGCGGTCTTTTTCACTCATGAATTATCAATGCAATCAGGTCCAGACTGAATGATTCAGTTCTCGTTGTTTATTGATTTCGTTCTGCCTCTTTTTTGGTCGAATTCCTGCGCTGTATATCTTGTTTGTTTCCGAACTTGATTTGATTTCACATTATGTATGAATGCTTTATTCTATTGCAGTTTATCGCTTCGGTTATGGTCGTTTAAAATGTATGAGTACTTTTGTGTGTGGTGCTGCGGTTAGTCAAACATTTGAATGTAATGAATCAACAACTTGGAAGTTTGTTGCAACACTTTGTACATATTGAACGCTTACTTATTAATCTTCCCTTTCGTGTGGTGCTACAGTCGGGAGTGAGCATTGGGCACAACAAGCTAGTTTCTTCAACTTCGAAGATTATTGATAAGTATACAATACTTTTTCTACAGACAATATTAACCTCTTGAGGTCTTTTTAGGCATCTCCTCAAGAGACACTAGTAAACCCTGGCGGCTGTTAATTTTTGTTTGTTTATCTACCACTCGCTCTTAGTTGAATTTTATTATGGGCATACAGTCAAACTTTGATGACTCGAACCATCATTTGCCACGAAAATATTCGAGTTATCAAGACTTTGAGCAATCAAGTAAAATACAAGTTTGACGTGAATATGCATTTATTTACAAAAAGTATTTAAGATAATTATTGTTTAAAAAAGCCTGTAATAGAAGACTGAAAAGTGATACAAGCGAAAGTTTCACTCATGTACCACTATTTTCAATCGCAGTAAGCATTGATTCTTTATTTCTTAAAATTGTAGACACTCTACTTGCCGGTACATCATACTTACGGTGACACTGACTGCTTTTTCCGCTGTAATCTTACCAGAAAATCAGTGTCGTACCTCCGCGGAACTAAACGAAACGCTTTATGCTTGTCTGAAATATTGCAAACTCATTTAAAAGTGAGTGTTGTGAAGCCGACAGTGCGTTTGTAGAACTCCCACTTAAGTCTATAAAAAGAAAACTAGAAGACGAAGCCCGAGACAGACTAAAAGCTCGTTGGCTCAGTCTGCAAACCGACGTTACATAAAAATATCGAAATCACTGAACAGTTTTAATCGTAAAGAGGTTACATACTTTCTTTCTTGTCAGACCAGCGATCCATGAATGGTCCCAGTGTGAGCCTTCCAATGCTGACTCAGACAGGCATTCGGCTTCCAGTCATCCAGACCAAGCTGTCTTGCATCAGCGATGACTTGGTCTCTATACCAGATGTTCGGTCTTCCCCTTCTGCTCGATCCAGGAGACTCTGATTCGAAGACCCTCTTTGCTGGAACGTTGGTGTCCATGTACACGATGTGGCCGAGCCAGTGTAGTCCATAACCTGGTACAGCTCGTAGAGTTCGCGGTTGTGCGGGACGAAATGAGAACCCTGGTGAGCATGATTTTGGTCCTTCGAGTCAGAAGTTTTGAGCCCAGTTGTTTCGACAGACTGAAGTAACATCGGTTGCCAAGGGTGGTTCTACTTCGTATCCCCACTGTGATGTCGTTTGTGGGGTTAAAGTTTGCCCTGAGGTAGGTTTCCTTTACTACCTCAGTCGTAATGAAATGCCAACTCTTACTTGGGTCCTCACCAGACACAGCGCCATAGAAACGCATGCATCACGACTTAACATACCACACAACGACTTTGGCAGGAGATTTCGAGATAAGGAAGGAGTAGAATCTATCCAACGTCTGGTCTGGGAATGCTTAGCCCTAGAAAAGGGAAGGAAGCTCTACTTGGGAAACTACTTTGCTGAGCTGGTGGACTTGTGCGGTGAAGAGTTGAAAAACCTCCTAAGGTCTTCAAACGCAGGAGGATGGTTCCAGTAGTTCAGTAGTAGTACAGCACAGAACAACAGACATTAATGCAGTGAGCTGTAACATATCCGCACTCCTTGCAGTCTATTGGTAACGACTGACTCACTTTACAGTCACGAACCGGAAACTGTTTTCTTTAATTTTAATATATGTGGCTACATTAATATCAGTACACTATACTATTCTAAGCTATCAGTTTTTGAAAAATAAGAAACAAACCTTGTAGCTCCCGATACTCTGTAAATTTCACCCCAGTCTTGAGCAGATTCAACTGCTTTAGCCTTGAGCTCAATATTTCAGCATTTTGTTTTGACAAATTCAAGTCCTTGACTGACTGATGTGTGGTGCATCTCAACTAATTATAATCAGTCCCGTTCACAAGCATATCTCATTCCTAGGCCGTAAACAAAGCTCTTTGGACATTGATACCGAGAAACTACTGTATGTACTACCTTAATTCTTTGGCGCGAAGTTTTGACTTTTGAGTTTGGTTAAGACAGGTAGCAAGCGCCCATGGGGTCTATCTTTAAGCGAAATCCTATACATTAATTTATGCCCTTCTTGAACATGTCCCTACGTACAAGGTGAAATTGTTTTGTTGCTACATCAAAGCAGTTATTGTACGCATAATATTCTCCTAGGCATCTTCCTGTCAGCACTCATTCCAAAGCGGTAACCTGTTGGGTTATGTACCTTAATTAACAATATTTGTGTTGTTTGGGTCTACGGTGATGAGTTAATTGCAAGAAATTCTCTCTCTCTGAATTCTATCTACAGGCGTTGGTGCGGTATTAGTTTAATTTATTGCCTGGAACCTCTCCGAACTAATTAGTTTACACTCCTTTGTATATACGCCTTGAAATGAACAATGTACATATCTGCTTGCTCAGTCTATAGCATTTGACCCACTCAGCTATACGTGGGCTAACAACGGAATCGTTGCCCCGTTAAAGGAAATCATTGTGCAAGGTCGAATAACTAAGTTCAACTTGCCATGTAATGGTTTTCACTTCAGCCTTCCACCCTTTTTCGAGGAAAACGAGAACTGGGATTAGACAGCTTTGATTAATTTCATCCATTGTATGCGCCGAGTAAAGACGATGTCTTTCAGGAATTATCTTGTCCAAAAATGAAATGATTTCACTCGAATTTAAATTTAACTAAGTGGAGGGAAGGTTGGGCGGACGTCTTGATAATTCAGAATGCCTCTTGATTGGTCTTAGGGAAATTTGGCAAGCAAACTGTTTGCCTGGAAAAGTTTTCGCAAAGCGGTCTTGGGATAGAACGGAAATGGTTACCATTTAATGGTTTAGTATGCCAATTGATAAAGAAATGAGAGTGAATCTGGGGGATTTTTGTCTAATTACACCGGAATTTTGAGTTAAGTAGAGTGAGCAGGGGATGGAGCTGGAACGTGTGGTTGCTTTAGTTCTCCGAAAAAGACTGAATAACTCCAATGAATATTGGATTGCAAAGTCGTTGCTTAAAAAAAGGAAATTAATTCCACGGAATTTTGAATTCTCGTCCACCATCTGCGACGACAGACATCTTTAATGTGGACACGAAGTCAGTGGGATTATTTAACAAAGTTACCCCAGAAAATTCCTGCTCAAGTCAAAATAAAACATACAAGTCCCAAAAACCTGACTTTCCTACGATGGTCAATCACGAACTTTTCCCCATCGCCAGCCGCTCAATGCCCCGACCAGCGTGTCCCACGACTTTTTACGGTAGTAAAAATGAAACATAAAAATAACTTCGCTCTGGCATTTTTTTTCCGCCTTCAGCGAAATTATAACTTTTTTCTCTCTTCATTTTATTGTGCTTAAATAATGAAACATCTTTTTTATGGAGGGAAGTCCGAGCGCGAATATTTTTTTACGCCGCCGGAGACCGTGTCCCTGGCTAAGCGTGATCTGCAAAAGTGTCACATCTATGCGTTGCGCGAGAAAATTGACGAAATATGCCAAGAGTGTCTATCCGTGTTGCAGGGGCAGTAAAATATTCAGTGTTTGCAGTGGGGGATAGTTGAAGCGTGGCGCATAACAACTACATTTCAGAAGAGGAACCATTCCAAGGCCATTGGGTTGAAATACTTTTCACTTCCCTTTCACGCTGACCCCGAAAGGAAGCCGTATCTACTAATTTATAAGCGAAATTAATTATGTTTTTTGGGCAATTTTTTGTTCCTCTGTTTCATTAGATATAATTGAAATTTGTGCGGAATACCTCATTTTCGCGGTCTCTCATGATATTGAATTTTGTGTATGTGTGCGGGCAGGTATCTTAATCTCTTTTGGATGATTCCTTTTATATTAAATTTCTTCGAATTTCTTTTTTCTCATTTTTCCTTTTTTTCTTTTGGGTGGGCCTGAATTTAACTTTGGGGTAGCGCGTTTGACTTTGGACAATAATTGATCGTAAATATGTATGAATTCAGTGAGGTGAAGAAATTAAAATGAAAATACATCTCTTCCTCCAACTTTAAGTTCTGTTCTTTAAGAATATTGGAAATCATTGCTCTGTCATATATGGTACTTGTCTGTACTGATTTTTCAGCTATATATATTTTTGTCCGCTCTTGTGTTATTTGTGTACAAGCACTGTGTAGATACGTATATATAAAGCGAAAATCGATGATTTCATCATTACAGACCGATTTCAAGAATCTAAGGACATTCTATATTTACTTGTCCGCATATTTTCAGGTCATGTAGACAAAGTGGACAGTTTAATTATTCCTCCTTCCTTCCTCTTTAAAATTTGTCAATATGAATATTAAAGTCCCAAGCATAACAGACTTCAGGAGATTGCAGTCAATTTAAGCACCCACAAGTTCAGATATAAATGAAATATTGGTACATGCCATAAAATGAGATAGCCAGAGCCTACAAACTATGTGAGAGACTCTCCGGTATCCCTACGTCAAGCACAAACGCCAACGAGATATGGTTGCATTGCCGCACGGCCATCAAGGAGGTAGCAGAATCCAACCTAGGCAACTTACCACACCCCCGACAAGAAATCCTTGGTATGGTGGCGAGTGTGAGCAGAAAAAACGAGCAACGGATGAGTTAAACGAAAAAGCGCTGCAACTGAAAACAAGAACAGCGGGCTAAAAGACGTGAAAGCTTCTGCGCCTGAATAAAAAGCCTATTGCAACCTACCAGCTCAAGGATATCGTAGTGTCCAGGGAAAAAACAAAAAAGACGTGAATTTTGAAAACAAAAAGCCAAGAGACCCGCAGGGAATAGTGGATGTGTTTGAACAGCACTTCCAACAGCTGCTTAGCGGGCCTGACCGGAAGAGAATGATAGGAAATCCCAACTCCAGTCGATGAAGAAGTCCTCCCACCTAGCTTTGAAGAAGTCGGCAAAGCTATTAAAATGCTGAAGAACAACATACCCGCAGGCTCAGGTGGCTTACCATCAGCGATTTTAAAGGCTGGTGGCAGTGTTTTGGTAGAGAGCATGTACCAAAACATCTGCCGGTTTTGTAAGTCCGATGATTCGAATATCGGCTCCATATGCCGAGGCGATCCTACCTCCTGCAAAAACTATAGATGTATATCCCTGCTCAACCTAGCCTAGAAAATCCTATCCAGCGTACTGTGTGATCGTCTAAGGCTTTTTTGCACCGCACTAATCGGCACGTACCGTTGACGACCGACTTTAGGCGTTCACACATCACGGCGGATAAGATTTTAAATTCATGTACTTCTATAAAAAGCCACTCGTCTCAATTTCGTTAAGACCCGTTCAATTTTGCTTACTTCAGAGGACACGAAATATAGGTACCAGAGACATGCCAGAAAACACTACGTCAGACTGAAGTGTAGTTTGAGTGGCTTTCTGTTGATACTTATGCTATGAGTGCTTGTACAATGGTATGACGTGTTTTGACTGGTCGTTACATTTCCTCTCTCTAATGTCCTCAGACTCCAGTCATAGATACGCAGGGAAGCTAGCACACCCATTTAGCCGGCTAATCTCCACCTGCAGAGTGCGAGTGCATAAGTACCTGATGTATCTATTTATTCATTCATTTCCATGGGACATCTCATTTTCGACTGTTTCACTAGACAACAGTCCTTTAGTTCACGAGTGGACTTATCTACATTCCCTGATAAGAATTTGTAAAACATTTTGTGTACTGATTGTAAGTGATAAATGAGCGTTAAGAGTATTCACCCAGCTTGGCGAACAGAACAGCTTTTTTTTTGGGAATCAGCAGTGCCCTAGACAGCTCTGATTAGACTCCACTGATAGGGTTTTGAAACAAATTGTCAATCAATATAGTTCATCGCAGTTATCTCTTGCCCTGGAATCGATTCATGCACGTAATATGGTCTGTTAAGGGAAACTCTCAAATGTTCATCTTCATTGTCCCAAAACATGAACTCGGATACTCTACTTGTGTTTAAGAACATTGATATGGAGATAGCAATCGGAGGAATCAAGTAAACAAGAATTGATTGCTGAGAAGATTATAGAGGCTGATTCATCGTAAGGTAAGAGTTGTAATATTGATCAATAAAAATCAATTATTGTTTCTCCGCTTCCAAAACGTCAATCATAGCTGGCTTTTTATAGAAGACCTAAGACTTTGCTTATCCCCAGATGAAATAGTCGAAAGGTTAAGCAATGTATAGGCGGCCAATTTAAATTAGCAAAAGTAGCTCCACAAGTCTATTGTTTCATGCGCTGTATGGCTCGTAGCGCCACCTTGTTGAAACTGACACCATGTGCTTATATTTCAGGTAGCACATAGCCGAATACAGCAGGCCAAGCTGCTGAAAAAAAGACGAATTAATTCGTCTCGTACATTCGCAGATACAGTTGCTATAGTCGCTTAACAACGTGCTGGGTGAAGTTTAAACGGTTGTAAACTTTGATAGCAGTCATGCGTGAGCTGTCGAAAAAAGTCTATTGAAAAACAAATCTCCCGATGGACCACCTTTTATTATTGTTATTTTCCCATTATTATATAGTTCGAGGGACTTACACTATAACATACAGCACACTATAAAATGTATGGCGTATGAGTGATTTTTTTTTAATTGAAAATTTCATTCACTCATAATTTTCTTATCCGAAAATGTGAAAAAACAACACTTTCGGAGTTATTTCAAAGAGTCAAAATTGACGAATCCCTTTAAATCAACGCGGAAGGGCAAGTTATGGTATAACAAAATATTTTGTTACTCCTTTTGACATGCCACACAATATTGTATTCGTATTTTGTACTTGTGTTTATTTCATCTATCGAGCTCAAGTGTACCAGGTTACAGAAATATTATGTAAGTTTCTGAAGAACAATTACATAACTAAACAATTTACTAATAAATGATTGTAATAATAAAGATCAATAATAACAAGCAACAATAGCTTCACAATAGTTACAAAACGCGTACAGTTAGTTAATGCTTCATTAAACCCTTAATTATGGCAATATCCTTACCGAAATAGATATTTTCAGACTACACGTTTTGAAGAAATTCAGGGCAGATAATACGGTACGAAAAAATATCATGTCATGAAAAAACATTGTGTAGTGAACACTTCGTCTTTAACCTTATGCTTCCAATCCAATTAAGGCAAATACTGCTTGGTAGGAAGACTTGCTATCATGTTTCCATTTCAATTGCCTAGTGATAAATCATGTAAATGCCTTCCGAACTTTTTTAGGCGTAGTGCAGAGTTCATAAAGGACGGACACCATACAGCAGAGCAGTATTCAACAATCGGACGAACAATTGGCATGTATGTACACCGACTTAAAAACAGAGAGATGAGTACAAATTCGTTTCAGAAACAATAACATTAAATTAGCTACTACGTGGTGGAAGGTGGCCAGTGACATTGTGGGTATGTGCGTGAATCCCAAGGCACTTGAACCTAGACGTCGTGGGTTCGATATCTCTTCTGAGCGACAAAAAATAATTTTCAAGGACCCGCCTCTTTTGTGCCAATGACAACACTCAAAGAGTATTTCCTGTTTAGAAAAAGCTTCTCAAACATGGCCCTTAGGATTCGGCATAAAACTGTAGGTCCCTTTCACTCGTGACAGAACAATAGCATGCACAACACGAATGGTTGCTGAAAAGCTATTGTCTGGACCTCTACGGGCCGTATTGCCACCCATATTTTCATTATTATTTGGTGGTCGATATGAACGTAACATGCTGCCTTGTGTCGAAAATCACACCGAGATCTACTGTCTCAGCTTGCCAGGAAACATAATGTCATAAACAGAAAGCAAATGACACTTATTCACATTTAACACTAGTCGATTAATATTACACCGGTTGCATAGTGTATTTGAGACACCTTGGATTCTCACACAATCTTGGAAATTTCTTATCCGGAGGAAAATTTTAATATCACCAGCATACATTAGGCAATTTGCATGGCTGAGAATTGAGGGGATGTCGTTTATGAATATATTAAAAGGAAGTGGACCTAAATGACTACCCTGAGTTACGCCAGACAATACATTAATAATACTGAATTGACAGTGACCGATTCCAACCACTTGTGTCCTATTGGATAAATAACTTGAGACCCAGGCTAGAAGAGCCGAATGAATCCAAAATGTTCATAACTTATATAAAATTATGGTATGACATACAGTATCAAACGTCTTATAAAAATCTGTATAAATAACATTATAACATTTTAAGACCCAAAAGAGAATTTCATCATATGAAGCCATGGATATTTGTTGTCCGCTATGTAAAGGTTTAGTGGTAGCCCGTGGCGTTGAGGTTATGTGCGTCGATCTCAATGCACTTGAACCCCAGGTCTAAGGTTCGATCACTGACTATGCTCAAGAAGTATGAAAAGCTTCTCAGTCTGCAGTGGGAACAGTGTGTTCCATCCACCAGTGATGGAACAAAAGCACGCAGGACAAGAGTGATTGCTGACAAGCTAGATCCTGGCCCTGTACAGGCTGGACAGCACATTCGCAGTACGAGATTGTCACCAAATTGGTCGCATGAACTCCGTGGTATTTGGTACAAAGTTGTAACAGTTTACTTTTGGTCTTAAATGACAGTAAAGTACGAGTTGCGCTTGAAAACAAAAAAAAGTGCACACATGTGAAAAAGGACATGGTGTGTGATTATGAAAGCAACTAGCGACGGATGATGGTGCTTCAGGCTCAAGTCCAATCCAGACTGTAACGAAAAGGATAAAAAAACGCCCCATAGCTTGAATATGAGTTGAACCAAAGAATTGAGTCTTCCCTCATAAAAAAATCACCAACCAACCACCAACCAACCAGTTCTGGAAATCATAACTGCGTCAAAGTGGATAACAACTTCAGTCGTACTCATGCTTTATTCTGCACATTAATTGGCAATAGCGAATACCATTGAGGTGGCCATACCCACATAATTAAATTGTGTGTGAGCAAAGTAATAGGAAAGTGAATAAAATTACTCAGAGTGAAACCAAGTGCACAACAATACCCAAAAATAATACAAAAACCTTTCATAACACATACGATTTGCTCAAGCAGCAGGCAGGCAATTCCATGAACGTAAAGACCACCACGAATTCGCAACAATCGGTTAGAGCACCTGTACGCCACAGCCAACGACCTGTACCCTGTTGAAACGCAAACGAGTTCCAGATAACGACGACTATAAATGTAATTCAGTGGAGGAGGAGGTGGAGTAAAATAAATCGATGCTTACCATCCTCAACGTGTTTCAACTCAACATGCTGAGCGAAATTACCGCGATTCCTATCGAAATAATTACGGGGGAGGAATTACAAGAGTGTGTTAACATCACCAGACAAGCGGATGATTCGGAGGTTAGCACACAATTTGGCTTGCTTTACAAACAAAATTAGGCACCAGCTTGGGTTACTAGCAACAAATTCACCGTCGCCTTTGCCACCATAAATGCTCAATACTCGAAGGTAGGAAAATGAAAAGAAGACAAGAGACCAAAGACAAACACACGGGACCGCACAACAAACTGGAGGTGTATCTAATGACTTGGGAAAAGTTGTGCGTTCGGATGAAAGGGAATTCAATTTGGAAATACCATATGTCTGCAATTATTACACTTACGACTTTCAAAAGGAAAGAGATTTTCTTCGACCCCTCATCTGCCGAGACAAGGGAGTGAGTGTGCGTCTTCGTGTCGTATTACTGCGCCATTGAATTGGCCATTGTATCCGCAAATTAACAGGTGTTTCGTACACCCTTGGGTTGCCCACACAAAACAGCCCCTGAATAATGTCTCTGCACAAAGCCCGTGTACTTAATGCTCGGATTATTTGGGCGTAAAGTCATTGGCATGACCAGCGTATTCATCTGATCTGAATGTTAGGGAAAATGTTGCGTGCAGGCTAATTACCGAAATCAATGGAGGAAAGCAAATACTAGTGCGTTAAGTTAAGAGCAAATTGATTGGGATTACGGTGGAAATGAATTCAATTGGCGGAGGGGCATCATTTGTTTGTGGGAAATCACTGTTCGCGTTTAACCGTTCCGCAGTATTAATTAGGCTCATAAAATATGGGGTAGTTATTGCGTTGCAAGGTATTTCCTGTGGTTTGTGGTTTATGGTCGATAACAGTATTTTTGTTATTAATCTATTTCTCACTGGTTTATCTATTCTCACTGGTCCTGTCTATAATCCCCTTCAGTGATCGTTGCTAATTTCATTTGTCGCTTTGGGCAAAACTCCAAGGAGATAATTCATGCTATAAGGAACTCCTACTTGAACTATTTTTCAAATGGGCCTTAGGCAGCCTAATCCTTGGCAAGAATCGTATAACACCAACCCACCAAGGAGAGGAAGGACAAGATGTAATAGTCAAGGAAGACAAGAGGTGCGTCTTGGGTCTGCTGCTACATGACACATGGTCTGTAGTCCGCGACTTTAACCAAGCACTAGTCCGCGTCTTCAATATTATGCATGAGAAGATCGTGCGAAGCTCAAACGTAAACACCCGAGGCACGATCTTCTAAAGGTCCGTTCAACTGCTTGCTTATACGACATTGACGTGATTGGACGAACCCAGCGAGTCGTCAGTGAGGCGTTTTCTGGCATTGAGGCGGAAGCGGCTAAAATGAGCCAGGGCAAAACAGAGTACAAGTTGTCATCACAAAAGGACGCACAACATCGACGTCTCGGACAGAGCGTCATATTGGGCAGCAGAAACTTTAAGTTAGTCAAGGACTTCGTCTACCTAGGCTGTGGAGTATATAGGGACAACAACACCAGTACCGAGATCAAGCGCAGAATTACTCTTGCCAATCGCTGCTTCTTTGAGCTCAAGAAGCAATTGAGTAACAGATCCATCTCTAGAAACACCAAGTTGAATTGATATAACAATTTGATCATCCCTGTCCTGCTCTATAGTGTAGACAAATGGATGCTGTTGAAAGCGAATAAGGAAGCTCTTGGTCTTTTGGAAGGAACATATTTGCCTGCTATTTTTGGTCCTGTTTGCGTTGATGGCGTCTGGAAGAAAATATTCAATATCGAACTGTACTGTCTTCGGATCCCACGCTACAGCTCCAGGTCGAAGAGTCTTCGATACCATTGCCATTCGGACAACGCAACAGAGAACGCCCTCGAACGAATTGCGCACACACGTAGACCTCAACCAACTTGGTGTGTGCAGATGGAGGCAGCTGGCGAATGATCGTGCTGGCTAGAGAGTGAGAATGTTGTTTGAGGCCCATGTCCACCCCGGATTGTACGCCAATCGAAGAAGAACAAGAAGAAGTCCGTGTCAAGACTTACAACCAAACAAAGGCAGTATTCGCATATTTGAATTCAAGAGCTGCTGTCAGACCTGTTCTAATTTTAATCGAAAAAAGCATATTACAGTTTGTGCAGCGTCATGTAGTTTTTTTCGGAATTCAGTGTTCTTTTATAATATCAGTACGTTCCTCAATTTTGAATGATAAAATGGCAAACCTCACTCGGCCACCTTATTATAAAACTGTTTGACTGTTTGTACTTCGGTAGTCTTTATTTGTCCTGTACCTTACAGGTCTTTTCTAGTCTTTTTCAACCAGTCTATGTACTCAGTGCACGTCAGTCCAAGTCCAAGTGACTACTTCACTTTAACCTCTGTGTAATTGACCCACAGGACGAACGGACAGTGGGTTGCTTTGGATACTCCTCGTTTGTAAAAGTAATTTAAAGAGAGTCTATATCATATGGTGTAAGTGTTTCAAATGAAGTGTCAGGTGAAAAAAGCCGGTTGACTGTAACTAAATGATCTGCAGCCTCTCCCAGCAAGCGCACACATATACTTTCCAAATTCCAAGAATCACTTTTTAATTGCAGATTCTGCACAGAAGTATATTTTCATCAGGAAACCAGACAATGAACTGAAACAATAACTGTAGGGCAATCCGGACAGATGAGAAAATTTAACGAAATCTGACCAAACACGATGGTCAACTTATACACAGATTAACAGAACAGAATTCATGGAAACGGCTAATTATTCCGTCCTCAGTAAATCCGCTTTAATTCGAAATATGGTTGAGATGTCGAAAGTCCGCTTATGGTTTATGTCAATGTATTCAACGAAATTGCATTTTACCCCGTTTTATGGAATATGAATTTTAAACTGACACCGAATGGCAGGTCCCCTGTAAAAAGGATTCCAAGTAACATGTATGACCTTTCATAAACTTTCATGAATTTAAACGCTGTCATCGTGACAGAATAAGGTTTATTTACTCGCTGTTATTTGTTCACAGACTCAGATGGTTTTCTGCGTAAATCAACAGCTCAGGGGGATGGAGAGGTGCACGTACAATTCCTAGAATGGAGATACATTTCCGCTTTGGCGGTAGTAGGTATCACTAGGGACAATATGATAATAAATTGTAGGTACTGCAGGCGAAATTTGATATTATTACAAAAATATTTGTACTCTTCCACCTTTGATGTTTTAGTCTTGCGTTTCTAGGTGGGTGCGTAAGGCAGCAAATTGAATCCAATTACAGAGTATACAGACAGTGAGTAAAGTGAGTTAATAAAACAAGAGTCTGTTCATGCGGGATGAGTTGCTCAGGTTTTGCGTTCGAAAGATACTGTGTTATTTTTAAGGTGGAAAAATGGAAGATGAAAACAAATACTCGTAGAAGCATGGCCATGGATAATATATTCACGAGGACTGAGAACATTTCGTCAGAAAAATATGGAGAATGTTTTTATTGTGGTCTGGTCTTCAACTTGGCAGCACTTTTCGGAGTGACATGTGTTTTGACTGTTCAGACGGGTGTAAGGACGATCGAGAAGACTTAGGACTTTCTGCTTCGACTATAATCAGCAGGCACTCCTCCCAGCAAAATTTTTTCAAATAATAGAAAATCATACGCTCACGCACTGATAGTCCAACTCGCCCCACATATGTAGAGTGATGCTAGAGTTACATTTCAAAGCTTGGATTGCGGCAGCATCTAATTAATATTTCTGTGACTCGACCCGTCCCAGAGAAACCAATGGCGAAATTAAATTAAAGGCTTTTTCCTTGAACTTTTCAAAACGTTCAAAGTATTGTATATTAAACTTAAATACTGTTAAAAAGCTCATTGAATATAAATTAATGATTTATCAAAACAAAGATAGGAGCTAAAAACATTTTTATTTAGTTAAACAAAAACTATGCCTATGTACTGCAAAATTCAATTAAAGACAGTCAAGGTAAGGCAAAAAACAAATTCTGTGTAAGAAGTAATGTAAGAGTATTGATTAATAACAAGTGCAAAATCCACACTTGGTTATAACTTCGAAAATCTGACTTGGCATCGAATCAACCCCTTTTTGGAATTCCTGAGCTTGAATTTGCTTCGATTCCATTGCAACGGCATTTCGTAGGTCATCCACCGAAGCAAATTTGCGCCCACCAGCCGAAACACGACGAACAAGATTAACCAAATGTTTTCGATCGATCAAGCCAAGTGAACGTGCTAGCCACTCTAACCAACCACTCACTACTGGACCGCGACTCTTGAATTACAGCACATCTTCTTGAAAAATTACATTTGAATCAGGTTTATGTCATGCGGTCCTTTCAACAGAGTTACAAAATCTTCTGAATTCATTCGGCCAGACATTTTGCATATGGTAGCTAAAAGCAGCCCGTACCATCAAAGATCCACCTCCAAAGTTTCGCTTAATGGAGAATCTCTCAGGACTTCTTAAATGATGCCAAACAAATTAAAAAGACATAGAATCCAAATTAATTGAATCAACCAAACTTTGGACCTATAGTGAGACCAATTGACAGTCTTAAGTTATACTGGACTTTCTTCATATGGACTTCATATGAACTCGGCTGCATTCATATGGCGACAGCGTGCACGTTTGTAGTGATCGATTGGTTGGACCCAATTTTCAACGACTCGGCAAACATTTACGCCAAAACGTTCAATATTAGCTCTTCCAACGTCGTCGGCTTGTTGGCATAACCCAATGACTTGACGTAGTCCCAAAGAAAATAATCAAGAGGCGTTAAGTAGCACAAAAGTGGCGGCCAGTCCACTGATCCATTTTTTTTTTAGAAAATACGCTCACCATACTTACTCTTGGCGCATCTGCTCCAAAGCTTTTTCGGTTAACTTACGTCGCTTCATATGGTTCGTAGGCTTCAATTGAGTAAGCTAATATGTTTACGCAAAATACGCCATAATGTGCTCTGAGCCATGTTCAATACTTGAGAACATCGTGATTGACCAATTTCGTTTGTTACGGACGCACTGTGACCAGTTTTAAGTTTTTAAGTTTTTAAAATACTGTAACAAATTGGCCACAGAACAGTTCAAAGTGGAGTGTTCTTCATAGACCGCGTGTGCAGTTTGACGCGCTTGAAAAACAACATCAAACATTCGTGAGTAGTTTATTTTTTTGAAAGCCAACTGCATTGAACCGGGTTTGAAATGGAATCCTTTTCCGAAGGACTATGTTAAACAAATAATGTGTTTTATTGTGTTTTGACTAACACCTCTCCAGTAGATGAGTTTGTAGTTAACCTGACGAAGTCCCAAACCTATTTTTCTTTTATTATATATCTTAAGATGTTTTCTAACCGCAAAAAGAAAAAATTGCCGTCGTCTTTTTACGCCTGTCGGATTTATTTGGTGAGATCAGGTTATTTGGTCGATTTATTACTTATAATGTGGAATTATGCATATCGAATAGGTATTGTTGTTATTTTTTTTTGTTTAAGTGCGAGTGTTTCATCTAAGTGAATATGTCAATTTATGTGGTTAAATTTGCAAAAAACAGTTAGCCCGTAGTATCAAATTAGATCGAATTAATTCTAAAACGCTTTAGTTTTTTCTAGTGATTGTCGAATCTTGTTGATTGTAAGTTATTTAAATTATTATTAATTTATAACGAAATACTACATAAAGAGAGAGAAGAGAGAGAATAAAGAAAAATGTACATGCCATCCTAAGATGACCACCCATCTCTTAAACAACCCACAACTTCCCACCTGCGGAAATACATTTTTTAACTCAGAAGCAGGTATCCTGGCCGTACAAGAAGTTTGTGCAATGTTAGAATCAAATATTTGCACAAACCTGCCTAAGTACTATGGCGAGAATTACGACCGAAAATTGGCGTCAATGCTCTTAAGGTTGCGGTCATCGACTCCGAATTTCAGCAAAAGAAATTTATTTTAGGATTTTCATGATGAATAGTCAAGTCCCTATTGGAAAACCCGTTGCCTTCTACTGGGGTATGATATTTGGGTGTACTTTTGACGACATGTTCCTTTGACTGCAAATATTTCCTTTTGGAACACACTACTATTTGTCGGAAGTCTGTAGGCTTCAGAAATGTTCAGGATACCGTCAGAACGTCTGACGGATTCGACGGCAGATTCGACATCTGCAAACGCTTACTGAAATTATATTGTATTGGGTATTGCAAATCACATATAAGAAAAGCCATTCAAGCCAATGTTTATGCTCTAAAGGTAAAAAGAGAACCTTCAATATATTTGAAAAGACTCCGAAGAAACTTACAAACGTGTTAATAAAAAACGCTACCCGCTCTTTAACGCGCGTTTTAGCTAACACACGAAGTGAACTAATACGTTTCATAACTAATGATATTAATAAACGTATTTTATCTCCATATTAGTTGTCCACTTTTTATAGCTAATTGCACGGAAACCCTTCACCGAATTTTACCAAACATTGTATTCCACCAGCTGGCCAGAAAAAATTTATGAAGATTAATCCCTGGCAAATCTTAAAATTTGCCCTGAAGTCACGCATACTAATGTATTTACACTCACACTTCTTATGGCTCCAGAGCAGCCCCATGTTGCTTTTAGATTTACTTCAGATGTTGTCAACCAACTCCGTAATAAAAAGTTATCCCCTCTTATGTGAGTTAAGCTAATACATGTAAAGTAGTGGTAACTCATAGCTATTTGGTGTTTATTTATTAATACGGCTGTTAGTGGTTAGTCTAACAAAGCTGCTGGAGCGGACTGTCCGCTGAAATATTTAAGGCAGCTGGAGATGTATCAGATCATGGCGCATGCAGCTCATCTGCAAGATATGGTCTGAGGAAAGCATGCCCGACGAGTGGAATCTCAGTATCGTTTGCCCGATCCACAAGATAGGAGACCCCTTCAACTGCGCCAACTATCGAGGGATCAGTCTTCTTAACATCACCTGGAGAAGATCGTGCGAAACTCACACGCCAACAGTAGAGGCACGATGACATTGACGCGATTGGCAGAACTCAGCGAGCTGTCAGTGAGGCTTTTGCGAACATTAACACGGAAGCGGCTAAAATGGGTCTGGCGGTGAATGAGGGCAAAGCGAAGTATATGCTGTCCTCAAAAAAGGACATACAACTTCGACGTCTTGGACAGAGCGTCACAATGGGCAGCTATAACTTCGAGGTAGTCAAGGACTTCACTTACCTCGGCTCCGGAGTAAACTGTACAAATAACATCAGTACCGAGATCAAGCGTAGGATAACTCTTGCCAACCGCTGTTTCTTCGGGCTCAAGAGGCAATTGAGTAATAGAGCCCTCTCTCGAAGAACCAAGTTGACTCTATATAAGACTCTGATCATCCCAGTCCTGCTATACGGCGCGGAGGCATGGACAATCTCGAAAGCGGATGAAGAAGTCCTTGGTCTCTTTGAGAGAAAAGTTCTACGCACGATCTTTGGTCCTGTTTGTGTTGACGGGTTCTGGAGGAGAAGATTCAATCACTAACTGTACGGGCTGTACAGCGACATGAGCCTAGTTAGGCGTCTACGGATCCAACGCCTACGGTGGCTAGGTCATGAAGAACGTATGGACACCACAGCTCCGGACCGAAGAATCTTCGAATCCGAACCTGTCGGGCAACGAAACAGAGGACGCCCGCGTTTAAGGTGGCGCACCCAAGTGGAGAAGGCCCTCAACCAACTTGGTGTGCGAAACTAGAGACAGCTAGCCAGAGATCGCGCTACTTGGAGAGGCATGTTGGTTGAGGCCCAGGTGCACCCCGGACTGTAGCGAAACATAAAGAAGAAGAAGTTAGTGGTTAGTGTGTCCAAAACTGTAAACAGTGGACATCAATCTGCTGGAGGAGATACCAGAACACATTTATAATAATAATAATATGGGTGGCGCTACAGCCCATAGAGGGCTCAGCAACCACTCGTGTTGTGTGTGCTATTGTTCTCTCACGAGTGGAAGGGACCAACAATTTTATGCCGACTCTGAACGGCCAAGTTTGAGAAGCTTCTTCTAGACAGGAAATACTGGCTCGATGAAAGAAGGTCTTATGAATCGTCATCAAATTTGAACGATTTTCTTATTGCACAACAATAATTGCACAATTGGTCTGCTTCACCACTGAAATTTTTCAATTGGAAATAATCTAAATAGTGTACACACAAAATTCAAGGTTCTTTATACAACATATTTCATAATGGTGTATTTTTAACGACGAGTATGCAAGGGGTATGCCTTTTTGTGTATTGAGCTGATATTCCAGTTGTCGGCCGTGCTATCCCCCTTCTGCAGATGATCTAGTCCATGCACTCTGCCAAAACATCGCCACTGGTCTTGAAATGTTAAACCATCTGAAACACGCCTGTTATTCGTCAATTCCTATAGCACCACCAGCCACAGTCCTCAATGGTTGCCTCTCCTCGATACTAAAGTGCATATTAAACCAACAAAATGTGAATACCCACCTGTTGCAGTCGAAGTATACTTCCCCACAGTCATAATTATTCACTTGAGACGATTTTTTTCCAGATTCCTTTTATTGTCCAGGGACAATCACAGCTAGCCTCTTGATACGTGGCCACACCACAAACCTCTGCCATAAACAAATTATGATTTTCACACCTATTTTTTTATGTACTTGCACAATAGGCGGAATGACCCATTTAACTATTTTTGGCTTAAGCTCCTATAAACTTCCACCCTAAAGGGATGCCATGCAGTAAATGTTTGCCACAGAGACAAAAGTGGAAAAATGAAAAACGAAAAAAAAAAGAGGTACACACACTGAACTCAGTCTACATTCTAAATGCTCATAACTAGGCATTGCGACATAATGCGTGGTTGATACCACACGAGCGCGTTATTCTGCTTAACAGCCTCCGGGTACATGTGTAGTTACTCATCGGGAGCGCATCGTTTATGTCGCGCACGTTACGAGTTCACAATAAGCATGGACTGGCTTTCAGGCTGTTAATTTAGCTCCGGGATACCACCTTTTTATGATATCACTGTTCGGCATTAATGCTTTACAAGCGTGCTCGCATACCTAATATTAATATGAGTTTAACAAATACGCGTCGGGGACGCATGCATCGGGAATGTACACATATTGCCCGCGGACGGAGACTCTTGGGAGGTGCACGTCTTGAGACCTCATTCGGCTTTATATCCATTTTATTGTTAATTAACTCACAACCCTTGTTCAGCTGTGTTTGCTGACGGCTTTGACGGCTCCCACAGCAGAAAAGGTAACAGCGCCTGCCACGCAGCCATCACCCATCCGCCCGAGTCTCGAAACTCGTAATCCCGAGAAGAAATCAAAAGTTTCCCATGACTCGGAATCGAAATGAAATTGCGGCGGCTCCCAGGTAAACCCTGCCACCCCAAAGCCGTGTGCCGTCAAGTGGGATCCATAAAAGAATGAGTTATAAAACTCAGTGCAAAATCTATTTCACGGGTCCATGGGCCTTGGCAAAATTATGCACGGCTTATAACACCTTTTGCCGAAAAAAAGGGATTGTACATAAAATAACAAAAGAACTCCCGGGGCCGGAGTCCGGATCCTCTTGGCATGGCATCGTATTGTTTTGCTGTGTTTCCCCAGTCTCCTCGGGCGGAAACAAAGGTTGCTCTGTACCCCAAGGTGATTACGGCGTAGAAACAAAGGCGCCCGGGAATGGGTAAGTCTGTCAACAGGTTATTCTCTGCTCTTTGTCCTGCTCTTTCTGATGATGTTAAACACTTTGTTATTGAATTGTAGTGCTAACGTCGCACATCGTGGGCTTGAAGAGAAATGAAGCGTAATTTTAAATCGTTTTAGTTCGGTAGGTGTTACACACACGCGTGTGGGAGTTATCGACCGTCCGCAATCAAAGGATTTGGAAGACAATCAATGCCGGTCGGTGTTTGCTGGCTCCAGTCGGCAGTCGGCATGACATGAAATTGATGGATTGGAAGATGTGCCCCAACAAAAGCCAATTATTCTTGTTCGTATGGACTCGGGCGTTGGTGTTGAGTTCTGTTCAACCTTTAATAAAAGGCAGCCCACACCGAGGGGGGAAAAGTTTGGTCTTTCTCTTTTGGTTCTACCCGACGGAGGAGTAGTGCTTCGTCCTTAAATTGGCTTGCTGAGTGCTTTGTGGCATTAATTTCAAACGTGCCTGTTGATTTTTAAACTTCGTATGGTCACGGGGGGTATTAGCATCGTTTAACTTTTGTAAAGTAAACTAAGTTCCATTGCTGATGAAATTCTGTAACGATCTACTGACTTCTAGGTAAGGTGACGTCTACTTGTGTAGTTACATTTTATTAAGTTTGAGTATGCTTTCGTTATTGTGCGGCCGATCCTAGAGAAAGGAGGCAACTTGGACTGCACCAATTATCAGGAAATGAGTGTGCTAAAGGTCGTCTATGAAATCGACTCTGCCTTTTTATGTGAGCCTTGAATTATATCATAGTTTATCTTAGGTTGGAGTGGATGATTAGACATACCTTGACAAGGGTGGGACTATTGTCTAAACGCGAATTACGTTTTCAGTGATTTAAAGACTAAGCACTTTTTAAAAAGAATGTGGTCTCAAGACTAAATTTACAATTTTGCTCATGTTAGGTTACATGAAGCTTACTTTTTGATATAAATGTGCTGATCACTTCGATCATCATTTTCCAATTTCCGTTCCAACGTCGGCAGTATTGCTGATCAGATTTTGACTGATACTAATGTGAATTACCATAGTTAATGGATCTTCGTATACCTTAAGGCGGCGTTTGACACTGTTGACAGAAGTGCACTTTCTACAAACTATAATAGTGGTCTATCTAGAAAATTCAGAACACCTCTTGAAAGGATATATGACAACCTTCTTAGGATGGAAAACAATTGCCGGAGTTCATTGATAGCATTCGTGATGTTAACTGATGACATTATTGTGACAAATCTTGCTATATGATATGCAGATGATTTAGTCCTACTAGCGGAAAGAACTTACAAAGAGTAACAAGCTACAAAAATACTGCAAAGAATGGAGGGACGGAAAAGAGTCATAGGATTTACAGGCTGGTACGAGAGAAATGAAAAATGTTTCTTTAGAGTTTAAAAGTAAGAAATAGTTAAGTCAGCAACAACCATGAATCTGGAACCATCCCTCAAACAGAAGCACACAACAACTAAACCAGCCATTGGTGCGACTTGGAAAACTGCGTGGAGAATAAACAAATATCCCTATGATTCAAATATCACGCAGTTCAAGCAGTTTCTGCATTAATCCTGTTGTAGGGGACACAGGTACGGGGATATAATGTGTATTATACCGCAGAACAATTGCTCAGCTTGTTTCTAAAATGCATATTTAAACTGCCTTAATGCACCCCAAATAGTGTCCACCTAGTTGAGGCTGGTCCTTCTCCGCTATTTATAAACTGATAACATATTACAAGAGCCTTTTGATTGCTTAGACGAATAGTGGCGTTCATTATAGAAGCAAACATAATTTGGTTTGATGAATGAAAGATGCCTGACAGAGTCTTCGAGATATGTACTATATGTCCTTAACTTGAACGCAGGAAATAGCTTGTTGTTGGTTGGTAAAAGAAGTATATACGTTAAAACTCTTTTGTTTTTTTTTAATAAGGGTGAAGCCTCTACGTTTATTCTTTTTGAATTTCGAACTTAAACTGAACTTAAAATCTAATTACAAATTTAATGTAACCCACGGGAGCCGCCAGCGTACGTGATGGAACTTGCCTCACTTCATATTTCCGCCGTTTGTCTAGACCAGTATCAGCATTCTTGCATCCGATGTGAGGATGTTGTTCAACATTGCAGGTGTAGAGTGTCTGCGCCTGTCGAAATATCGTGGGAGAGGAATGTTTTTTTTACTGATAACTTATGCGGTGTTAACTTTGAGAAAAATATATATAAAATTATAAACTATGTTCGTGCGGCTTTTTTTTAAAAGCTTACCATTTATATAAAAAAAAACATGTACATTCAAGTCTTGCCCATCTGAAGCTATTACTTTTTCGATGACAGTAGCTTGCAACGCATGTTCCAATGGAATAATAACAATATAATAATACAAGTCACGCAATCTCTTAGCAAACCGCCCATTAAGTTATACACCCAATATATTACTAATGAAGTTGGATCAGAAGATGTATACATCAGAGGATGACATTTTGAACCCCGGGAGAGAACATGATTCACTTCCTGGAAACGTGAACGAATTCAGGTCAGTCTGTTTGGTAAGCGATAACTATTATAAATGGCACAGATTGGAGCAAATTGCATATATATAAGGTGTATTTTTTTGCAAGTCATATATAGGTATAAATAATAAATGCACAAAAAATCGTTAAGCAGCGCCTCATCAGAAAAACTTAGCAGCACAGACGTAGTTAGTTTTTGTTCAATAAGTCATCTTTGTTACTCACGATTTATCTCCCTCAGCCATTTTCAATGCCTTTGCAATTTTGTATTAATTTCGATTCATTCGATATCAGACTGAATGAGCTTAGTTTTGAATGGTAGTATGTCCGGAGTGGAGTTCCTTCCACATAAACTGCAATTCCAGCCTTACTGCCGTACTGATCGAAGCCCTGTTTTCTCAATAAGTCCATTTTTCTAGTTCTAAGACGACCGCTTGCAAATATCCCCATTAGACACATTTCCCAGAGAACGCAACATCATCAACATAGTCCACCATTGTCTACATCCTTACTGTACGACAGAGCCCCTGTGAAATCTTAACAAATCCAGATTAGCACTCACAATTTATTCATAAATTTCAAGACCAGTTTGCAACGTGAAGAGGCATATATAGCACATATAGCGCACATATAGTTTCGATGTTCCTGGCAAACTCGTCAGGCTGTGCAGGTTAAAGATTCTCGCAGCTCCATCAAGGTCGGTAATGAACTCGCACTCATATCATTTCATCTTCAGTAGACCACATAATCTACTAAAGGGATCTAGGAGTCATGCACTAGAAATTTCAAGCTTCCGCCATCGACTCTAACTCATCGGGAGTTAAAGCCAAGCCCAACCAGGCGATTTTTTGGCTTGGTCCAACCACAATGTCCTGGGGGTAACAAGCTGTCGTCTTACTGATGGAGTTGCTTTGAAGGCACGTCAAAATCGTGCAAACCTCTTTGGTCAGAACAAGAGGTACGATTGTCCAAAAGTCCGTACCACTGTTGGAATACGGTCCTTGTTGGAAGAACACAATAAAACGAAGTATGTTCTGTCTTCAATGAAGGACACACACCAATGAAGTACTGTCCATAAAGCCGCCGTAGGGAGATATAGACACGTTTGAGGCAATCAAGGACTTTGTTTACCTTGCTGCCACACTACACCGTAGAAACATCAGCCTCGATATCAAACGTTGAATAAGTCTTGCCAACCACTAATACTTCAGACTCAGGAGGCAATTAAGTACTTGATCCTTCAAAAGACCAAATTGACTGCTGATCATCGCAGTTCTGCTGTACTACGAAGAGGCATGCACAATCTCTACAATCGGATGAAGAAGTCTTTTGGAGAAAGTCTATGAGTGTGATCTTTGATTTTTGTTTCCATCGATTGCCTACGGAGGAGAAGATTAAACCACGAAGTACATGTTGAACAGCTGAATAGCGCCAGACCCCTACCCGGCGTCGACGGATACTACGTCTAAGGATCATATAGACCGGATAGACAACTGAGTTCCAGCTCAAAGAGTAATTGACGCCGAACCCTAGCACTCAAGTGAAGAACGACCGCAACTAACTGGTGGCAGCTATCCAGAGATCACGGGTGTTGAGGTTCAGATTCACCGCGGACTGTTGCACCATAGAGAGTAGAAGAAGAGCCGCGAAAGCATGTGACTAAGGAAAACACTTACTCCGGATTGGGTCGACTCCTAAAAATAAAGTGAAACATAATGACATAATGATAATGACTACAAATGAAATGCAATGCTATATGAGTGATATGAGCTTCCCTGATTTTACTGACAATGTGATAGGCATTAATTTAAAAACTACCCTTGATTTAAATAGAGACAAACATCCAAATATGACGTACACAACATGAGTAAAGATTATAAGCAGTCAATTAGTAGCCACAATCTTAATTAACTAATTAAATCAGTGTACCTTTAAGAAGGTGGAATTCACAGAGCTGGCTTCGACTTTATTCGTTAACCACGCAGATCAATAACTACTGTACACTGCTTGTCAAATAGCTTTATTCCGTTCTCTTTGTTGATGCAAAACAATTTAATTATCCACAGCAGGTGTCCACAGGCCCCTGTGGCACTGGCAAATACTTTGAATTCATGACTCTACACCGTAAACAAAAATATATTGTTCTGGTATTGACGTAAATCATTTCCATTTCAAATTTCATGTCACGTCCGAACTGTTGCCTGTCAATTGCAATTTTTTTCCGCCCAAATATTTGTGATTGTGTGATGAATCTGAAATGTTTTCAGGACCCGGATGTCCCTTCTGTAACAATGGACTTTTGTATCTGATAATATATTGGCGCTAAATGATGTGTTTAAATAAGCCCTAAGACGAGAGGTATTTTGAAAGAGATTATTTTTAAATTGTGCTTATTTTTCTTTTCTAAAGTGGAAAATGGGATGTCTCATGATTTTCCTTTTGTGGCAACTTTCCCGGAGGTCATTGTAAGAAAGAAAGATCTGTTAAGAGGGCATATTTACCAGTGGCACAGGAATCCTCACTCGGCCAGATTAAGCTATTTGAGCGGCGAAAGTCGGTAAGACTATGATTATCGTTCCATTTTGTAAATACGAGGCTAATCAGGGATTTACGGTCAGCGGTATTCCTTGAAGGGCCATGATTAATGACATATTCGGTTCCGGATTAAACGGCAGGAAAGCGGGAGGAACATTATTCCAGCGGAACGTAGCTACGGGGCATACAGAAAACGAAAAAAATCTATTTATTGAAGGGGAAGTTCGATGAACACCTAATTTCGCATAATCGACCTTTAAATTGACTGAGACTTGTTTTTACAATAATCGCTCGGGTTGTGGGTGTTATTTATCGATTCAAGGCCGCCTACGACAGCATTCATCGAAAGGAAATATTCTAAGACTGCTATTTCGCTGCTAGCACAGCCAATTTGCAAGTTCTTCCCGCCTCAGTGTACCGGTGACGAGAAGCAGAGTCTCCCAAGAGTATCCTGTCTCTTTTATCTGGTGGCTTCTTGAAGTACTGCAAGCCACTTCGCTATTGTTGAAAACAGTCGCTACTCTTTCCCTGCATGTGCCTTTCTGACACGTGCCGTGCAAAGTTTGGCTTCACCTCACTGTTCTGTAGTTTCTCCCAGTGAATGCGTGTAACCACTCTCGGTGACGTCTCGATGACGTTCAGCGTGCGAATGTCAGTCACAAACCATCCATTTCAAATCCGAAGCTGCCACAAAGGGATCGATCAACGATATCTGTTAAAGACTCGACAGTACAAAGTGTATTTATGGATGCCTTTGACTTTAGAACGTTTTAGCCGCTTCAGACCTGTAGCCCACCCCACACTACGAGGAGGTCAGCTGCCGGGGCTGCGATGCCATTATGTATGGAATACAAAATCGTTCAAATGTAAGCCGTGGCATTTCGGGATGTCGTGCATCCGAACTATCAAATTTTCCATGACTCAGTTAAACAGTTGCTTTTTACGAAGGAGAGGAGGAGCTCGGTTCGCCTATTAGGCTCTTATTCAGATGCAGATTACTTTTGCGTTGATGGCATCTGGACGACAATCTTCTATCACGGAGCACTACACATTGCAACGACATGAGCATAACCAAGAGTCTACAGAAGCAACCCCTCAGGTAGCTCCGCGCGAAGAGAATTCGACTGGAACCTATGAGAAAGCGCAACGGAGGATGACTAGAGGCAACTAAAAAATTATCTGCAAAGTCTAGCTGATCGATCCCCAGTTTCAGTTTGTTGCTGGAGAGCCTTTATAAGACGATTTTGTGTGCTAAATATCTTATCCAGGTAGGATTTAGCTGCGTTTCCCCAGGCCAGATTTAGTAGTAATAAAACTGTTTAAGCGCTTCTACGTTCGTGTAACCCCTAAGATATGTCATTGCGAAGATGGTGCTCTTAAGCTCTTGCAGGTGCAAGACGTTGATTTGCTCACGCCAAATAAAGTTCTTGTCGATGATAATCCTAAGTATTTGATACTTCTGGCAACTTCGATATCGTTGCTGTTGGTTGTTTGCGGACAGCGGTCAATTGATGGAAAATTTGGAAGAATTCCGCATGTGTTGATGGAGTGCGAATGCGTATTAATAATAATATGGGTGGCGCTAAAGCCCATAAAGAGCCAGGGCCTAGCTTCTCAGCAACTACTCGTGTTGTGCGTGCTATTGTTCTCACACGAGTAGAAGGGACCTACAGTTTTATGCCGACTCCGAACGGCCAAGTTTGAGAAGCTTTTTCTAGACAAGAAATACTCCTGGAGCATTGTCCGTGACTCGAAAGAGGTGGGACCGTGAAAATTATTTTTGTCGTTCAGAGCTGGTTGAGGTCGACGCACATATACAACGCCACTGGCCACCACCATTCGGAAACAGCGTTAAATTCGTCCTGCATTATCTGCACAGCTGAATACAAGCTTCGGTGTTTCACCACGATTGCTATGTCGTCGGCAGTAGCTCGTTCGTGAAAAGGTGAACAAAATGGGGTTCAATTTTGAGCGGTGTGGCACACCGTATTTGACTTCCTTTTCAGTACTCGATGTATTAGCTACCTTGACTTGGATAGTTCTGTAAGTCAGAAACTTTTGAGCCAGTTTGCCAGGATTCCTCGCAAACCCATTCTGCTGACACTCACTACGAGCTTTTCATTTGTCAAAGTATCGAATGCTTCATACGATTAAAATTCGTAGTAGACATTGCCCTATGCAGGAAATCTGTCGAATGCACCCACAATCAGTTCGGCTATCGCTTAGCTTTGGAGAGGGCCTGACAAAATATGAGGTTTGTTTTTTCGCAAGACTCCTGAGCTAAGTGGTTTCCACAAATCGAAGTAGCACCGATTATCGTTCTTGGTAGTCCTTCCGCCTCGTCTTGGCCGAATTTGCGAACATGGCAAAATTGATCCGGTTGTGTCATACGAAGCATAGTTACCATCATGCATCGTCCAGTTCGACAAGAAAAATTGTACGTCCGACGAAACCCCCAACTCTACGAGCTTTAGGAGAATAGTGTGGATATAATTCTAAATGTAAAAATCCATAAACTACACGGGTTCGGTCACTTCGAGAGCATTGACACCAATGCTCCGGCAAAGATAATCTGAATCTCCTGGTTTGAGAAGTAGAGGAAGAAAGAACTTTCGGTACAACGACACAGTCATCGTAGACGCATGACAGTTTGGTCATAATGACTGGAAGCATCGTGCCAAGGACTGTCAGCGATGGAATGCAGCGATTGTTGAGGCTCAGATCCTTCGCGCGTCGTTGGCCTAGTAAGCAGGTAAGTCAGTCCACTCAATTCTACGTCGGAGATGATGAAAGTCTAAGCAATAGCCAATAGGGATGGCTGCACAATGAAAAAAGTAAATCAGATTAAGCCAATCAACATGCAATTGAGAATTTTAACGTTTTCGAAGATACAGCAACAGTCAACGAAACAATAAGAAAGAACAGCTTCTACCGAGGTAGGATTGTAAAGCAATCATTCCAACCCATGGCCGTCGTCGATGACGAGAAGAAGAATGGAAATTCGAGACAATCGCATTATGCACTCAGTTGTAAAGAGCATCGAAGATGACGGTAGACTGCTACTGATGGAGTTTAAGTGGTATGAAGGTATGAAGGGCAATTAGCTTATGTGCTTCTGATCAGCGGAAAAATAGTCAACGATGAACAATGGGTGGCCGAGAAGGATGTGCAAAGTAATGGTTCATAACTAGTGCAATAATAGACAGATGATGGAAGCTATTAGAGCAGTTGTGGAAATAAATCGATAAGGATTATGTGAATAAAGAAAATACATTTTGTTTATATTTCTAAAAAAATATAACCATTGAAAAGGTCAAACAATTTGGTAAAGATAAAAAATTCAAAAATGGAAAAGGACTGGCCAAACATACTTATTGACAGAAATAATAATGGTGGCTACATTTATGCCCCGATTTCACCATGCAACCTTATTTGCTGATTTAGCCAAGTGGAGGATCAAACTTCAAGTTTAAGGGTTGTTTATGTATGCCGTGAATTGAGTGTCATTGAGAACTATAGAATCCACGAACCAAGTGAACCATGAACCTTGATTGAAGAGGCACAAGATTCAACTAAAGAAAACTTTCTTCAAGCTTTCTTCAAGCTATCTCTTCGCATCAACTCAACAAGCGAATGTACATGCATGTAAAGGTATTGTTAAAATATGTGTGCATTTATAAATTTGTGATGGTCCGTGGCATTGTGGGTATATGCGTCGACCGCAACATCGACGTCGTAGGTTCAATTCCTGCTCTGTGCGACAAAAATAATGTTCACGGCCCCACCTCCTTCGAGTCACTGACAATGCTCAATGAGTATTTCCTGTCTAGTAAAACCTTCTCAAAACTTAGCCCTTCGGAGTCGGCGTAAAACTGTAGGTCCTTTCCACTCGTGAAAGAACAATAGCATGCACAACACGAGTGGTTACTGAAAAGCTAGGCCCTGGCCCTCTACGGGCTGTAGCGCAACTCATATTATATTATTATTATCTATATGTGAGTGTACACTCTGTTCTTTTCAGATCATTGCCAGACCAAATATTTGGTTGTGTGTGTGAGTTCTCTCCGTAAATATTATTTTAATGCACAAATGACAATTATGTACTCACTGGATTGACATATAAGCCAATCCCATCAGTGGCTTAAGTGAAACCATTTTTTAAATGGAATCTATCACTTAATGACTCAGACTACTACATTGTGACGCCACTTTTAGATAGTTCGCGAGGCTGCCCAGGAACCCACAAGATTTAGAAAACCTTGTTACTACAGAGATCCTGCAGTGAATTGAAGCAATTGAGTACCGATACTATGATATATAGACTATCGTCTTAATTTTTAGGTTGTATTCATGCAAACCGCAGTGGTCAGTATGAAAGCTCTTTAAGTGTCACTATCTCCTTGTATAAATAAAAGGTCTGATTAATCATTTGGATTGCCTAAGTCTAGACCAAATCAAGTTTAACCTGCCAAGGTAGAGCGCCATAGCAACATCTGACTTTATAGTGTACATATCTACCAGTTATCTTGCTGACAAGGATCGGTAAAAGAGTTACCCAGACAAAAGCTTCTAGAGCTGTTGTGGGGCAGACGTGCATGACACCTACTATTCCAAGACAGGCAATTCGTTGTATCTTCTGCAACCACTTCAACTTCAACTTCCAGCATAGAGTCGCTGTATGTTGTGAAGCCCTCTCTCTAGTTGAAAACTTCCTTTTTGTCCAGGGTTTACATGGGCCTCAACCAACAAGCCTTGCTATCCAGAACGAACTTTATTCAGCTACCTCCAATTGGTTGAGGTCCTTCAAACTATTCGAGTGTTCTCCCAATTCTATTTGTTTGAATTAAAATTGAAATCGATTGTTACTCATCGATTGTTCACCAATACAAGTTAAAAATAAATAATACATTCGACTATGATTACGTGTATTCGCAGATTCTTCAATTTCGATGAGAGATTGTGAGAGTGGTTAGGTAATTGGGCTACCAGCTTAATTGACAACACACTTAGACCATTGTTGATCCCAAAGGTAAATGGTGACAGCAGCTTAAATATGTATAACAATTGCAAAAGGAAGTATTAATATGTAGTCATTTAAAGACTGAGAAGACTTTCCTTAACTCATTTAGGCATACGTTGAGGGCGTTTCCTTCACAACTATATGGATACCACTTCGCTACCATCATTAGTATAAGCCCTTTAATGGGTTGTATACATGAGGTTTTGAGGGAAGAAAAAAGAATCAGACCCCACACTCCATGCTGATTCTTACTGTATTCTTCTTAACCAACCACTCGCTCTCGCTCTCCCCTCTTGTTTACTAAAAACACCGCATCTCTACCGATCGATTCCCCGATTTTATAGCTCATTAAATAGGACTTACAGGAATTACAGCAATCATTCCTAAAAGTAACACCAGTATACGCAAGGGATGTGAAATAACCGATTACCTCCATCCCAGCACATCTTCCCTTCACGCCTTCGGCAGTACAGCAGCACACACCACATCCGGGTAACATGAATCGTCTAATCTTTGACGTGAAATAATATCTTCTAACTGAAATTACACATTCTGAACGCATTTTCCGGCGGAAGAGACATTTGAAGGGAAACAGTTATTGATTCTCCTTGATAGACTACCGAGAAGGAATAATTATTTCCACTTACGTGCAGATTTTGATTGACGTTGGTGTAACTATAAACGACGGTTCATCCTTATTAGTTTCGCTGGCTGTGTAGTGTAGTGTGTGGAATATTCACGTTTTGAGGAAGTTAACCACAAAGTGTGTCAGTTTCAGATTTAATTATGAAAAGATCAATCAGAAAAAAGGAACAGACAAAACAACAGAACTCGTGTATAGTATTTGTGGGCACACGTGAAATGGAATCAGCTCGGGAAATTAAGTGAACAAAACAAGAAATTTGACATTTCCTTGCAAGAATGATGGATGGATGAAGGATAATACATAACGCCAAGGCAATTACCACCGATTGAAGGAGACTACGTAGGAGCGAAACACAGAGGAAATAGCCCGGCCATGGGAACACTGCGACACAATTGGTAATCGCAAGTTCAAGCGCTGTGAGGGGAATAAGCGATTATTACTCATTATTGAGATCATGAACGTTCTCCCTTGTCACTTTAATCAGCGCAAGCTAATGCACTAATCGATGCCTTCAATGTTTCGTTATTCACAAGACAGGGCATTGTTATGCGTGATTACTTAGCGAACGGCAAGTGGATGTCACGAATGACATTGACGTGACTATAATCCGTTAAAAACGTTAATAAGCTAAATGAGATCATTTAGAGGAGAGTGAATAATTAGTTAAAGTGTTAACGAAGGGAAATGCTCACTTGCTCACTGAACACAACACTTACATTGTTTAATCGTTTCTAGCTAGCTAGAAATATTCATATTTCTTAATTTGGTTTCATCAATTCGGAGAGTCACTTCTGCAGACCGTTAGCGACTGAACTAATTTTTGGAGTAAGCGCCCAATCCACGGAAGAGCAAGATGAGTATAGAGAGGATTAGTAAACAGAGGCGAGGAGGGTACCAATATTTCTTAGCTTCATATGTATTTTCTAGAAGATATACATATTTACATTTCAGATAATCATTGGAATTTAATCACGCTTCACGCCGCTTCAAGATGTAATTTGTCAATAAGATGTGATATTTTATTTACAATTGCTTTTCTATGGAGCCTCATAGTTGAGAAATACCAGGGCAGATTCAACATTAGATTCAGCTCCTTGTTTTAACATATTAGTAGTTTTTTAATGTTAGATTTGGCACAATGGGCCCACACAGAAAAAACGTTTTGTAAAATTAGTAGTTTGTTACCAATACTAAGTTTTGATTTACGATTGATAAAGGGATATGCAATTTTGATGATTAGGTTTGCTTTCTGAACCGTACTCGAAAGTAACTCCTAAATACTTACAAATTTCAGATCACACTAAGCTTGTCGAATTCAATAGTGGGTTTGTTTGAAATAAGAATTGACGTTTCCTGTGTCGAGTTAATCACATAGCCTGACATTTATCTGCAATAGGTTCGATTTTCCATCTGAAGCAAAATAACTGGAACGCATCAAGTGCATTTTGAAGAGAAGTTTTTGTATACTTTGATAAGATATTGGATGAGAACTGGGCTGTATCACCAGCGAACAAAGCTAGTAAAGTGTTACCATTAGGTGCTGGTATGTCGGACATGAAAATATTAAATAAAATGGAGCCAATATTAAACCATGAGGTACGTCAGTGTGTTTTGTGTACAATGATAAGTAACTTATCAGGAATTATGGTCTAACGCATCCAATCGAGTTTTTGAACTTGGTCCAAGCACCTCATTCTAGCCAGGGGGACACGCCTTCCTGATGGAGTCGCATTTAAAGCATGCCTTGGAACTGATAGAAACATTGGTGCCAAGTGTCCAAAGCATCGCAAAATACCCCTTTCCGTTCGGAGATAGTGGCTGCTCGACATTGTTTTCACTCTATTCTGACGAGTAACTCCAGTAACAAAGGACAATGAAATCTGATCTGAACAGCAACAGCATCGCGAAACACTCTGCATTACAAGGCGAAAAAGTCTGACTTCGGTTAACACCTACCCTCGTGTGTCAGGTCCCCTTATGGTGGCATGCCAGAATGGTGCCAGAAAGTGACTGTCTGGTGGCCGCCTTGTCCCGATCGGGAGCCGGTCTAATTTGACCAGAAGAAGTTAAGAAGTTACGAGGCCGTGGGGGAGTTCAAGTCAGGCTCTGGACAGTGCGTGCGGATATTAAAGAGCAACAGACAACTGTATACAGTCACATAAAGGTTGTTTTGAGTTCATAATAGTTAATTTAAAGTTTTATTTTATGTTGACCATTTTCGAGCATTTCTCTTACGTTCTAAACAGTTCCCAAACCAACAACAAGGCTGTGAATATGCTACATAAATATAATCTATTCAAATTACCAAGCAATGGGCGTAAACCGAATGTAGTGTTGGCCACATGAATGATGCAATAAGAATTTTCTCCAATGTCTCTCCGACCTCAGACTTACTGTAAATATTCCGCATAGAATAGATCTTGGAACACTCAACACACTATGTGGTTTGATGTGGCGAAGTGTGAGGTCTTCGTATACTCATTGTGATACCCAGGAGGTAAATTTCTCCTTAAAATTTTTCTCGTAGCTTTTACGACGCTTTCTGTTCTTATTATTAGTTTTTAATAAGACCAATGTCGTGATAAACGTATGAATATATGGCACTTCTATAGGTTCCTGTAAGTCTTGGACGAAATACGCTCCAGCGTTATATATCTCAATCTACAGAGGCTGGGACTGTAGATGTATTCGTGGGGTCCCTTTGCTTTTTTTTATGCTACATGAATGGTTATGGCCGGTTAGAGCTATTCCAGAACTACCAAGTGATCTCGCAGGAAGTTCGATTTCCCCACAGTTAATTTGCAATGTCTATGTTATCCTAACGTTCACCTTGGTTTTGACATCTACCAGGGGAAGGTGAATGTGTACATTAAGCCTATTTGGGCCAATTGCCTGGCCAGTTTCTCTGCTGCTTCCTTGCCAGTTATTTCCCTGTGTCCCTGTACATGCGACCAGCTTGAACTTAATCTCCAAGCACTCACGGTAATATTTCCGATTTCAAACCCGAGACGAAAGACCCATAATTCATGGCCTCACCTCTCTTGTGTTACTCACAATACTGAGAGTGTTTAACTGTCTAAGCTTCACCCCCATCATCCATTCATGGGAGAACAATAGCACGCATAGTACGGGGCCTTGTTGTTCAACCAGCGAACAGGTGCACCTTCAACTGTACCACAATCCATACAACATATTTTTCTTTTATAGCAACATTCGTTTCCAAAAGCAAACATGTATAAGCATTTCATTTCTCCAACCTTCCTTTTTGCAACATTTTTTTAATGCGGCCCATACAATAAAGTTGTTCCTGGGCTCGTGCGGGCGTGCTGAACTATAAAATGTGTGGAAGCAGGATAGTCCGCGCACTTTTATGTTAGTAGCATTCCAATCGTAGTCGAAAGAGGAGTACTTGTTTGAAGAGAGGAAAGAAAGGGATTCATTGGACATCAAGATTAAAATGCATGACTAAGTCATGTAGGGGTTATTTTTGATTCACAGAGCGGAGTCCAATTCACTTTAAATTTGTATGACAGAAAGAAACACGGTGGTTCACAACCAATTATACCTACACGGGCTCTGTATAGGAGTTGCTAAAGATAAAAGAAGAGAGAGAGCCTGACACAGAAGTTGAGACTAGAACCTCCCTTGACACACCGTCGTCTGAGTTTCTTAATTTATTTGTGTGCCATTGCCTTTAATATTTGCGTTGATGTTAATAATAATTTCATTTTTAATTTTCATTTATTTATTTATTTTTATCGCTATGGTCATTTAATAGTGCAGGAACCCTATTCATGGTTTAGTTTTCGGCTCTTCACATCTTGAAGACTTGCATTCGGTGTTCACAATCATACTTGCGTTGCAGCGAGTCCATTATTGCGTTGTAGTCTATAGTATCTGGAGATTCTCTGGAATCGTCTGGAGCACATCCGCAGCACAACACAACCAATGCTGCCGCTTTGTCTCCTTCGCTCAGATGTACCCTGGCGACAGATGTTTCAAGGTGCAGCCGAAAGAAGTTAAAGGCTTCTGTTCCGTTGGTGGCGACGCTGCTGATTATTGGTTTCCTCACCTTCAGAGCACAGATGTCTTTCTTTTTTACGTCGACCGATGCTTCTAGGCCGTCAATCGAATTCTCTACGCTTAGAACATTGCTGTCGAGCACTTTCACTTCACTGTTTATTTCCAGAAGTTTCTGCTTGAAACGGTTCTGCTGTTCTTCTAGAGTGGCTTGATATGGTCCTCAAGTTATTGCTGTACACTTCCCAGCGATTGTTGCATCCAACTGGAGTAATATGCCCCACAACTAACTACATAGACTGGCCATTGACTTCAGACAACTGTCTGCTGCAAAGCTGTGGATATAGACAACCTTGAAGAAATTCCATACTACCTTAATTTGCCAGAAATAAGTACTCACTTCTCGTTAATTTGAACCAACTGTCTGCGTACTTTCGTGTCTAAATGCGGTATTTTTTCGATTTAATCAAATTCTTTCACTTAATGTGAAAATCAATACGGCGCGGCGTTTCACAGCTGAACCGACAACTCATCGTCACGGCACCCTTCGCACGGTTTTGGATTTCGCCTAATTAGAAGTGTCTCTCATTAGGACCCAGAGTCAAGGTGTTTTGTTTTGGAAGAATATGCGGATTTGTCATTCTCAAAAAAAGGCCCTTGTGTGTCTGCTAAGGAATAGCAATCTTGTACACATTCCTCGTGGCGCATTTGATTCAAAAGAAGGTAAAGAAAAATGGGGGGCTTAATTTCATTGTCATTCCTATGTCTGCTGTCAAGAAGTTGGTAATTATTTATGTACGTAGTTTTTTCAGCAACCTTGGGCTGTGCGTAAAATTGTTCTTGCATTGATCGAGGGGCAGTTTGGCAGTTCATGGTTATGGGAGACCAGACCATTGATGCGTAGAAATCAAAGCTGTTGTCGTGCCATGGATACTTTGTCTAGGAGTTACCAAACCTTTCGTCAGTACCACAGTATTCTGTTACATATTTTTGTTTACACTTTATTTTATTTTCATGCTGGCTGTGAAGTCCTCTAATTAGCATTACACAAACAAAGCACACGCCTTTGGGTTGATTCCATTTGACGTTGATTCCATTTGACCGTAAATAAACACATACATTTCTCGTATTGAAAATTACATAAGTTAGAAAATCCTGATTATTACGAGAAATTAAGTTAATTTTATTGATTTTTGTCTCAACAATGTTTTAACAGTTCTGTCCATACGTAGGCCTGGCCCAAAATATTCCATTGATTATAGAAGTTGTTGTCGAAAAATCTATTTCTTTCTGCCAACAGTCAAAAAACGTTCACGGTGTCCAATTATCTTGACAAACGTTTTTCTGATATCTGCGCTATTCTACTTAAAATCTGCATACTTATTTGGTAAGTTGTAAAAAGGATTTATCCCATGTTTTGGGGTCGTCAATTGGTTGTTCTTTAAATAGTCGTTAAAACATACAGCGAGTGCATCAAAACGCATAAAGTCTAGGATCAATCCTTTCATCGCATCTCATGCAACTCATTTCGTGTTAGCATATAACCGTGTTGGAGGTCCAGTCAGCTGTTCACCTTCAAACTATGAATATGTATTTCCAACGTAAATTCAGTACCGCTTTAAGAACGTGAGACTTGGACGACAACAACCATCATTGTTCGCAAGTGTCAGGCCTTCGTCAACAAATGCTTGAAACGAATCCTGAAGGTCCTCTGGCCGGAATGTATAGCGAAAGTAAAGTTGCTGCGAAGAGCGTCACAGAAACCCATCTCTTCAGAGATCTAACGTAAGTGGAGCTAGGTAGGCCACACGCTACGTAAACTGGAAACACATATAGCAAGAATAGCTCACTTGGACACCACAAAGAGTGGGCAGTCGGTCGACCAAGCTCAACTTGGAGACGAACCTTGGATAAGGAGCAGACGTGATCAGGTTGGCCCAAGACCGAGTCGTGTTGATATCCATAGGAGCAGCTCTTCAATGTATTCAAATAAATATCGTTAATTTTGTAATTTTAATTATTCATTATTAGAGTAGTGAAAACTGGCGATTTATTCAGTGAACTCAACACGTCTATCATGGTTTTGTACACGCACGAGCAACATCTGCATATTATCTACCAACATTCGTAGTCGGAGACCGCAACTTTTAACTCCAACTTTCGCTTGGAATTCTTGCCCTAGTAGATAGGTAATAACAAGCTTAGGACAAACATTTGAGCCTACCATTTTTTTTTCTCGTTTGGGAAGTTTTTTAGGCTTTTCTTCCCGCTCTTCATAAACAAAGTTACAACCAAATATTTAATTACTTCGAAGAAAACATGCCTCTATAGACAGGCCCAGTGGATAACGACCCAAACACATTTAAGAACTAGTAAAAAATAGTGTTTTTGTAAGGAGAAATTGACTAAAAAAATGTCTAGCAATAAAGAAAAACTACTAACTAATAGAGTGGCATTAAAACTACATATGCAGTAGGTGATAACCTAAAAATGTAGCATAATTTACGTCAGCAACAAAGTATCCTTCGCTTGAAAATGGTGCTAAGATGGGTTGATCTTGACGTTGTGGAAGTAACCATACCCATTTTTGGAAAATATTACATACGATCTATACTCTCCTCCTACCGTGTCGGCATCAGATTTCTGATTTTTTCTATTGTAAGAAGTTTAAGCTTCTTAAAAAAGCTTTTTTTTAGTGAATTTAATTTTCTTATATCACCTGTATCCATTCGAATGAGACATCTGTATATTTCTTGTCTGTGGGAAGGAACACCACAACATTATTTTTTAAACTTGTGACTTTGCATACAAATTTTACATATTTTGTTTCCAACAGAATTAGGAAGAGTATATGTTTGGCTCGGGTATGAACTAGGATTATCAATTTCGCACACAAATTAACAAAATGGAGTACTAAACATCAGAATAATTTTTTTTTTTGAAAATCGCTTTTTTTTCATCCACAAATCAAGTAAAAAAGTAAGAAAGATCTTCATCAATTTTATTTATCCTATATGTATAGAATAACGTAATAAACTTGGAACCGATTGAACTAATAGTTCTTGCGAAAAACGCGTTTAAAGTTTTGAGAAGCAAATTCTTGGGTATAAATCGCCTAAGGCTTCTACCATAAATCGGCTGTCTTCAAGAGTTTTAGAAATTTTCACTTGAAATTTTAAAGAAACATTGTTGAATAGTTATACCGAGAATGGGAAATTGCTTGCGATCTTTAACAATTTCTTTCATTTAACGTTAAAGACAAACAACAACCACAATACGCTCATCTTCTTCATACGCTGGTGTTAGCCACGGGGATTTGGTATTTCCAAAAGACATTGCCGCACGTGATCATTATATCTGCACAAGCAGTTAAACATGTACTAAAGGACTGAAATGACTCATACTCAACTTCTCACGTTTCACTGTACTACGTACACTTCCTACAGTATTATCAAAATAATGAGTCTATCTGCATTTGTAGTTACACATATTTAATTCATTTACAATTTCAATTGCACCCTAAACATCTTATTGTTGGGTACAACAAAGTATGAACACATTAATTTCAGTTGAAAGACTAGGACACCACACAGTGTGCGGACATTTACATGAAATCCGCAAAGTCCCTCTAACCGCATGTACTACATTCATTTATTGCAATTACATCCTGTGTAGCTGTTACTTCATTGTCTAAACAAAACCACAGCAATTCACATGCAGTTATGCAATTTAAATACTTTTCATTATTTACAAAAAAAATTATGAAAACATATTTGGGTGGGTCTGTGGACTGATTTATCGTCTATTCAGTTGCACATGTTGGTTATTATTTTTTTGCTTCGTTGTGTTTGTTTTGCTGTAATTAACGCGAACTTATCGTATTGAAATCGGAATAATATTTAATTAAAGTTATTCACGTCAAATCACTTCATATAAACAAACAAAAACGCTGAATGAATTATCTCGTCGGGTTTATTACTGTTGCCAGTTTGCCAGTAATTATGTCCATACAAGCTATGTGAACTACAAATTATTTATTTTGGACAATTTGCTATTTTCTTCTATACCAGATTGAAGAAATCACATATCACATCACTTATCAAAATTGGGGATAGCTTCTGAAAGACTATGACTTGATGTATCACGTACTTCATAGCGTCGTATGGCACAATGATCTGAAGTCCTTTGACAAGTCCTCACAACCAACAAAGTCGTCCATATATTGTGGTCCATCAAACAAAATCAGACGACTTGTTCCCACGTCTTAAAGTACCGTCGCCCCGTTCTATTATCTTCAGGTCATGCTGTGCCATCTTCTATACCCATAGACTTTAATCACTGCCCTTTCCTTTCATTGCGGCACCTCTTTGAATACCTCGTCGGTAGAATGCTTGGCCTGCCCACGTCAACTACCTTATCACGAATCGAATACTAGCGGTGTTCACATCGTTGTCGCCACGTCGCTCAAATTCGTTCACATTAGTTCTTCATTTGACATCATCGAATAAGAAAAGGCGCTATGAGTTGTGAAGCTCTTAACATTGGACGGTGGAGCTCTACATCACTTTGCTCCTTTCCAATGGTTACGGTCGCAATTTCCCCAGAACTTGCGCACATCTAAGTTATTTGAAAAATGCTACGCATTAATGTGAAAAATGGTCTAAATTCGCCTTTTGCGTGCTTGTGTTCTCTCACCAGTGTGGGGACGTACAGTTTTATGACGGTTCCGAATGGTGAAGTTTGAGATGATTTTACTAGGAACGTTTTATAGCCAAATTCGGAAGGATGGCAAATAAAAAGGTTCCTTATTGACTGTCTACACATTATACGTTTACTTTGAGTAATAGTTTAGATCAGCACCAAAAGAACTCAAGCAATGAATCCATAGTCCACAAATGAATGAATGAGCAGTGATATTTGGTTCATGAACAAAATACTTGAGCAACGCATCAGCATGTTTTAAGCAGAAATATGTGCCATTGATAGCTTCGTTCAAATCAACATTCCAAAATAGAATTGCGACATAGCAATATAGTAATGTCGGATAGTCGCGCTGCACTAACCTCATACTTCATCAAATCCAAGCCTGTGAAGGATTGCCTACAGAAGCTCAAGCAGCTAAGTAGGAGAAACAGGGTAACACTCTGCTGGATACCTGGCCATAAAGCGATAGAATGCAGAGAAATGGATCACATCCCAGCTAGTAATGGAGCATAGGAACCCTTCAAAGACCCTAAACAAATCTCGTTTTGTAGGAGACCATGTCCTTCGAGAGGAACTCACGGAACCAGACAGAAGGAACCAGACAGGAAACAAACATTGCTCATGCCCTGAAGCAAACAACCGAAAAAGAGGCGTGTATCAACATGAGTTAGAATAACCTACGTATACTTAAAGATCACTGCAGGGTCAGGGAGCACCTAAGAAAACTATGGCTATCAAAAGAAGGTATCAGGAAAGAGATTTTTCAGAACATGTACTGGAATTTTGTGGAGCACTAGTTCACAAAAAGCGATGATATCTGGGCAAGTCCCTCATTCCTCCTTCCCTGACTCGAGTTGAGCCGAGTAGGCTCGATTGAAGTGAATCAAGCTGCAACTTGGTTTCACTTAATTCAAAAAAGGTGTATTCCTTTTTGTAACAGCCTAATTGATTCAAACTAAAATCGGCTTAGCTTGGAACACTATCAGCATATTTATGCAATTGCTCCTTATGCCACTTATTGTGAGCCAAGCTAAAAAAATTAGTCTCTACTCTCTAGGTAGACAACGTGTCACATCACATATTGCCTCGTCCATAAGCTTAGCTTAAGAAACAGAAGTCTGTACAACTCGGTCTCTTTGTCTTAACCAACCAAAACATATTGTGAGTTCACTTCACACCGAGTTAAAGTTTGCATATATGATGTTCAATTTAGAGAACAACCCGAGTCGATAAACGGAGTCAACCGGGTTGTGTGTTCACATCGTGTCGAATGGTTCGCAGATTTGGTGTTGAATGTTCTTTTGTTCGATTCATTTTCTAAGATTCATCAACTCGGTTTGACATAAATTCAACTCGGTTCAAGTCGGTTTGGACGTATCTCGGGTTGACTCGGTTTTTCAACTCGAGTTGACCCATCTCTAATGGCAGAATATTTTTACACTGTTATTTAAACGGACACAGTTACATTGCATGCCTTTGAAACTATTTTCCAATATTACGCTTATTTATTTTACTAATCAGTATTCAGCTTAGCAATGATTCTCAATAAAATGCTTTTTTGCTGAGTTAGAAGAAAAATCTTCCCAAAGTTGGTAAGTGTTGCTACGTCCATTGCATTAGATGTTTACATACTCTTATGTCCAAAATAAGTGAAATTTAATTCTCAAAAGCAAAGGAAATATGTACACAAATAATGGACAATGATGTGATATTTTATAAATATGCACAAGTAAACACTTACAAGTGTCAAATAATCGAGTGATGTCAACCTTTAATAAACAAATAATTTCATTCTTACAGCGCGTCCTAGTTTTAACTCAGTATGTTGTTTTGTTGTTGCTGCCCGTGTAAAAGCTAACTAACCTGAGTACTGACCAGTCAAAAAAACACGCTGGTTAATAGCTCGTACCTGAAACAGAATTCTCCATCTGAAAAAGTGCCAAAAAAAATCAGTTGACATTAAACTCGCAATTTCCCATCACATCCTTTGCCAAATGCATCATATGAACCCATGGATATTTACTTTCAACTATGTATAGCATTATGGTGGCTCGTGGTAGATCCCAACGCACTAAATGTCTAGGTTCAAATCCCATTACGACAAAATACTTTTCACGGCCCCACCTCTTTGGAGTCACTGACAATGCCGAAAGGAAATACCTGTCTAGAAAAAGCTTCTCAAACATGGCCGCTTTGAGTCGGCATGAAACTGTACCTCCCATCTACTCGAGATAGAATAATAGCACATACAACAGGAGTGGTAGCTGACACAATATCTGCACTATGTTTTTAGGAACCATTTCCGCATGATGAAGTTCACCTTTTGGTTTCCCAGCAACAAAACAAAAAATCATTGCAAATTTGATTGCAGTTTAATTATCGCTTTGCTTTTATGAAGGCAATTGCCGACTGCTGTCATGAACAGTCAATGCAATTTATTTATGTTCATGCACGTTCATATTGCAGAGCTGCCGCAGTTTGACGTTTATGAATTCGATCATACTCTTTGGCCATGGTCAGTGAATACAGGACCTCCAGCGTGTCGACGCCCTACGGTGTTCACTAGCAAACAAATCATACCGTTCATATGAATACCCAACTCGTACTTGGACTCACTTAATTAATTTTGGGCTCAAAATGCAAGCGACATGTGAGATGGGTGAATAGGCTGGTTAGTGTTCCGTCTAACTCAGGTCCTGTTGGACGCTGTGTGATGTCTGTTGGGGATATTCATACCGATAATGAATATGTCTTGTTCAAACAACCTGGTGCTATTAGCCGGATTTGTGTGCAATTGGTAGGTCGTGTAGGAAGGTTTGCAGGACGGAATATTGTGCATGTGATGTGTCTCAACGAGTAAAGATTGGAGCAAGTACAAATTAGGGGTGTCTTCTTTTACTTCTTCATCACCTCAACCTATGTATGCACGTAGTCGTTGGTTAACTCCATTTTTATGTCATGGTACTTCACACCGTTTTCTTCGCCAACTACCACCGCTAGTAGCTTCTGGCGCACTGAAAGCGTATGTTGGTTTTACAGTTTCAAAGCATTCGTGTACTATGTCACCTGTGTTATTGTGTAATCCACTTTTGTCTTGATGTGCGTTAGGGTCTTTTGTTTATTGATATGATTCCCGCCCCATCTTTGAATGCCAGGACCACCGCTTGGAAGACACTGCCTCAGAGTCCCTCTTATAGAGCAGTCCATTTTTAACAGATCAGAAGAAGAAAATACCCTCGCCTGTTCCTTTAGCCATCATTTTTCTGAAGTGAAAAGGAACCAAAATATAGCGAGCAACACGCTGTACTCCGCAACCTAGCACCATAGCAGCCATAAATTTAGTGCTCTGGCCATAAACAGCTTCTTTTGATAATGACCTTTACATGCGACTTCTTTAAATCGCTCTTTTGTGCTCGCAAATACAAAAATATCACACTTCCTTTCAGGCTTACTATACACACACATAGGTACTGACTCACTTTTGTGTGCCTTATGCTTTCTTTTTATACTCACTTACTCAAAATAATCTACGAAAAAAATACACTTACATATCAGCCAGACAATGAGTAACAAAAAAAAATGTGTGATTTTATTTTTTTTTTTTTCAAGGCAGTCAAGCACGTCGTTGGACACGTGAAGGATATTAGGCATCGTAAAAATTGTTATCTGCTTTTCGAATCGGATTTGTGATTTTCAATTCAAAAAGGTTAGAGGTTATTTTCGCTGTGTACCACGCCTGCTGTGATGAGTTTCACATCAGAACGAAACTTTAAACTTTGTCACTTTTTTTATGAGCGTCAGGAAGTTGGTGGCATTCTATTGAAAGCAGAACGGAAATATTCACATTGTCGCTTGGCTCTTTTTTCGGCTGTTACTATGTAATGGTATCTGTTCCACATTTTACTCTCTTCCGGTGATATTAAATTCAATGAGTTTCCGGTTTATTGTGTTTTTTCGGATAAAATGATTTTCTGATCGATAAATCTATTCGGGAATTAAACCGAGAAGTGGAAATTACTACTTTTTTAGAGTTCCGCTCGAAATTGTTGGCCACGAAATCTAAAGTTTTTACTTTGTTGTCTGGCTATGCGCTTCGTCTATTTGCAAATTAACGTCCAAACTGTCATGGACTTTTGGGGGCATCGGCTTTCGTTACCAGCTATATGTATATGCAAGGTTGTGGGCTATTTTTTTTAGTTCCAGCTAAGCTGTTTTGGCTTTAGCACTGTCCAAGGACAAATAAGTCGCCTGTAGTGAACTACGTACTTCGGAAAGTCTAAGATTTTACTCATACATATATTGAGACGTTTTTTAGTCTTGAATTTGTGGATTGTAGCTGCTTTTTCGAAGATTACATTTCAGCATAAAGCATTTAGTTTGCTGAGAAAATTACCAAAAATCACTTATTAGTACATTTAAGCAAAACGTTGTAAAGATTTGACGCCAAAAAAAATATACTTACAAAGCGACGGGCTGTCGTGTAATTTTTCCAACATTGTTCTGGAGGCACGATCTATCAGAAGTCCTTACTGGACATCAGCGTACGCCGATGACATTGACGTGTTTGGCAGAACAGTGACCCGCCGGGATCTGGAGGAGAAGATTCAACTGCGAACTGTGCGGACAGTACAGCGTCATGAGCCTAGCTAGGCGTTTACGGAGCCACCTCCAATCTAAGGTGTCGGGGCCATGTAGAGCGTATGGACAACCCAGTCTCGGCTCGAAAGATCTGCAACTTCGAACCTGTGGAACAATGAAACAGAGGACGCCTGCATTTAAGGTGGGGCACCAAAGTAGAAAAGGATCCCAATTAATTCAGCGTGCTAAACTGGAGAGCGTAACGAGTGTAACTAACTACGGTAACGAATCGTTACCAGCTATAGTATTATATTTAGAAAGTTTATGTATGGACAAAAATATGGTAAAATGGTATTCACTTCTACCTAAATCTACATGAAGTTGAATATAACTTAAATATTTGAGAATACAAAGTCAATCTTAACATAAAAATAGCAACTTTGGTGGAAGTAACGAAAGCAACTAGTAACGATATTAAAGATAAGGGGACTTTCTAACTGGAGACAGGATAAAATGGCTGACTGCTGTAAGAGGAGCCAGCAACCACACTTAGTCAAGCATGGACCGATTGTGCTAGGGGAGAAAGCTGGTCAGAGATAGTGCTAGTTGGTTGAGGCGAAGAAGAAGTTCGGGACTTTTAGGAATACCCTACAAAATCTAACCTTGTGCCTACAATTATATTGTGTGACTTAGACCACAAGCCTGCGATTTTTTAAAACCCTAAGGCAATCATATTACTAAGCTCCTACAAGGCGACAAAAAGGTGGATAACCAGCGTCCCAACAACATTATGGAATTGAGCCCATATCCCATCTCATATACATATGTACATATGACCCTATAAATAGCTGTATGCTGTATGGACTAAACAAAGCATAAATTTAGATACATGTGCAAGGGATGTTCCAGGTTTATATTGCTCCTCCACCGGCATTTGACTTCCGTCGAGAATGTTCGATAATATTTATGTGTTTCTGTAGCAGCTAATGGCAACAGCGTATGGAAATACTGTGAATAAATAGAGGAATTTATATTGGCATAAATCATGAGCTGAAGCGGAACTTTAAGCGTACCATGAATAATTATAAAAATTCGCATGCAATGGAAATGAATCGATCCCATGCATTGTTATCCATTATTTCTGTTGTAACTTGTCAATGGAGATTAGCATTTTTACTCGTATAAACGTTAATGTATTCAATAAACGACTGTCGATACGAATTAATTTTATTTCTTGATGTTCTGTAAGCCTTTTAGCAACAGAGCCACAATGGCTTCAGGAAATAACTATAATAGTAAATTTTGTGTTGGAATGGGGGCAACACAGTAAAATTAGTTTCCAATTTTGGGAGGTTATTTCCAAACTTTAACAAACTGTTGTATTTTATTCTATCTTCTCTGCCAAGATTTAATTGAACAAACATCATGTGCTGAAGGGCTTAATTGTTAGCCGATTAGTCGAGTCACTTTCACTTTCTTTAAGAAATGGAAAACATTCAGCAGATCCATCGGAAAGTAACACAAAGTGTAGTCTACTTCGTCTTAAGTGGAGAATCTTTAATTTCAAATTATAGAAACTCTATTAATTGGTTTGATAATAGGCCGAATGACTAAGCACGCTTTTACGGCCAGGCATGTTGTAAAACAGCCCATTGGCTCACCCACGCCAAACCTCTAAATATGTTCCTTTCATCATTGCAATAACAATAATTCATGCAAATACATTATTAACAATTGATCTATTGAGCGGTCACATATCGGTTGCCCTCCTTATTAAAGCTATGTGGTAAGAAGAATTAAATTTAAGTTTCAGTTGTGTACGAGACATAGTAGAATAAATATTAAAAAATTAAATGGGTTCTATTTGATTTTTTTTGTTTCTTGTTACTTACGGTACAGTAACAAGATCTGTAGTTTTCTTGCGACCTATATTAATGTGTAACATCCCCACAGGAGCAGAGATTCGCCATTGATACAGTGTTTTATTCCAGGCAGGACTTACATTACTAATAGACCAAGAACCAACAACCCAAAAGTAGAGAAATTATTTGTGGGGTAGGCCATATTAAACACACTATAATTTGTTCAATCATTTTAATTTCAAGCAAATTTCATAAACTCTTAAAAGTGTGATATCACAAAAAATTATTGAATTAGGGAAATACATAAGTAATTGAACACCAAATTCAATGTATGCACGTACTCTACTCAAGGAAACGTTTGCTCAATAAGTTTAACCAGAATAATCACACCTCAAGCAGGAACCCTCTTCTCTAGAACCAAGCAGTGAATAAACTGCTACAAGTTCTGCAGAAGACAGTTTGAAAATCCATTGCTTAAATGAATAATGTTGCCAAAGCCTTCTCAGGAAATTGTCCCCAAGTCCAGCAACATTGTCTCAAACTACGATTGAAAATAGTTCTGATGTTAATGAGCGAAACAGCGAATTACTTTCACTAGAAAATATAAAATCCCTCCCGTCGACACTCACTCTAAATGGCACCAGTATTCCTTTTTTTAAATAAAGCAAAATACCTCGGCCTAAACAATCGATTAAACTGGAAGATTAACACAGAAGAAAGAGTAAGGAAGGCAGGTATTCACCCTTACATGATACATTGAATTTTTACAGCTGTCAACTGACCCATCCTCTTGTGCGTCCTTAACAAATTAAGGAAGGTATAGAACCAAGCCTACAACTGCATTAGTGAGTCCTTAAAACTAATCTCACGGAAGCACTTGAAATTCTGTGCTGGGTGTCATAGAGATACCCCAGCAAACTTTAAAACTAATGAACACGTTAAACGCGCCACCGGACTTCCAGTCCTTGGAATTTTTTATAATATTCGGAACACAACACAATGCCACAATGATTGACAGGCATTACTTGTCGGACAAATTGAAGTCAAGCTTCATGAATCGTGAAACAATATAGCCTATCTTGTAACACATTATGTAATTAGTCTAGCTCTGAAATTGTATCTAAATCGGCTAATCCGTTCAGAAGTTCAATATTCAAAATTTCAGCAAAATTGAATGATTTGTGTGTAGCTGTGTATATGTGCATGCATAGATAGTTTGGGTATGACAAAATAAGAACAGTGCGAGAATGTTTATTATTTCTTTTTCGTTTGGTGACTCAGGCAGTCATCCACGACTACCCAACTTAAAATGGTTTCATACCGGATTGATGCAACCACCCTTATTTTGAGAATTTTATTCCCGTTAAAAAAGTGCTCGTAACTTCCGAACCGTATGTCGTACCGTATATGAATATCACATTCAGTATCTAAATTTTAGAATGATTTTTGTTGAAAATTTCAGAGCTCTGCGACGTGTAGTTTTGGAGCCTTTGTCGGTCAGACAAAGAGTTAAGAGTAAGAGAGTTAAGATTAAGATTAAGATTAAGATGCTAATGTGAGATAAGTTAGATAGTAGGTATTTTTGCTCTTAGAAAAATAAGTCACATTTTAAAATTATGAGCCCCTGAGTCAAGCTACCACAGGGACTCTATAGAGGCTATAGACTCTATAGATCTATAGAGACAGGGACTCTATAGAGTCCCTGTGGTAACACTGCTGTCACTCAAAAAAATGTAAAACAACATATGTATACCATGTCTCGGGAACATTTGTTGTGAACGAGCCCTTATTTTTTTTTTGTTTGTTTGCTATGACATCTGTGAAAAATATTTAGTATACATCAAGTCATTGAACAGACAAAATCATATTTTTTCATCGTGTTAAAAATGTTGAATTTTGTACCAGAAAGTGATGATTTGCGGGAAGCATTAATTTTTTGTTTTCATTTGAAGAAAAGTGCTGCAGGGTCGCATCGAACCATATGCTTGTCGAGGCATATGGTGATCATGCTCTATCAGAAGCAACATGCAAAAGATGGTTTCAACGGTTCAGAAATAATGATTTTGATTTGAGAAATAAAGAACGTGGAAGACCACCAACAAAGTTTGAAGACGCCGAATTGCAAACGATATTGGATGGAAATGACACTTTGAGTCAAAAGCAAATGGCAGCAATGTTAAATGTTGCACAACAAACAATTTATGACCGTTTTTACTTTCCCATTAATAATTAGTGTCTAATTTTCAAAATTCATTTCATACCGGTACAATATACTGATATGAAAATAATAATATGAAAACGATACTGAAATAACTATCGTCAATATCAGCCGTCGAGACGAGCTTATGTATTGCAGACAAAAAGATATCTTTCAGACGATAGCGTCTTATCATGCTTACATGAAGCGATACTAGACGATTGTCATCTTACGCGATTAGACCTCCGTCCTCTTCTCGATCCTAAAATATGAAATATGCAGAGCTCCCTGAAGAGATCAAGAATCAGTAACACATAAATAGTGATTTATCTTAAGGTTTGATTTTTAATAGGCTTTGCTTGACAATTCACGCGTGACTCCTGTCAAACTGCTTTATCATTTTTATTTAGTATCGTTTGGTAGGTCGTCATAGAAAGATTCACACCACAACAGCGTCTCCACATTGTTCCGCTATACTGCGAAAAGCGTTCTGGGAGCAATGTTTTTCGTGCAATTCGAGGATCTTGCGGTGCGCATAATCGATCTATCGAAACCCCTATAGGAACCACAATGTCATTAGCAAATTTTAGTCCGAGCTTACATTAGTCGATGATACTCGACCTGTTAGACCACATCCACCACGAAGTGAAAAGAATATAGCAGCTGTAGCTGAGAGTGGATAAGACGGTCTTGAATGGATTCGTCATCGTTCTCAGCAGCTTAGGCTTGGCGTGTTCGACTCTGCGCTTCCTAAAACATTCCTCACATGTTCTCGGTGAGCTTTGGTTTCAACAAGATGCTCCGTCCTACTAGCCATACAGCGCGTGAAACAATGGACTTGTTGAGCGCTAAATTCTACGTTTTGCTATGGTTTGTGTGATATCACACCTTTGGACTATTTTCTCTGGGGATATCTAAAGTCTCACGTTTTCAGGAATAAGCCAGCTACGATTGAAGCTTTGGAACCCAACAATACTTGCGTTATCCACTAGATATCGTTGAAACTTTCTTGGACATGCCGAAAGGGCCACGACAGGTGTTGTCGTGGCCAAAATGTACATGATATCGTTTTCAAAAATGCCATAAATCCTTTATAATAATTACCGAACACTGCCTATTATACCTCTACACAAAAAGATTCCAACATCTGTAGAAACTGCCTCGACGGAGAAAAGCATTCATCACCTCTACTCTTGACTCAACTAGAAAAGCTATGATAGGCTTCTAATTCTTTGGCAGTTAAGATTGTACCTCAGTAAAATATAGGGAAACGAAATGTGTAAAAAATACTGGTTGTCTGCCATAATCACGGTAACCCTTTCCAATTAGAAGCACCCACGTGGCGGCACATTGTTCTGGCCTTAGACGCAGAATAGATTATAATTCTTCTACTTTCATCAAAAGCTGAAGTAGTTATTTAGAGTAATTTGCTGAGCAACCGGTTGAAATAGTAGATGTAGTAGAGTTTCATCCGGTTGAAATAGTAGATGTAGTAGAGTTTCATCTACTATTTCAACCGGTTGCTCAGCAAGGCTCTTTCAACTAATCAGCTAATCAGCTTAGCAAAATTCTAGTGATTTTTGAGATAATTATGATGGTATTTCGTAAGAAAATATATAACAAATAGTCAGAAGTGCGAATCCATCGAATTCCGTAGTATCCCTTTTTTAACAACGCTCACAATATTACAGCGCTGAATAATTAATATTTACTGAATAGGGATGAAGACATGTCTAACGCCGCTCCTGATCAAAAATCTCTCTCACAAATCTACCTTATCAGCGTCGCACGTGACATTTGAATCTGTTGTCGCTTTGCTTCGTTTTCGTAGGCCGCTCCCACGTAGGCCACTCCAAATAAAAATCTCCGCTCACACTGCCAACTGTCGTTTCAAAATTAACGGTGTGCGGAGTGGTGATTCATCTTGATTTCCTCCGATGAGGATTCTAGAAGTAAAATGTGTACACCAACAAACCGACCACGACCACAATACTGAAGGACAACATTTTGCCAGGAAAGTGCTGAATCAGAAGTCTGCCAAATTGCCTACGAACTCAGAGCTGGAGGTGGCCACTTAACCGAACTCAAACTTCTTGTTAAAGACCATCTATTCACTCAATAAAATATAGAAAATAAATTTAAACATTTCTAAAAGTTATTAAAAAATCACACTCCCCATGTAGGACCTTAACAAAATCACGCTTATTTCTCTCCCCACTCAAGAGCCCTGCCGACTGAATAGAATTGATTTAAAATTTATAAACTTTTTTCTTACCTTGAACGAGTCATTATATATTTACGATACAAGCATACATGTAATTCGTTTCAGGTACAACACAAATGGTGGATTCATCCCGTGTGACTTCAAACATCAAACAGATTTCTGGAGGCATCGTCGGCACTGAGGTTGACAAATTAAATAAAATCAAAGAGGCAACGTCTCCCCCGCCGGCTGAGTTACACTTCATAAACTGGGGGACACATCAAATAAATTGCGAGGAGGACTCAATTAAATTACGTGCAAGGACACGCTTCTTGAAGTGACAGTCATCCAATGGTCTTAATCCATTGTGTAACGAGAAGAAAAAAATCTCGTACTTCCGGCTAAAAAGTTTCTCCACATCATCCCTCCGTGTTGGGCCACACAATACGAGACAGCTGTCCGGCGAGAGAGGGCGAAAATAAACTTCAAGAAATGTGCCTCAGCGATTTGTAATTATGTAAATCATTCGGAAATTTTAAGTGGGTACAACGTCTATTCGCAGGTTGTCCTTGCAGCTGTGAGCTAAGTTGACCGAGAGAATTGGGATGTCATTAAAATGGATCAAATTGCTAACGCAAAGTAAGTGAGTCGATAAGTGTCCGGATAATGTTCATCGGTTTTGGGTTGTGTACCACAATGAAATGTATACACACAAAAATATGCTGGACGAAGTGAAACAGAAATTGTCTCGTCGTTAGCTTGCTGTTGTCGTTGAACCCTCGCTCAAGATGGATTTGAGGTTATCTACCCGGTTGGGAGGGTTAAATTAGTGCTCACTTCCGTTATTTTGTTGACAAATTCCCGTCATTTGAAGGTTGCTGCAGTAGACAAGTAGGTTATTTCTGCCACACACACACAGCGCGTTTCTTTGCTTGGGGTTAAAGGATGATTACAGGAAATCGGCAAAATCCACTTGCCCTTTTTATAGAAGATTGTGATTGAAGGCGAGAGATACGAGTATCGTTTGCTGAGTTGTGGCCTCATTTTGTATTCAGCAAGGACTTTCACTGCGTGAGCAATGAACCAGAAGTTCAATCTGTCAGGGAAGGCGGTGTGTTCAACTTGAAATGTATTTCAATGACAACTTGTTGTGTGCTTGTTTTTTGTTACTAAAATTATTCGGCTCACAGTTAAGCCGAAAAGAAGTTGGTTTCTTTCCTTTTTTTTTGACAGGTCGGTGAAATGGAAATGACATGTTCGGTCAAATTTTCTAAATCGGGCAGTAACTGTAAATGGCGCACTAACTGTGCATTTTATATCGCGTATTTTTGTGTGGTTTCGTCAATAACAGATTAGGGCGTTTAAATGGATTGTACGTGTACATGAATCAGGAATACGTTCGTGCGTATTTTCTTCATATCATTGATAATAATGGCACTTTGTGGTATATTTAGAAAGATAGAAGCAGTAATGGTGGATTGCAGAGCACTTGCTCTGTCACTATTCCGCCTTTGCTCAAATTCGGTGGCAGTTATTTGACCTTGAAGAGGTGAGGGCTAATGATGGGATAATGTTGCTTTCTTAGCACAGAAGCTCCTGCTCTTTTTTCCCCGGGTGACAGAAAATGTTCCGTACATACCAAAAATGCTCTAAAGCCATTCCCAGTTAAATGTTTTGAATATTTCTTTGACAAGTCCTTGGCAGTCGGTCAGTATGTGGTCCATGGTTTCATTAGCCTGGTCACTGTGCCTACAGATTCCTGTATTGATGATACCCATTTATTTATAAAGGTGAAAATTACATGCTTTACATGCTTCGTTTCCTGTTAGTGCACCAGACAGTATTTATTTTTCGGTCACCCTTTTAAGTGCTGGAGCTTTTTTAGTCCATTTGGGATTACGGATTTGTTCCATGATAGCTTTGCAGACGCTCTTGGTTGTAGCAAGACAGGTTCATTTGTTTGGTCAAATGAAAGTGTGTTGTTGTATCCATAAAGGGCAGAGGGCCCAATGAAGGTTGTCTTAGCCTTTACCTTTACTTGTATAACAGCTTTTTTAGAGTCCTTTATCAGATTCATCCCCTGGCACCCAAATCAGCTTTAGTTTGTTTTCTTCCATCATGTTTAGTGTCTTGGGACATTCCCTGGCAACTTTAGAATTTAATGTGTACCTCTTTAGCGCTTTAAGAGCCACGTTGATGTTTGAGAATAAAATAATAACTGCAAACAGCTTCACTTTAAACATTGTTGTTCCTTTTCAGTTTAGTCGTCAGTTTAATCTGAGTACATTCTCCGACAAAGTTCATAGATTCTTAATTTTCAGTCAATAAATTTGATACTGCTTAGATTGCAGAAAGCATTATGATACCTTATTATTCCTGAGGCTTAGACAAATAATCAGGGCAAATGTTGGTGAGATAACTAGATTTGTTTACGTTGAGTTAGGTAAAAGTGATTGTCACAGCCCTGTCTTCAGGTATGACCCCTGCCTTAGTTTTAGTCTCTTTTTTGTTTCGTCTCTACCTGGTTCGTTTTGGACTTATCCTCATTTAAGTTGCTTTGTCGACTGACGGCATAGATCTTAGTAGAGCCTATGACGATATCCCGCTTTCACGTTCGTGATTTGTTCACAATTCTACTTATCTCTTATGCTCTCACTTATGCCCAGGTGCAACTAAGCGAGTTTTTCCAATCCAATCATCTCGTCCTGGGTCTGCCAAAGGGCCGCCTTTCTGATGGAGTCGCATTTAAAGCACTCCTCGGAAAACATGATGATTGTCACGTGTTCGTGCCACGTGTTTGGACGACAATCTGCTACAATATCCAGTATATAAATAATGAAAATGAGATTTGAGAAGACGCATCCTTGGCGAAGTCCAACGCCCACGGTAAAATGTGTTGATTTAGCACCGTTTACCCAAACATAGCTGCTACAGTTTGTGTACACCGACTGAATGGCATACTCCTGTGGCACACTAACCTCGAGGCAGTCGGTAGTATTCATTCTCTAAATCTACAAAACAACCGTAGATTGGTTTGGCCTACTGTTTAATGTTTAGCAAATCCTCATGTACTTTAACAAGAAATCAAATAAAAAGAAGTACCTCACCCAAGATTTACTTGTGTCCACCAACTGAGATGCGGGCATCCTCTGCCACATTGTCTCATAGGTTCAGGCTCCACATATTGCAGAATATATCAGAAGGCACCTAACTAGAGTCAGGCACGGTTCGTGGTTCATGGTTAAATCCGACCAAATATCACACGCAGAGACCAAGGACTTCTTAATCCACCTTTGATATTCGCGAAGCCTTCGTGCCGTACGGCAGGACTGGGATAATCAGTATCTTACAGAAGGTTGTTCTTCGAGAGACCAGTGTCTCGTATGTCCTTTTTCGAGGACAACATATACTCCATTAATGGTACATAGTACTTTTTTCAAATTGTTTTGTAGTTATTTTGAAGCCATATAAAATCTGCAAGCAGAAATATACAAAACCAATGTAATTTAATTTATAATTGGTGTGTATGTATATTCATTTACAAAAAAAGTAGTTGACTGCAACGAATGAATGCAATCCTCAATAATTGTTAATCAAACATTTTCACGGAATAGTGGAATGCACTCACAGATGGATGATTCACTTCATGGAAACTCATAGAAACGAGAACTAACGTGGAAACATTCGCATTAATAAGATATTTTTGAATTCTAAATAAGTAACAAATGTAGTAGTAGAATCATAGTCGGTGCTGAGAATACGCCAAGACCCATTCGGCGATGACGACCAATGACTTTAAAGAAGTTACGGGTGCAATCGACAAATTTGAAGTCCATCAAGGCTGCTGGCATCTGCCGAGCTTTTCAAAGCAGCTGACTATGATTTGATAAGATGCATACGCCAACTTATCTGTAAAATCGGGTCAGATGAGTTTATGCCCGACGGATGGAATTTCAGCATCGTTTGCCCGATCCTAAAGGAATTAGATCCGCCAAATTGTACAAATTAAAGATGTATACGTCTCCTGAACATAATGTATAAGATATTTTCTACCGTCTTGTGTTAGCGCCTGGAACCATACGTCAACAGCATGTTTGGTCAATATCAGTGGGGGTTCAAGTCAGGGAAATCCACAAAACAAATATTCAAATTACGCCAAATCTTGGAAAGACAAATCACAGAGAAGCAAATCAGGAGTTTCAAGTCGAGACCCACCATCTATTCATCGACTTTAAGGCCGCGCATGACACTATACTAGGTGTACCAGTATGAAGTAAGCGTCAAGATACAAATGTCTCGATAGGGAACATTTGTTGTGAACGAGCCCTTATTTTTTTTGTTGGATGTTGTTTTTGTTAGTTTGCTATGACATATATAGAGATGAGCTATACAGCGCCTTGCCTAGTTTTGGAATTCCTCCAAATCTCATCCGCTTGTGCAGGACAACAATGGGGAACGCTCGTTGCTCCGTCAAGGTCGAAGAGATACTTGGTCGCTTCAAGAGAAAAATCCTTCGAGTCATATTCGGTCCCGTTTGCGAAGACGGAGGTGCAGGAGAAGACTGAACGACAAACTCTACGAGCTGTACAACGACATTGGCCTAATCAAACGAATTCGGTTGCTTCGACTCAAATGGATTGGTCATGTAGAGATAATGGACACTAACGCTCTCGGAAAGTCTTCGAGACTTACCCTGGGGGACTACGCCGTAGAGGAAAACCTCGCCTCCAATAGCTTAACCAACTGAAAAGAGACTTTAATCAGTACGAATCTAGAGGCGCCTGGCCTAAACTAGTTGGTTAGAGAGGATTGCTGACTGAGGCCTAGGGCCACACTGGACTGTAGTGCCACGCAAAGAAGAAAAAAGTTAAAGTAAAAACGTATCCCTGTATGTTAAAACGAATTAGGTTTCTTTAAAAAAGCCACAGTTCCAATCAATTTTACGATTGACTTATTTAAGATTAAATGCAACATTTTGCTACAAGTTCTAAGTTTTCGTTTCAATTCTCTGTTATTTAAATATGTAATAAAAACGTTTCTTCATAACAAATTGTTATGCCTTAATCACACTCAACGATTGTTCAATGACGTGATGGGAGGTGTTATTCAAATCGATCTCAAAAATAAAGACCAACGATATAACAGAGACTTAATCTCCTTCGAGAAATTTCAATTTTGCCAGCAAGCTCTCGAAAATCGCAACCTACGCTTCTCTGTCACAACGTTCTCGTGTTCTAGGAATATTGCGCTTAGCCTCACATGTGAAAGCTAATGTGTATACTCCACGCCCGGAAATATGGAAATTCAACCCACCCTTCTGTTGTTTTCTCCGCATTCATCCCTTTTTCGCCTTCCACACCGTAATTCTGCAAAAACCCCGCTTACCATCTTACAAAGTTGATGGATTATTAGCGTATGACCTGGGGCTTGTTGAAATTTGCTTTCTAATCAATATCCATTAAATGTAGCATTAAACCAAATTAGTATTAACATAACATTATTCAGCAAAATCCTGACTACGAAAATGTGTAGCTATCTGTGGGTAATTACGTGTATTCCTTTTCCCCACGTGGTCACGTGATAAGATGCTACGCGAGAATGTACACGGACTTATTAACATAAACGTATGGATCGCTTCATTTTGGATGTTTGTATCCAATTATAGAGCACGACACATTGTATTCTGACGAATGCTCCTGGATGACCTTTTTGAAGGAAGGCTGCTGGGAAAAAAAACATTTGTTTATTCTCTCACAGTGTAAATCATACATCACGACATGCTTGATGTCATGTACCATGTGACAGAACACAGTTCATTTATCAACCTTAACGACCACTACGTCTCTGCTTCAAAAATGATGCTATCCAGGAAACTTAGACGAAATAGATTTACATACGTGCCGGTGGTTCGGGTGATTGACCAATTGACCGTATCACGGAATGTACGAATATGATGGTCCGCAAAGGCAAAACACACCGCGGTTCAATGATTTCAAGGTGAGCTCGGAGAAAATCCCGAGAGAAATTGAATACATTGTGTTTTGTTATCGTGTTGGCATACATTTCTGATCCATCGAAGTCGTTTATTTTGAAACCTAAATCCAGTGACACGAGATGACTACTTTCTTGAAGTTTTCTTATGGAAGATTAAGGACTTAAAGTGTGGAAACAACGTGAAAATGTTGGTCCTGAAATGTAAGCAGTACATTACCTCACCTTACACTGGTGAAATGCATTTTGCTAGGAGAAAGACAAAGATAGACGAAGATGTTATCTATGTGCAACAGCTAGGTAGGTATTTGGGTACCCTAATCAGCTTGTTATAGAACATAAGTCTGCTACTGACTTATTTCCCAGGCCCTTATGGAGGCTTTTGAGTCGGAGCAATAGCTGGCTTTCACTATCCTGGCCACAGTGGATCTGCCTTCTTAGCAGAGCTAGACCAATGGTGTCCGTAAATGGATGTGGGAGACAGATTTCTTCTTTCCAAACGACATCCACAGTTTGTACAGATTGCAGAGTTCGTGGTTACATATTAGCTGTCTATGTTGACGCATCAAGAATTAGATCTTTTTTGTTTTGTTTATCCAGCCCCATGCAGGATCCTGTTTCGTCGACGCATCGTATATTGACACAGCTCATTCGATAACAGTAGCACGCACAATGCGAGTGGTTGCTGATAAGCTAGGCCCTGTCTCTCTACGGGCTGTTGCGCCATACATAATATTATATAATCCCCTAACGTCTTCAAAGGCTCGTCGTCTGATGTCTCTTTTAAATTGACATTCAACAATAGCACACGATGATAAATACGAACATGTAGATAAGCAGACATCATGAATTGCCTATTATGCTAATGCTATGGGAAATTTAAAAAAAAAACACATAAAATTCAGAAAAATGCATGAAATCTTTATTTGAGTCGATAGTACGGTCCAAATAATTTAATTTTTAAGATTATCTTATGCAAATGTTGACCTTGACTGCGCCTCAAATGGTCCATCCGCTTAGTCCAATTTTGGCATACTCTTTCCAACATTTCGGCCGGTATCTCACAAATAAATGCTTCAATGTTGTCTTCCAATGTGTCAATTGAAGCGGGCTTGTCCTAATAGACATGAGCTACATTGCCCACAAAAATAGTCTATCGCACGATCTAGGCGGCCAATTGACCGGTCCCGAACGTGAAATAAAACGTTCACCGAACTCGCCTCGCAATAAGTCCATAGTTTCGCGTGCTGTGTGGCATGTTGTACCGTCTTGTTGAAATCACATGTCATGCAAGTCAAGCGGTAGCGCTCACCATTCACAGTTCCGTTACGTAACGCATCATCTTTGAAGAAGTACGGTCCAATGATACCACCAGCCCATAAACCGCACCAAACTGTGACTTTTTCTGGATACATTGGTAGCTCTTGCAATGCTTCTGGCTGATATTCACTCCAAAATCGACAATTCTCCTTATTTACGTACCCATTGAGCCAAAAATGAGCTTCGTCGCTAAACACAATTTTTCGAAAGAAGTGCGCGATGATGATTTCTTAACAGAGAGCGAATTTTTATAATAAAATTCAATAGTTTGCAAGCGTTGTTCGTTTGTAAGACGATTCATGGTTAAATTAAAGACCAAACTAAAGATGTTTGACAGTGAAACAAAACACGAAACGTGAGTCAGCTGTTTAAACCAGTGTTGCCAAACAGATAATAGCTAAAAAATCACCCTTTAGAAGGGCTGAGCATAATCAATTAATAGTTACTGCATCCTTCTAAGTTTTCCAATAAAGATTCCATGAAGAAAGTAGTGGTGGAGTGCCAACATATTACACAGACTAGGTTAGGTTAGTCGCGTTTCACTTAGTTTCAGCTGGACCCATTGTGTTGACCATCGGTAGAAGACGTCCTCTAGATTTCTACTCCTTTGCACCGTCATTTTGAAAAATGTTCAACCTTCGGCGAATAAAAAAAAGCCTAAGTAGAGATGTTGTGGTGGCCTGTGGCGTTGTGGGTATGTGCGTCGACCCCAACCTCGACGTCGTAAGACGAAAACAATTTTCACGACCCCACCTCTTTCGAGTCACTGACAATGCTCAAGGAGTATTTCTTTTCTAGAAAAAGCTTCTCAAACAAAGCCGTTCGGATTCGACATTAAAATGCACGCACAACACGAGTGCTTGCTGAGAAGTTAGGCCCTGGCCTCCTACCGGCTGTAGCGCCACCCATATTATTATTATTATAAGTAGAGATGTTGTCTTGTTCATGGAATAAATGTTCCCCTAGTGTTCTTTGTGTCAATTGACATGTCCAGGGACGGTGGCAGATTTAATGCGAAGGGTCCAAATCAAATTTTCGTCCATCCTCTGTTCCCTCTATCCTCTTGTCGTTTTGTATCAAGCCTAAGCATTTGTTAATAATCTTATAGGTCGTTTTCAGTGTGGTTTCAGGCCTGGGACGTTCCTAGGGCCTGAAAAATCGTCCTCATACTAAGGCAAATGCTCAAAAAAATCCAAGAGATTCGCATGAGACAGCGTGCGTAGAGATGAACAAGCGCCATGTTTAGTTTCATTCCTGTTGAATTCGTCAGGCCTGTAACGAACTCACCAAATCTTTCAATATCAAACAAAGTGTTAAGCAAGGCGACACGCTGCCATGTGACTTCTTCAATGTCCTACTTGAGGAGACCGTGCAAAATTTACCGGTCAACTCTAGAAAAATTATCTTTCAAAAGTCCATTAAATTGCTTATTTACGCGGGCGACATTGACGTGACGGCATGAACATAGCGCGCCGGAAGCGGATTAAATGAGTCTAGCGGTAACCAGAGCAAAATAAAGTACATGCTGTCATTAAGAAAGAGCGCACAACATAGACGTCTCGGATAGAACGTTATAATGGGCAGCAGAAATTTTGAGTTAGTCAAGGGCTTAGTCTCGACTTCGCAGTGCATAGGGATAACAATATCAGTACCGAGATCAAATGCAGAATTACTCTTGCCAATCGCTGCTTCTTTTTGCTCAAGAGCAACTGAGTAACAGAGCCATCTCTTGAAACGGTGTGACTCTATACAACACATCGACCTCTATCCTGCTCTATGGCGCAGTGACATGGAACGCTATGGAAAACGGATGAAGAAGTTGAGAGAAAAGTTCGTTCGTGTAATCTTTGGTGGTGTTTGCGTTGATGGTTCAACCACAAACTGTGCGGGCTGTACAGCGTCATGCACATATTTAAGCGTCTTCTGATCCTACGCTTAAGATGGCTAGGTTATGTAGAGCAGATGGACACCACAGCTCCGGCCACGAGAGTATTCGATTCGCGTTTTGAATATCGAGTTTGGGCTGTACACATCATCGGCTATAGTCAATACAGAAGCAATATATAATTCTAAGACAATAGTCGGTCGTGGAGCATCATTCTTATATGTACACGGGTCGTCGCCTTTATAGATTAGTCTACTGCAGCCAATAAAGAAACTCTTAATAGAAATCTCCACTTCAGGGAAATTAGTCGTTCGTGTGGACTAAAAAAAACAAACTTTTCTTAAGAACTAATATTTACTTACTTTAATCTTAAATGTCTGTCTGGTCTCAGTCTTAAGACCGTGTTAACTTATTAAGTGCGTGGCAAGGGCAACAGTATACCAATTAATTTCCAATAGGTTACTTTCATAACATTGTTCAATATGTCTTGCAATGAAAGTACATCATCACTCGCGGGAACTACTTTCAAATTTGTCCCAGATTTGGTTTCTTTTGCATGAAAACCGTATTCTAACAATCACTTAATTTGACCAATGCATCCATGTTCTAATGTCATCAGGTTGCATTTAAAGTACTGTTTTCGGGTTCGGGCCAAATCATGAATCTTGAAAGCATCTGCATTCCTCAGAAAATAATTTGAAAGGTTTCTACCACCCCGAACTCAAAAGTCACTTAATGTACACAGAAACACTCAATAACATGTTTATGACTTTGTTTTCCTGACCAGAAAAGAACACTGTAAACATATCGTTTACCGTAGAAGTGTTCTCATTAACCACAGTCTGGAACTCCCTAAGTAGGTCGTTTGCGGGACACAAACCCTCATTTATACGACGGTCTCCATGGAGGTTATATTTAGACATTGATTATATTCCAATTGGAAAATGTCAAGTGCGTACAATTATGAAATGCAAAGTTTAAATTCTCAGAATTTGTTTATTGCCAATTTCTTAATCTCTGCCGTGATTCTTGTTAATGGCGCCCAAATACGACTTTGTTTGTATCAGTAGTACTTCGGTCGGCTATTAATACGTCGGACAATTAATACAAGTCCTTGAATCTATTTAGTATTACATCCCACATTGTTTTAGGTTGAAGGTGTATTAAAAGTGGCTGACGCAGCGTGTGGGTAGGTGTGTTGGCTGTTACGCTGGTAGTTCGTCGGCTCCTCCAACTTCCACGACACACGCGACCACCTTTTACGACTCACTGACAATGCTGAGGGCGTATACTTGTCTAGAAAAATGTTTCGCAAATTTCCGCGATTCGAAATCGGCATAAAACTGTGGAGAGAACAACAGAATGCACATCACCAGTAGTTGCTTTTCCAGTTTGACATTTTAAAGTTTTGAAAGATATGCAACTTTACATGCATACGTACATAACATTGTGTGTGAAATACGAAATCAGTAAAGTTACGTGGTCTCTTTATTTCAGTTAAGCTAGACATTCGCTGTGATGTCAAAAACGTTGCTTTAAGTGTTGTCCTTAAGCAGTAATATTGTAATTGTTTCCTGTTATCACCAGAGTCTAGGGAAAAACAAAAAATGCGGAACCATCGGAGCTTTTCAAAGCTGGGGGCAATGTAATGGTAGGGGGCATACACCAGACCATTTGCCGAATTTGGGAAGATGAAAGCATGCCCGACGACTGCAATATCAGCTCCATATGACCCATCCAAAAAAATGGCGATCCTACCTCCTGCAAGAACTATAGAGGTAATCCCTGGTCAATGTCGCCTAAAAGATCCTATCCAGCGTCTTTTCATCGATTTTAAAGCCGCATACGACAGCATTCATCACAGGGAGCTATTCGAAGCGATGGCCGAATTCGGGATCCCGGGAAAACTGATCCGGTTGTGTCGCACCACGCTAACACATACGCGATTCACCGTGCAGTTCGGTTCAAAAACCTCTGAACCGTTCGAAACCTGCACCGGATTCCGGCAAGGAGATGCGCTGTCGTGTGATTTCTTCAATCTAGTACTGGAGAAGATGGTGCGGCGGGCAAAAGTCAACACGGAAGGCACTATCTTCTACAAGTCAGTCCAGCTGTTGGGATACGCGGATGACATCGACATTGTCGCGCGGTCCCAACGTGCCATCGTGGAAGCTTTCACGGCAATTGAGGAACAGGCGAAACGAGCTGGTATTAAGGTCAACGAGGAAAAATCAAAATATATGCTGTCGAGCAAACAACGATCCGTCGCACACCACCTAGGCCAAAACGTCACAATCGACAGCTGCAATTTCGAGGTAGTATAGGAGCTTGTCTACCTCGGGGCAAATGTAAACTCCACGAATGACATCGTGGTGGAGATCCGACGTAGAATCGCCCTTGGCAACCGATGCTACTTCGGTCTGTCAAAACAACTGGGCTCGAAACTCCTGACTCGAAGGACCACAGTCACCCTTATTCTGCCAGTCCTACTTTATGGAGCCAAAAGCTAGATAATAAGTAAGACTGCAGAGCTGATTCTTGGTGCCTTCGAAAAAAAATTCTGCGTCGGATATATGGTCCCGACTGCGAGGAAGGCGAAAGGAGGAGAAGACACAACAGCAAACTCTACGAGCTGTACAAGGATGTGGATGTAGTCCGGAAGGCAAAAATCTGTCAACTACAGTGGCTCGGCCACATAGTGCGAATGGACAACAACGCTCCAGCAAATCTGAGCCTCCTGGTTCGAGAAGGAGAGGAAGACCGAACCTCCGGTACAAAGACCAAGTCATCGCGAATATAACACAGCTCCGCCTTGATGACTGGAAGCAGCGTGCCCAGGACCGTCACCGATGAAAGGCAGCAACTGCTCAGGCTCAGACCCTTCATGGTTCGTCTGCCTGATAAGTAAGTAAGTAGTGTCTATCTAAAAATGGGTCGATGTTGTGATTCAGCTGTGATTTGCTGATGGAAACTCAGTTCATGAGGTTCTTTGGCGTTAACTGGTGTGATACTCATACAAAGAGTTTTTTTTCAATACAGCAAATGTTTTGGAATGGTTTTTGTGTAAGTTTAACTTCTGAGCAAAATCGGACGTTCACAACATAAGATATAAATTACTAAAGCTATCTGTTGGAAATATAATGGACTCTTTTTACTACACCTATTCTTTATACTATTGCAACGATGGAACATACAGTCCAATAGTGAACTCTCGACAAGTCGAATTTCATCAGAGGAAAGAATCTTCTAACAGCTGAACGTACAATGAGCGTAATGTCATCTTACGCACTGTGTTGCCGATAAAAGACCCGGTATTGCCGACAGTTCTATGCTTAGAATTGCCGTTCCCCATAAGTCCTGGTAAGTAACTTAGCTGCAAGTGTTAAACACGCAACAACCATTTAATGATGTTATACAATACTTAAATCATAATTTGAAACGAATTCTCCATCTACTATATGTATGCAACGAGCTTCTTCTCGAAACGCTGGGAAGCAAAATAGTGTCGGTTTTCGTTTCATATGAAATTTCGTTTGCGACTAAAGAAGTTTAATTTCAAAAATGTTTTTGACAATTGAAATTTGTACTCCTCGCCTACGAAGGACGTGATGATGTACATGGTGACATCGTTGATTTTAGTAAAGACTTTGACCCAAATCAACAATATATCATAGCATTATCAGATCTCTAGATCTATTGACACATGGTTTATAATGTTTTTGTATTTTTATTTCATTTCAAGTCACCCGCTAATAAATTGATACCTGCCGCCAATGATTCATAGTGATGTCATAAAAGTAGGCTGAAATTATACAGACATGACGATGGTCGCGTTTTGTCACAAATCATTAAATTTAGTACCTACCTTGTTATATAGCTAATATCTTTAATAAGTACTGAGGTAAGAGACCCAGGTATTTGGGTTACTTCTGAATTTATTTTTCCCATATTTTCTTCTGTGTTGATTGAGAAACTCGCTACTCAATTGGAAGAAGACATGATTTCGGTGTTATGATCTCATAAATATTCTATTACATTTAAATCCGATTTTGAGCTGTTTTTGAAGATTGTACGACAAAGAGTCGTTTAGACCATCACGCCGATTATGGAATCCGGCGGATTGACTGCGAAGGAAAAATTGTCGCATGCGTATATTTTCCTATTATAGAAAACACAATCCATAATGTGAGCGGATGTCAATGGAGTAGTGCGAAAAAAAACCCTATTATAGAAAACGCAACTTATCCGCACTTCATATATTTTGTGACGTTTTCAATCCGAACAAAATGAGTTGCAGATTTGTAGGAAAAAGTGATGAGTGGTTGCAACAAAAGTAAATTTTAGAACAAGAGACAAATAAGAATTATCCTTGATTTTATATACAAATCAATTGAAAATTGTCGGTTGTTGCAACTTCAAAGTCCTTGTGAGTACGGGTCCGATATCCATCCTCAGTCAGGAATATTAAAAACTACGCTTATGTCTGGTTTATTAAAGGTATTCATTACGAATGTACATATGTATATTCATCTATGTACATGTATAATATGTCATACATTGCACATAATCATAGTCAATTGGTTGCAAGTTATTGTTTGCATTGGCTAATATTCATCACACAATAAATTTACTTCTCTCAAACATTGTCAATCACATGTATGTTCGCAAGCGCATTCGATATCAGCTCTGAATTCTATTCAATGATCTAAGTACAAAAAAGAAGTAAATAAATCAAACATGATGAGATCTTGTGTGTTCAACAGCAAAAGTGCTGCTCTTCACGAAAGAAAATGCAGCTTCGATCGATTTTAAAGTGTTGCAAAATAACAAAAAAAAATGTTGGCCCGTGGCACTGTGTGTATGTGCGTCGACCCCAACCTCGACGTCGTAGGTTCGATTCCAGGTCTGAGCGACAAAAATAATTTTCACGGCCCCACCTCTTTCGAGTCACTGACAATGCTCAAGCTGTCTAGAAAAAGCTTCTCAAACTTGGCCGTTCGTAGTCAGTGAGAACAATAGCACGTACAATACGAGCGGTTGCTGAGAAGCTGGGCCCTGGCCCTCTATAGGCTGTAGCGCCACCCATATTATTATTATTATAAAATAGCAATGAAAGTTGTTCCAATTGCCTTTGTTTCAGCAGTTGTCAATACTATCAGTGACATCTTCTTCTTCTTCTTGTGGCGCTACAGTCCGGAGGGACCCTGGGCCTCGGTCAACAGTCCTCTCCAGACGATCTTTAGCCAGATACCTCCAATTTCGCACTCCAAGTTGGTTAAGGTCCTTCTCCACTTGAGTGCGCCATCGGGTTTGTGGTCGTCCTCTATTGCGTTGTCCCACTGGTTCGGAGTCGAAGACTCTTCGGGCTGGAGCAGTGTTGTCCATGCGCTCAACATGGCCTAGCCATCTTAGGCGTTGAATTCGTAGATGCCTGACTAGACTCATGTCGTTGTACAGCCCGTGCAGTTCGTGGTTGAATCTTCTTCTCCAGAAACCTTCAACGCAAACAGGTCCGCGAGATTCCATAATCGGCAGGGATATTTCCGTTCATTATCATGATGAAACTGGTGGTGTCACGTGGCTGTTGGATCCTTGTACTCACAAAATAATTTGGATGGCCTCACCTCTCTAGAGTCACTGACACTGCGGAAGGAGTATTTCCTGTCTAGATAAAGCTTCTCAAACTTGGCCCTTCGAAGTTGGCCCATAAAACTGTAGGTCCCTTCGTGAGAGAACAAATAGCACGCACAACACGAGTGGCTGCAGCGAAGCTAGGCCCTGGTTTAGGCCGTAGCGCCACTCTGAATTTCTCTAGTCAAGATTATTGAGCAAATTAAAGTAATCGTGGTGATTAATTGCGCTCTCAACAAACTCTTATTCAATGCAAGCATGTAGCTCACACCAGTTGTTGTCATGGGCTTCTAGACTGTAAGCGATCCAACCCATTTTGCGTATGCGGCTTTCTCTCGATATTGTGGCTTCCATTTGAACCATGTATTCTGAACTAATTATCGTAAGAGAATATATCGCTACCCCAGGAACCCGTTTCCCTCTGTATATCGTGTCTGCCGAGCTCGAGAGTTTTCGATTTCAATTTGGCGTTCGTTGTTGTTTTAAACAGATCTTTGATTTCATGCTAAGCACACTGCTCCTGCTCACCAGTGGGTCAACGTCCCGTGTCACGTCTTCGAACCATGAACGTCCTTCAGCCTATTCGGCTGCAGTCTCCTCCCAATTATCAATACCAAGTCTTCTACTTAAATCAACGATGGTGCTATTTGCTTGAATTTCAATCTCGTTATTCTTAACGAACCACGAGTGTGAGCTTCAGAGATAATCCATTATATTTGCATTGCTGAGCAGATATAACACCAGAGGAGGCACATCGCAATTTCTTTCCCGCACAGCATCCAGTTTATCCTCCACGACAAATTGTTTGCTCTTCTTTTATCGATCTATTGTTTCATTCTCTCCCCACATCCATCAACTGCAGTCACAGTTTATGCTCTCAAGGTACACACACGGTGTGGATATGAATTGAACGTCTGTTGCTTACTCAATTTCACTGATTCCATTTTAACGTGTTTTTCAATCTATAAATGAAATCGTTATATACCTAATTATCAGGAGTTATTCATCCAGCATGACATTCTTCCCCGTCTCCACGGGCAATGAATGTGTAATAAGAAGATTTTCCAATCCATTATTTGCACCTTATGCGGCTCCTTCTGCAGCACGTGTGTGCAAAATTTCCCCTGGGACCGGAATTTCAAATAACTCCAAGTGAGCAAATAAATTGCCCTAAGTGTAAACAAAAAATAAAAAACAGCTGCAAACAAAGCAACTTAAAGCCGGATTCGGTGCACACAAAAAAATATGCCAACTTAAGGATGTTCTAGTGCATTAAGGAGTTATAAAATTTGATAAACTTATTCTTTGGCTGAAGCAGATTGGGCTCAAATTCTTTGATGGCAAATAAAAAACTTGAAGTGAAAATTGCGAATTGATGGCAATAAATTGGATAAGTCTGTTTGCCTTGGAAATTTTCCATAAAGCCATTACAAAAATGTATAAATCTGAGGGCGTAAAAGTATTATTGATGGCTGCTGAAGAATTTTATGTTTGTTTACGGAATTTGTCACTTTTTCGCTTTGCGCTTTGTTCAATTCCCATCACTCGAAATGTTAACTTGGAATCATCCCTAATCGCGGGCTGAGGGTATAAATCAGCAAACGCACACGGGGAAGAATGTGACGTCTAAATATCAGATAGCTCCGCTCGGGATGTCACCGTTGCGCTGGGGTGATCTAAGATAATGTGGAAACCCTAAAATACCAGTAAAATGCGTTCAAATGTTATCAGGTTAACCCAATCCCACTGCTATTATTTCCCTGTCAAAGATGTCACTACTCACGGCGGATTGAAGGATGCGAAAATCGATTTTGTATCATTTGCAGAGGATTTTGATGGTTGCAAATGGATAAGAACTGTATCATACAGTGATGGGTGAAAACAATATTGCAGATGGTTTTCCACGAGATGTTGATGGACCCAGGGGTAATTTCTAAAGTATGTATCTACATCAGAAATAGCTGATGATGATGATGAAGATCCGACTGTGCTTATATCAGGTGCATTTGCGTGCGAAAATTATGTAATGGAGGCATGAGTGATGGTTCGGTGAGAATCTAAATAGCACTGACAGGCACAAATGAAATGTGCTTGACAGCATGATATCCTGTCGCCCAGAGTCCTGTACAGTCTTGTACTGAGTTCACCGAAGGAGGTCTTTTGTTTAAGACCCACTGTACTCTTGCCAAATTTGTTCTTGATGCTTAACTGCTTTTCAGTCTGCCACATCTGAAGAAGACAGAAAGAAGAGCGTTGAAACATTAGCCTTGACTGCTTGTGGTACGATGTGCACCACCTTTGAAAGCGACCACTGAAGGGCGGATTACTGCCTGCTTGTTCGTCGGCTTCTAAATTTCTGGGTTGCCAATGTGACCTTGTAATCTAGTCATGGACCCACAGGGAACGGTGGATGTTTTAAGCAACACTGCTTAGCGAACCTGACCAAGAGAAGTAGTCGACGAAGTAGTCTTCTCAACCAGCTTTGAATAAGTTGTCACAGCCGTTAAAAGGCTGAAGAACAACAAAGCCTCAAGCTCAGATGGCTTACAATCAAAGCTCTTCAAAGCTGGTGGCAATGTTTTGGTAGGGAGCATGTACCAGATGATCCGCCAAATGTGTTAAGACGAAAGCATGCCTGACGACAGGAATATCAGCTCCATATGACCCATCCACAAAAAGGGCGATCATACCTCTTTCAACAACTACAGAGGTATATCCCTGCTCAACGTCGCCTACAAAATTCTATCCAGCATACTGCCGGTTTGCACCGCACTAATCGGCACTTACCACAAATTGAATATATACCAAATCCTGGCGTATATCAGCGAGTTTCAAATCGATGCTCACCATCAACTTATCGATTTCATAGCCGCATACGACAGCATTCGTCGCAAGGAGTTATTCGAAGTGATTTCCGAATTCGGGATCCCGGCCATGCACCGTGCAGTTCGGCTCAAAGACCTCTGAGCTGTTTGAACCTGCACTGGTTAGGACGGAAGGCACTATCTTCTACAAGTCAGTTCAGCTGTTGGGATACGTTCATGACATCGACATTATTGCGCAGCCCCAAGGCTTCGTAGTGGAAGCTTTCACGGCAATTTATAAACATGCGAAACGAACTGGTCTTATGGTCAATGAGGTTAAAACAAAACTCTACATCAAGACTGCAATACTCTTATTTTGGCAGTCCTGCTGGAGCCGAAAGCTGGACGATATCCAAAACTGCAGAGCTGATGCTTGGCGCCTTCGAAGGTAAAATTATACGTTAAGGTGATTCGAGGAGAAGACACAAGCGCGCACTTTACCTGCTGTACTAGGCTTTGGATGTAGTGCAAAAAGCAAAAATCTGTCAACTATACTGGCTCGACCACATCGTGCGCATAAACGCCGACGCTACAGCCAATAGGATCTACGAATCCGAGCCTCCTGGTTCGAGAAGGAGGGTCTTCCTCTCTGAACCTCTGGTATAGAGATCAAGTCATCGCGGATGTAAGACAGCTTGGTATTGATAGCTGGAAGCAGCATGCCCAGAACCTTCCGCGATGGAAGGCAGCAATTGCTTAGGCTCAGACCTTCCATGGGTCGTCGGCCTGACAAGTAAGTAAGTAAGCATTGCGACCTGGAACCCAGATAAGGAACATTTCTTCTAACGACGATAGTTCAGGTCGGCATTCCTTATCCTTAATAGTTATGAATATGAATTAAAGGAGGTACATAATAGCTTTGATGGCTGCTTGGCAATGAGTGCATATGGCAGCCTTCTAACGTGGCAATATGATTGAGTGTTTTTTTACTCGACGACACACTTTCCGGATTGCAAATAGATCTGCCTGGAACACACTGCAATTCTCCAGTAGACTCAAGGCTTTCTAACTGTTTAGGAATTGCGACGCCGCTTAAAAATGTCTGGAGTCGGTATAGTCTGCTAAGAATGAGGGGAGATCTTTTGGGATAGGATCTAGATGACAATAGGGTTTTGATGCCCAGGATCTAAACGTCTATATATAACGTCTAAAGGTAGAAGTTGTAGCGTTACCGTGAGAACATCTGACAGACTCGACGGTAGTACGACTGTGGTACCTATGGATGCTTTTTTTATATCTTTATTTGTTTAATTTAGTGGTATTGTATTTTTCAATGGCCCGCTACGACACTGGTTAGTCGTGGCGTTGTGGGTATGTGCGTCGATCCTAGTCTGTGCGACAGACATAATTTTCACGGCCCCAACTCTTTGGGGTCACAAACAATGCTGAAAGAGTATTTCCTGTCTGGAAATGTTTCTCAAACTTGGCCTTTCGGAGTCGGTAAAAAACGGTAGTGCCATTCCATTCTTGACAGAATAGCTCGCACAATACGAGTGGTTGCTGAAAAGCAAGGCCCTGGCCCTCTGAATGAAGCACGTATTTCGGAATTATGTTGAAATTAGTGTCGCTGTCAGGTTTGAAAAAACACGGCTTTGACTTTGGCCATGTTACGAACGTTACAATTTCTTGGCTGGTAATAATCGGAGGGAATGCATTTGGGGCTTTATTCTTAGAAGAAATATAATATAATATATTCAAACCGGGGATATTACCAAGGGCAGGCACTTAACAAACCGCGCCAGCGCCATTCAGCCGTTAACTTTGAATATATGTTTTCAATATTTTTCAACGTCGCTCAAGTTTCAAGCGACTAATTTCGTGCCTCGGTGGTTGATAGGTACTGACTTGCTACGGGAAACATCTCATCTGATTTTTAATTTATCAAGAACAGTGCATCAACATTCAGAATCTACATCAACTCACTTGAAAATACAAGAAAACCATTAAAGAGTCTAAAGGATTCATATTCTTCATTCCTGCTCCTTTTTGGATACTTCTGTGTGTACGATGTGCACAAATTTAGGGCAAAGCTCTGGACTCTCTAGAAAAATGCAAATCATTTGAATTACTCTACCAATGGCATTAAAAGTTTTTCGTAGACACATGAAATAAAACCCATTTAATTTGAATAAATTAATTTGGACACTCCAAGGAAACTGGTTGAATATTAAAACACCCACGAACGATGATAAAATCCTTCATTCCCTGGTCTAATAACCTTGATTACATTTTCGTTTCAACGACGGTTCACTCAAACAAAGGTGATAGTGTCGTCATTGCCATTCTCCAACGTTGCAGTACATGAATTCCGACAATGCTAAGCAGGATTCTTGCTGTCACATTGAATGAGAAGTCTTATCAACGATTTGGTAATGAAAACATTCTACAGAACAGAGAATTTACTGCCACCGTTCTTGTGTGTGTATGTTTACAGCGCCTCTTTAATTTATTTCCTTTTGACCTTCGAACGCTAGCTTCATGGCCAAAGAAGAATTTAATATTCCGAAAAAATACGTCAATTTTATTTTATATCACCGACTGTTTAAAGACACTTTATTGTTTGTAAGTCTCTTTAATTACTTGGCATTTATTGCTTCTGCGATGGCGTTGCAAAATCGTAGTATTGTAAACTTTTCTGATGAGATGAATTTAAAGACAATTTGTGTGATTTTCATGCGTTTACAAGAAATCTGGAAGGAATGAAACTACGTACATATTTAGTATTTAAACACGAGTCGATATAGGTTTAATATCTTCTTCTTCTTCTTTGATTGGCGCTACAGTCCGGGGTGGACCTGGGCCTCAACCAACATGCCTATTCAGCCAGTACGAATTTTAGCCAGCTGCCTCCAGTTGCGCACACCAAGTTGGTTGAGGTACTTTTCCACTTGTGTGCGTCATCTAGTGCGAGGACGTCCTCTGTTGCGCTGTCCCAAAGGCTCGGTGTCGAAGACTCTTCGGGCCGGAGCTGCGGTGTCCATCCGCTCTAAATGACCTAGCCATCTTAAGCGTTGGATCCGAAGACGCTTAACTAGGTGCATGCCGCTGTACAGCCCGTATAGTTCGTGGTTGAATCTTCTCCTCCAAATGCCATCAACGCAAACAGGACCAAAGATCGTACGCAGAACTTTTCTCTCAAAACAACCAAGAGCTTCTTCATCCGCTTTCAATGGCGTCCATGTCTCTGCGCCATAGAGCAGGACTGGGATGATCAGGGTTTTATACAAGCTCAATTTGGTGTTTCGAGAGATGGCTCTGTTACTCAATCGCCTCTTGAGCCCAAAGAAACAGCGATTGGCAAGAGTAATTCTGCGCTTGATCTCGGTACTGGTGTTGTTGTCCCTATTTACTCCGAAGCATATGTAGACGAAGCCCTTGACTACCTCAAAGTTTCTGCTGCCCAATATGACGCTCTGTCCGAGACGTCGATGTTGTGCGTCCTTCCGTTAAGACAGCATGTACTTTGTTTTGCCCTGGTTTACCGCTAGACCCATTTTAGCCGCTTCCGCTTCAATACCAGCAAACGCCTCATTGACGGCTCGCTGTGTTCGTCCAATCACGTCAATGTCGTCCGCGTATGCAAGCAGTTGAACGGACTTTTGGAAGATCGTGCCTCGGGTGTTTACGTTTGAGTTTCGCACGATCTTCTCAAGTATGATGTTAAAGAAGTCACATGACAGCGTGTCGCCTTGCCTAAAACCTTTTGTGACATTGAAGGTCTCGGTGAGTTCGTTACCGACCTTGATGGAGCAGCGGTCGATAGTTGGCGCAGTCAAAGGGATCTCCTTTCTTGTGGACCGGACTAACGACGCTGAGATTCCACTCATCGGGCATGCTTTCCTCCGACCATATCTTACAGATGAGCTGGTGCATGCGCCCAACCAGGTCATCTCCGGCTATCTAAACAGTTCCGCGGACAATCCGTCCGCTCCAGCAGCTTTGTTCGACTTCAGTCTAGATATCGCTATCTTGACTTCGTCTAAGTCGGGGGGACGGAATTCGTGTTCATCATCGTCCAAATTGAGTGAAACATTCTGCCTGACAGCGGAATTTGTGTCGTCATCGCATCGACTGCGATTCTACTACTAGTTGCCCATTTTCGTCAGGCAGGCTTCGGTCCGAGGTCTGTATCTCCTGATACTTGTTTTACCTCTTGGTAAAACTTTCGGACCTCCTTCCTGTCGTAACACCTCTCCATCTCCACGACCGCGCGCTTCGCATGCTCTTTCTTTTTCTTTCTGAGAAGCCGGTGCTCTTCGCTTCTCTTCTGTTCGTAGAGCTCACGAACAGCTCTCGTTGTTCGATGCAGCGTTGCCTTGTAGGCCTCCTGCTTGGCTGCATGTACCTGCCTGCACTCGTCGTCAAACCATGGGTTCCTTCTGGGTGGTGTCGTGAAACCCATCATATCATTGGCAGCTTCTTTGATGGCTTTTTGACAACGTTTCCATTCTTCTTCTATTGAATGTGCAGGCAGCGTAGAACTTTCAAAGAGTTTCAAGCGGTGGAGTGCGATTGTAGCTTTCCGACGTCAAACCGTAGTGTTCTTTCTCGACTCCGTACTTCTCTCGATATCCTCATCCTTACCTTGGCTACAACAAGGAAATGGTCCGAGTCGATGTTGGCTTCTCGGAACGTTCGGACATCGAGAATATTGGAGGAGTGTCTGACGTCGATCGCAATGTGATCAATCTGAATCCGTCCATATCCGAGGCCTGTTGTCGGTTCGTAACTGTTGGTTTTTTTATGTGGTGAGGGAGTTAACCTCACGCACAACCCACAACTGGTAGGCCAGGCCCATTATTTGACCCTCGGGCAGAAGGGGATCGCTGCATACATTAGTTCACCACACAACGGTTGCTGTGATCGCTATCCAGGGGCGCCACGAGGAGGCAGTATATCAACTTGACTTATGGACAAGCATGGATCGCCCTGGCATCCTGCCAGGTTGGGTGCAGTCAGCAACTTTACCCTGTGTACATAAGCCCATGCCCCCGGTTTAATATCTTAAAATCCACAAATTGCTGTCAAGATAGACATACCCATGATAAAATTAATTTGTTGGGTTCCATAGACGAAACTAGTCTGTTCGATTTTCACTATTCACAAGTAACGAAACGTCAGCCTCTCTTGCTCGCGTTACCATCAGTTGGTTGATGTACTTTCACACTAATGTGTACGAACTGAAGGTAGGTAGGTAATTGTTTCCACCACTATGGTCATAGCCCACTCAGACCAACATCCATTGTTTAGCTTAAAAAAAACCTCCAGTTACACCAAGAAATGATTTCCTAGAAACTCTTAATTTTCTTGCTAGCTCTGGGCTTTCGCAGAGCAGATGTTGGATGGATTCTGTTTCCCATTTCAACTTCTGGAAAATTCGTTGTGCGGTATGTTCAGTCTCCTTGCAAGTAATGGCTCTTATTTGTGAGCATCAATAATGTTGATCTCTTCATTCTGAGCATTGGTAATGGAACATGTGCTGCAACTCCGATACCCAGACCAAGTCAGCAAATTCTGGCTCTTTACAAGGCTTCTTTTTCTAGTTTTCTCTGTATGGAACTGAGCCCACTAAACTCTATGGACTTCTGTTGCGTTGTCTCACAAATTCGGAGTCGAAAATTCCTTGGGTTAAAGTTTAGTTTTCCATTCTTAAACACCTGACTATTCTCTCTAAACAGTTCGTGACTGAATCTTCTTATCCAACTCTCTTCAAAACAAGAATAATATTGTAATGTGGGTATCGAGTAGTGGCCAACGACTAGTGTTATGCGAATTATTGTTATTTCATTAGTGGAGCATACAGGTTTATGCCGATATAAGCAGCGAAGTTTTGCAAGGCTTTCTAGACGATTCTACTCCATTTTCAGCGAGAGAGTTGAAGTCAAGGAGTCATACGGCCACCACAATGCCATGAGTCCAGCAAAATTAAATGTGTTAAAATATTTATTAAATTTAATATATATATTTATTTATTATATAACAAAGAAAAAACTCAGCCACGCTGTTCAAAGGAAAGATCCAGAATGAATAAAATCGAAAGGAATATGTCAAAAAGGATAACAAAATGAATGCGACATAAAGCGACATCTTTGTTACAAAATGATTAAAATATTTGATGTTTGTATTGCCACATAGATGGAGATATGATGACAATCTTTAACAAAATGTATCCCTAGGCTGCTAGTAGGTGTGTCGCTCATACGTTTCGGTTACGACCAAAATAGTCAGTGCCTTGAATATCGTTAAAACCGATAGCAGTTTTGGTGCATTTGGCGGTCACTCGAGTAAACATACGGTAGTCCGTGAGGAGTTTTTAAATAAATATATTTGTATCCACTTTCTGGGCTCTGCAGTCTCACCCCTGGTTATAACTTCTAAGAATCGTAGAGTTTCCAGATCTTATTTTTTTCCAGACTAGGTCACTCGGTGGATCGTGGAGGAGTATATTCAAACCAGCGGAGGCATAAGCATTCTTTGCACATTTTTTAATGGTTTTAAAGTTGATGTCTTCATCGAGTACGATCTAGCAGATTGCGATGACATACAGAAGTATGGGTCTAACTACCGATGCGAATAGCGAGTGAACAATGCGGTGCAATCCCTCTGGCGAGTTTTAATTTTAAATTGAAAGGGAGGATATATTTTGCAAGTTGGTCAGTGCACGTAAATTCACTATTGCACATTATTCCAAGGTTTTTTTTTTACATGGGTAACGAATTCAATTACGGTTGAGATAAGTGTTATTGGCAAGAAATCGGATAGGGAAGTCTTTGGAACCTACCATTCAATTTTCTCTCTGCCTGGTGTCAAATATTCAACCATTCCACAGACAAGGGCTGGCTTCGTCTATCATATGTAGTAAACTTAACGCACTAACTGATGTATTATTTTTGTAACTACCCAGCACTGGGTGTTGCTTGCCTAAATTAATCTTGTTACATTTTAATTGTATTTCCAGAGTCTACAAAAAGACATCGTCCAACTCTGCCCTTACTCTTTACATGGGCAGCAGAGACCTGATATCTAGTGATGGAGTAGTCGATCCACTGAGGGGCGTAATAGTTGTTGACCCAAAATTTCTTTGCAGTCAAAAGATCTACGGTCAACTGACCCTCACGTTTCGGTAACAAAAGACTTACACCCAATCGCAAGTGCTATGATCCTTAAGTGCTTCTCAATCTTAGGTACGGACGAGAAGATGAGGAGGTGATGGGGCTAAAGTTTTGCAACGAAGTGGTTGTGGCATTGAAGCAACTTTGGCCAAGAATGAATTACGACGGCGAAATGACATTGCTGCAGGTGAGTCAAAGGAAAGCTATTTCAGTCTCAGTCGGAAGTAAATGATTTTATCTCTAAAGCAAGCACTAGTTGATAGGCTGGGACCTGGAGCATATCCATTTCAAATCGAAGTCGGTAGCGTTGCCGCGCCTAGCGTGCAGTTGTTACCCGCGAAGAAATATAGTGGCGATCCTATCGGAACTAGTTATGACATAAGAATCTTCATGAGTAAGTTCTCACTTGACGCTGACACTCCTATTTCCCCATTTCAAATGAATTCTTCATTTCAGGCGATGTAAACGACGAGAAGCTACAAGGGAGAACCACGGTTAAATTGGGTGTGCGAGTTATATACAAGATTCCATCCAATTTTCAATCAATTCAACAATCCAGTCTCAGCTGTATATCATTGCCAAAGCCCAGCTTACGGACAAAATTTTCCCCCAAGCACTGCAGGCTGCAGAATCGAAACAAACACCAGGAGGAGAAGAGCAAAAGCACACCTGCAATAAACGCCGAGTCTGTGCTGGCAGTCAGTGCGGAGGCGGTGGACGGGCGACTAAAATTGAATTCGTTCAAAAATTCTGATGAGGAAAGTTTTAAATTGAAATATTTCTTCCCATTGGTTCGTAATGTGGGTTGCACATGTAAGGTTATTGTTTTAAGGAAGTTTCCGTAAACGTGTCAATTTCAATGGCTGGATTCATTGTTTAGAATATTCCCCATATTGAAGAGGCTGACAGGATGAGAGGCATTTCTACACAAAGTTTGTTGTACAGCCCCTGTATTTCATGGTAGAATCTTCTCCTTCGGTCCTTCCACAATATCGCATGCAGGACTTTGAAATGGCCAGGAGTATCTGAAATCTGGGATTCAAATTGGATATAGACTACGATAATGGAGCTTGTACTTAGTCAATTCTTTATCCTATTGAACCTGACCTGATGTACACAAAAAGCGCCCAATTAACAAATACGTATATTGATTTATTCAGGACCTTCGTTCATCGTTAGAGCCATTTTATCTGCTTCCATTTTACTGCCAGTAAATTCTTCAATTAGGTTCAATCATTCACGCCAACCTTATCTGCGTATGCTGCTAGTTGGATGAGGAACTCATATTCACTTAAATCTTTAAGGTCTATTGTGCCATCACTTTACAGCTCTCCCTCCGATTTTTTGGGATAACTGACCTGAAATGTTTTATTATGTCCTTGATATTTACTTTCGTTAGATCTTCAGGTCCCGATGTAGTGTAGCACAGTTAACGTCTCCTCCTCATCCGCAAAGCGTCTATAAATTTCATTGTAGGGCGCTTCAAGACTTCTGACCTGACTTCCAATTGAGCGATGACCAAAAGGCGTAAAATTGGACAAGATGCTAACTATCTTCCTTTCAAATTCAACGAAAACTTTAGTTTTGGGTAGACTTTGTGTAGGCCACGTCGTTTTGGCAGTCCCCCAGTTATCCATTTCCGGTCATCTACGATTGCTGTTGTTTATGGCGTTTGTCAATAGCAATGATCTCAAAGCTTACAATGGAAGGTGTAGTGGCTTCTGATTTTCTGCCAATGAATCATCCCCTTTCTTGCTATTTCAACGGTTCTTTCGGTGCCCCTAATATCCATATGGCCATGGTCTCAGCATTGGGTAAGGTTGCATTTATCCTCGAGTTTAGAGATATAATAATAATAATATAGGTGGCGATACAGCCCATAGAGGGCCAGGGACTAGCCTCTCAGCAACCCATGTTGTGCGTGCTATTGTTCTCACACGCGTGGAAGGGACCTACAGTTTTATGCCGAATCCGAACGGCCAGATTTGAGAAACTTTTTCTAGACAGGAAATACTCCTTGAGCATTGTCAGTGACTCGAAAGAGGTGGGGCCGTGAAAATTATTTGTGTCGCTCAGAGCTGGAATCGAACCTACGACGTCGAAGTTGGGGTCGACGCACATACCCACAACGCCACGGGCCACCACAGTTTACGGCCGCCTGATTATCTATAATATAAAACAATAGATTTTCCATCTATCAGTGTCATTGATAGGCGGTGGGCTGCCTCTTGAATTACTGTTACATCTGCCTGAAAAAGGATCGGCAGACACATAGCCATGGAAATCTCAGGCTACATAGACTCCATCCGATATGGAAGCCTCTGTGTAGATTTGCATTGCAGTCGCATCGCACATTCGTCTCCTGTGGGGATAACTGTTTTGTGCTTTATTTGCAAGTCCTCAAAAAGTGTCATCTTTTTTGGAGTTTAGAAGTAGTTCCATATGCGCCTTTATGTGAGTGTCGATTTATTACATTCTCTCTGCCATATTGGTGCAGCCATACAGTAGTGCATGTCCATATGAAGAAGATTCAGTAATATTCCTAGGGCAAACCAGGTTCTTGATCTTAGTACAGCCGAAAAACAAATGCAATCCGATTTCGCTTATTCTAGTCGTTTTTTGATTATCTTGTAGTGTCACTCTATGACTCCTTAAGTCAGTTATGGTCTAAAAGCTATTTTTGGTTGGATTCCCTATTTCGGTCCGACAATTTTCCAGCAAATGGATGGTGCAAACGTGTGTTTATTCTAACTCAGTTTGCTGTCGACGTTAACTTTAATGCTTGGTCAGTGGAAGCTTAAGTCATTCTCATTTAGCTTCGGTGGAGCCTATAAACAGCCGTAAGCTACCTGTGTGGACTTTAAGATGATCGTGGCTCTAATGCCGAACAGTGGAGTTTGTAAGAATGAGCAATCAGAGTACATCATCATCCTACACAAACAGACAGCTAGGGCAAGACAAAATTAACATCACGTGTGGCTATGTTGTCAAAGTATCGTTGAAATCGAAGAGTAAATTTTAGAAGTAGATTCTTTTTCCACGAAATGCATAATTGTGTATATAGATGATTTCTCTATGGTAGACCTCATAGTAGACCTCAAGCGCTTTGATTGGAGCACTTATCATAACCATTACAAGGACATTAACCTGGACAGATCTTCACTAACCTACCCCAGTAGCACATCAAAGGCAATGAACACCATATTCGTTAGACTACAAGACCATGTCTTGTCTGCAGTTTTCCCATAAACATAAAGCACTTATTATACCTTAGGAACTTTCCAGAAAGTACGACGGCAAACCAATCCACATACTCATCAACCTGCGAATTATTAAACATCCCAGCAATGATAAGATTATTAAAATTAACGATTTAATCAATAGATTCAGTACTCCAATTTAATTAACATTCACTACAAGCAAAGGAGTAATATATCTAAATTTTCAAAAGCCAAGAACGTTGCAGTTGGCGCTAATTCACGTTAGCTTACTAATTTCAATTGTAATAAATTATATTAATGATTACTCTGGGCTGAAACCACATTGGATCAACCTGATTATTCGTCAATGAGATTTGGTTCCCGGTGACCTTCTGTTTCATTTCCAGATGCTTTAAAATGGGTCTTAGCGCAAACAGCATATAGATACATCATATTTCCCTCATTCACCGCCAGACCCATTTTAGCCGCTTCCGTCTCAATGCTAGCAAACGCCCCTTTGGCCGTTCGCTGTGTTCTTCCAATCACGTCATTGTTGTCCGCATAAACAAGCATTTGAACTGTGCCTCTGGTGGTGACGTTTGAGTATCTCACGATCTTCTCCAGGATTGTGTTAAAGAAATCACATTACAGCGCGTCGCATTGTCTAAATCATTTTTTGACATTGAACGTCTCGATGTCTTCATTACCCACCTTGAGGGAGCAGCGAGAATTCTCCATTCTATATAATAATATAATAATAATAATATGGGTGGCGCTACAGCCCGTAGGGGGCCAGGGCCTAGCTTTTCAGCAACCACTCGTGTTGTGCGTGCTATTGTTCTCACACGAGTGGAAGGGACCTACAGTTTTATGCCGACTCCGAACGGCCATGTTTGAGAAGCTTTTTCTAGACAGGAAATACTCTTTGAGCATTGTCAGTGACTCGAAAGAGGTGGGGCCGTGAAAATTATTTTCGTCGCTCAGAGTTGGAATCGAACCTACGACGTCGAGGTTGCGGTCGACGCACGAATTCTCCATTCACATTCTGCAAAACCGAACATGTTCGGCAGGAATGTCAAATCTAAACATGACATATTATAGCTCGTCTCTATTTGCGCTGCTATATGCGGCCTTTAAATCGACGAATAGGTGACTGGTGGGTATCGATTTCCACTTGTTTGCTCTTTTCCAGAATCTTATGTAGTTTGGAAATCTGTAGACTTCTTGATCAGAATTCCGGCTTAATGACTTAACTTAATAAATGACTTCAAGAGAGTTCACGGAATAACAGAAAATGTCTTGTACGCCATGTTAAGGAGACTGACCAACCTTTGTAGCTATATGGTCCTTCCAACATATCTTACAGACAAGCCGATGCAAGCGCCCTAGCAGAAAATCTTCAGCTGCAGTAAGTGTATAGCCATCCACACCAGCTACTTTGATAGACTTTAATCTTCATATTGCTATCTTGTATGTGTTCGGAACTCGTTTCTATCATTATCTAATCTACATCAAAATTCTGCTTGATAGGTCCTCATTGCCATTTAACTGCCCATCATTATCGACTGCGACTCTACTAACAGTTGTAACAGTTGTCCATTTTTATCATAACATGCTTTTGTCTGAACTTTATATCATACATTAGTTTGGTCCTTGTTTGACCCTTTTTTGTATCGCAATATTAAGAAATTATACTCAGTTGACGTAGCCAATTGCGTTCGTCCTATAAATTCAGTCATAACACATGTCACGCACAAATTTCTATTCATTTCACTATCAAGCCTGCTTTTGAACGCACATGTATCACGACTTCGTAATAGTAAAACATGTAAGGCTCTCCCACGGACAACAATGCGCCGTCTCTCCATCAATATTCGTTTGCGCAAAATTCACACCATTTTAAGTTATCAAAATCAACAGTTTAATGTGCTGGTTACATATACATTCAGTTTACAAATATTTCAATAGCCTTCATCAGAAATTTCGATGTCATAATCCTTGTACTTCGTTTTCAAGATATTTCTCGATTCCGCATGATCAGCTTTGCCGTATCCCTAAAAGTAAACCAAATCCATTTATGTCAAGCAGAGTAAATTAAGTGATAGAGCCCCTACCTGGGAGTATCCGTAAACCTTAATCAGCTTTGCTGCAGGATTATGTTCTATGCGGCCACCGCCCAGACACTCTGTATCCAAGCCCAGGCCCTTACATGATGCACTCACCCTCTCGTAGATGTCCGCTGAAATGATACAAGTGCACATATTTAATCTGATATATTGTCATTTGCAGGGTCCGGAAAGTTTCATCGAGAAACCCTTCTTATGGACCGAAGGCAATGTGAGTCTAAAATCGTCACTAGACAAATGCGCTTACAAGCATGGCGAAGCGTTGAGTGTAAAAGTACAAATAAGAAACAGCAGCCGAAAGGTTGTTCGAAAAATCAAGGTAACCGGGTGAAGAAATTGTTGCGATGGTTCTCGTGAAATGCGTTCCTTTTTTGCAGATATTGGCAGTGCAGCATGTAGACGTGTGTATGTTTAGTAATGGGAAATTTAAAAACATTGTCGGGGAAATAGTGGACAGCAATCACGTGAAGGCAAACGACACCTTCTGCAGCACTTATAAGATCACTCCAACCATTGGTCAGTTTTGTGCCAGCTTTTCTTTAAGACACCACCAAACTTATCACAACCGTCATCTCTTTACAGGATCAACGAAAAACTGGATAGCAGTTGAGGCGAAATACCCCCATGCGCACTCAGTAACAGACACCAGTTTAATAAACAATTACAAACTAGCGTCCAGCACTCTGCAGGATGCGATGGTGAAGGAAAGAAACGTTTTCGCCATTTATGTAACATACTACATTAAGATAAAACTAACACTAAGCGCACTAGGTGGTGATATATCATTAAAATTACCCTTCATCCTTGGCTATGTGGGTGAGGAACTAAGCACCAGCGAGAAGAGGCGAAATTCTGAGAAGCTCCTCGAGGACTTCCTCTCAAAGGTTTCATCAACAAGTAGGAAAAATTCAAAAGTCTCGAGTAACGACATAGCACCCATCGATATGAGTGTGAGCGCATCGAATTCTCATAAGACAGAAGATGTTCAAGCTGCAAAAAAGCCATATTCCACTTCTGTCAAAGTGGATATACACAGGGAAAATTAGTGAATAAGTTTAGTAAGCTAAGTCAGAGTGTATTCTTCTGTTAATTATTTTCGAACTTATAAGACTGTCTTAAGCAGTAAATCACTTGTACAACCTAAGAGGCTGCACTACCTTTTTAATGCAGAATAACTCGGTATCTGAATAAATTTATATTTGAACAAATGCCCGGGGTTGTCTTTCAATTACTTACAGTGCCATTCTGCATCGGAATAGCCACGAACAATCAGTTTACTTGGCTCACTTCCATCGGATTTCTCTTTGCCGTAGACCTTTATGAGGACGTATTTGAATATGCCCTCATCAATGTCAACCGGGCCAACAGCTTCTAAACGGGCATCAACCATTTTATGACGAATATGAAGTGCTATGAAATGTGGACAATATTTGAAAGAAATTATAAATTCATAGATCGTCTCAGCTTCAACAAGAAAGCAAATTTACTCACCAGAATTGTATGAAATTGGCCGACTTTGACGGACGAAAATGCCGACAGCTGTTTTGAGCATTCTGAAGTTGTACTAGATGGGACAAGGAGAGATGACAGATGGTGCTGCGTCTGCTACTACAATGTAAGAGGAACGACTTCGGAAAATTCATCACATCTTTTTTATTTTAAAATATTTTAAAATCTTCCTGCTTTAGTAAAGGAATTAGACTAGCATTTTTTTATAAAAAATGTTAAGCCCGGAGAGAATACACATTCTACTACAATGTGTATTATCTTGCGACAAGTGGCCAGGACTCCACTAGAATGCGTATTATCTTGCCACTAAAACTTGCAATTGGTGTTGATATTGCCTTGCACAGTCTCTGTTATATAGAAACCGTAAGCAGAATGTCTGAGTTCTTTTGGATATATACCTAGACATCTTTGGCTAGTCTTAAAAGTACTAGGTGATGAAAATAAAACATTGTTACACGCTTACGCTTATCGACTGTGCACGCATCACAATTATATGTCAAAAACGAAAATTATGGTGAAGTAATGAAGATGCAAAACAAATCTTACAACGAACCAAATCTTCTCAAGTCTATTCTGACAAAACCTTCAGAAAATAGTAACATCCCTGGACACAAATTCGTTACCATTACATAACGCACTGACGTTACCCTACCGATAGAGCAGCCGACATTTGACACACATCTTTCAAAAACGCCCGTTAGTTGCATTTAATTTCGACCGGTTGAAGTGCAAAATTCGAAAAATATCTTATCCTTGGTTTATTTTTCAAAATTTGTTCCTGTAATCATGTCAATTCGATATAAATTCAAAAACACAACACAATATGACACAATTATCTTCGACGGTAACTCAATTTCCCTCGGTGATTTCAAGAGGGAAGTGATAAAACAAAAGCACCTGACCACAGACGATGACCTGAAAGTAGTTGTCGCGGAAACAAAGCATGAATACAGCAAACTTGACGATCAAATCCCAAAAAATGCATCCGTCATAGTGTCCAGAGTGCCACGAACGCCAAAAACTAAAAAGTCGAGTAATACCAAAAGAGTGCTGACACCAAAAACGAACTGCATGAATGTCGAGAAAACCAAGACTAACGATGGACTCACCAAGACGATTCTTGACTTGTCCAAGCTGAACATAAGCGAAGAGAAGAAGATTGAAGTTATGATGAAGCAGAGCACGTCAGTGTATAGTCCATCCAAATACACAAAGGCACCAGCTAAAGTGCTGCCCGCATATTATCGCTGCAATAAGTGTCACCTTGCTGGACATTGGATACAAGATTGTCCGGTCCTTGCGCCGAAGATTACGAAAATAACGAAAGGCAAAGCTGGCATACCAAGATCGTTCCTTAACGCGGAGTCGCAGAATAAGGAGAACACATTTCCACAGAGGCAGGAGGTCGATCGAAAACTGCCTGGCGCACCAACTGAATTGCAGTGTTCGATATGTGAGGATCTGTTGGTGGATGCAGTCATGGTTTCTTGTTGCGGCAGAACCTTTTGTGACAGCTGTATACGATGTAAGCTCTTGGAGACGAGGAACAATGAGTGCCCCGAGTGTGGGGAAGTGGATATTGACCTCGACTCGCTTATACCGAACAGGTATATGCGGAAAGCAGTTGATACCTTCAAACGTGAACGAAAACAGACGGAGACTAGCTCTAAGATTAAAACATAAACATGTATTTTATTTTTTTAAATCACGATGTAGAGACTTGGGAAGGACTATTATTTTAAGTACTATAGATCTTGTGCATTATTATACAATTGTTATAGCTATGCAATATTTACAAGCCATCACAGGAGCTATTTGACGGTTTAGATTGATTGCTAATAAATTGATCAAAAAATACCATGTTTTGTTTATTTTTCTGCGAAAGCGAATTTGAATACGAGTTAATTCGCTGTTGTTAGAACTGCATCTACGTTTGATGCTGCAGTCCGAGCTGGCTTCAACCAACAAGCAACTCTAGTTCGCTAGCTGCCTCCATCTGCGCACACCATGTTGGCTGTTACAACTGATGCTGAGAATATATGCAGCCGAGCTAGGATGGAGGGACCCGCTTACGTCGGGTGATTGCATACGAATTAGACTGGGGAACGTTTCACACTTGTCCCTTTCAGAAGAACTGTGATCCTACTTCTTGCACCAAGTACAGAGGTGTGTATATCCAGCTCAACGTCGCCTACAAAATCCTATCCAGCTTACTGTGTGAATGTTTAAGACCGTTTTGTACTACCTGCTGGCAAGTCCACTATAGACTAAATATTCACACTAAGGCGGAGTTGACTGGCGATTTTCACACCATTACTCACCATTTTGTTATCGATTTCATAGCCGCATATGACAGCATTCATCGCAAGGATTTATTCGAAGTGATGGCCGAATTCAGGATCCCGGCAAATTTGCTACGGTTGTGGTGCACCACGCTAGCATATGCGATGCACCGTGCAGTTCGATTATAAAACCTCAGACCCGTCTGAAACCTGCACAGGACTTCTGTCGCGTGATTTCTAAGCTTTGGTAATAGAGAGGATAATGCGGCGGGCAACTGTAAACACGAAAGACACTATCTTCTACAAATCAATCGAGCTATTGGGATACGCAGATGACATCGAGAGCTTAGCGCGTTCCCAACGGTGGTTAATAAGGAAAAGACGACGTGTGTGCTGTCGAGCAAAAAGGGATCCGTCACTCATCACCTGAGTCAGAACAATAATATTTACAGCTATAATTTTAAGGTAGTAAAGGAGTTAATCTACACGCGGGCAAACGTTAACTCCAAATAAGGTCACAGTAGTGATCAGACGTAGACGTCTCCACAGTGGTTTCTGTGTTTTCCCTCCAAGATAGTTGTGATCAGTGCTACGACAGGTAAAATTATTTATGAGCCCCAGAAGCCAAAAAAATCTAATCCTTTTGAAAATAAATGAGTCCCAACAAAGGTTAAGTTAGCTGTTTAGGTATTTTTGTTCTTGAAAAAAATGAGTCAAATCTAAAAATTATGACCCTGGTTGTGCTGTTCGTTCGTTCAAGCCGTCTTAGCCATATTATGAGTTTTATAGATTCTTTTAAAGGGAAGTCGTATTTCACTCTTCACATATCTGACATCGAAGCTAGTTGGACTATACACCAGATATAAGAGAGCTCTCTTATTTCTGATCTAGGGTGACGAGAAAGCTTGCTCGACAGTCCGATAAGCGCACGAGCGCTTACCAAGCACTGTGCCATAGGTACATATGCCATACGACTGAACATACCGTACAACGACTTTTCCGGACACTGCAGAGATGAGGATGGAACAACCTTTGTCCAATATCTCCCTCTGCGAATAACCAGGTCTAGTAACGAACAGAATTCACTTCTTGGAACTGGACGATTTGAATGAAAAACCCCTAAGATGCATAAATCTGGCTGGTTTAACGACCACAGTAGGTATTACAGAGGGCAGACTGGACAAGTTGGTCTAAGTGAACCATGGTCGGAAGGACATAAGGACACCAAATACCTTATTACCTGACCACATTCCCATTATTCAAATTTCAATTCAATTCAAATCACAATTATAACAAAAGGACAATCCGAAGCATTGGTTCTAAATGTTTGAGTGCTAACCGCTGTGGGGGTGTAATCAACTAGTTTTCGCATTAGACAGTCAAAGCTTTGATGAACTGATTTACAATGTATCCTAATTATAGCGTCTGTCCATTGAACGTTTTCTTTCAGTTACAAACTGCACGAAAATAGTATTTGCTGTAAAATGGTAACCGCCCCAGGAAAGAATTCTTAGTCCTCTCGTGTAAAGCTTTGTACAAACGACACACGATTACGCAGGCGATTTGAATGGTTCTTACTAAAATGTATTTACTTTTATAAGAGTGACACTCAACAACGTTCAATGGCATCTAGTACTTGCGGAGTGCGCAAAAAAAGAAAAAAATTATTTAAAATTCAAAAAATATTCCACATTAAAAGTCCTGATTAAAGTCACCGTCCGGTCTCCTTCGTTTTTCCCTTTTCTACTTCCTTTAATTGCCAATAGTTTCGTTTTGCGTTACAATTATGAAAATGGCAAAAGAAGGTAAATTACATCAAGGCAAGTCGATGGACTAACTAAAAAACCACAACTCTTGGCCATTACGAAGGGCGACGTGATTAGAAAATTAAATTTCCAAAAGAAGTTTACCATTTGGCTTAGCACCAATGAATCCATAATCCAGACTGAGAAACAATACAGATGGATTTAAGAGTGAAGAAAGATCATGATTAAGAGCAGGTGTATTTGATATGCTGACAAAATGCTTCGAATTCATGGGCAAACGCACTAACATCTTTCGAGCAGAAAAATATGCTATAGACGGATGTATTTAAATCAATCGTGACAGGAAATATACCAACCGCGACGTAGCAATTATGTCGGACAGTAGTGCGGCTATCCTGTCACTAGGGTCCTGCATCATCAAATCCAAGCTTGTGTGGGAATGCCTAAAGAAGCTCAAAGAGCTGAGTAGGAGAAACAAAGTAAAACTCTGCTGGATACCTGGCCATATAGGGATTGAAGGCAATAAAATGGTCCACTGCCTAGCTAGGAAATGAGCGTCGGAACCCGCCCCAGGACCTGAACCATTCTGTGCTGTAGGAGACCACGTCATCAAAGAAGAGGAACTAGAAAGATGGAACCATAGAAAAAACTTGAGCAATAATCATGGCATTGAGCAAGCCAAGAAACTCTTAAGGCAATGTAATCGAAATAGGTTTGTGGCGTGTATAAAGATGAGTAAGAATAACCTCGGAATCCTAACATGACTCAGGGAGCACCTAAGGAAACCAGAGATATCAGAGGAAAGTCTCGGCAGATTCTGTTAATACAATGGAACCCCAACACATATACTGTGAGTTTGTGAGACACTAGCTAAGAGAGACACTAAGACACTACCTGATATCAGAAGGTCACTAGAACGCTACAGCCCGTAGGGGGCCAGGGCCTAGCTTCTCAGCAACCACTCGTGTTGTGCGTGCTATTGTCAGAAATAAGAGAGCAAAGAGATGGATGCCCCTTGATTCCATCTGACAGCGTTTTTTATAAGCTTTCCCCGCCCTGTCTGTAAATACGTGTGAGCTCTTGAGAACAGCTGATCCCCTTCCCCAACCATAGAATTTGGGTGGATGAAGGTCTTATTTGAAAATTCGCTCCTTTACCCGACATTTTTCAAATTTTCTGTGTTAAGTATTCAACACAGTGAGGAGAGGTAAGCAAACAAACAAAGCGTATGTTCACGCTGTAAATTAATTAAGCTCCTGTTTATAGGAGTTTCTGTGTGGAGCATTAGGGTGATAATAGTGAAGAAACAGGTAAATGTATGTTTTGCTCAAATATGGGTTATATATGTAAAATGCATTGCCCGAGACTTATGTACAGGTATATATATATAGGAAAGTCCACTATCGATCAAATTTTTACATTACGCAGATCCTGGAAAAGACTCAAGAGATGCATATCGACACCCACCATCTATTTGTCGATTTCAAGGCCGTATATGACAGCGTGCATAGAGACGAGCTATACAGCGCCATGTCTTTTGACATTCCTGCCAAACTCGTCAGGTTGTGCAGGATGACGATGGAGAACTCTCGCTGCTCCTTCATGGTCGGTAACGAACTCACCGAGACCTTCAATGTCAAAAAAGGTTTTAGGCAAGGCGACACGCTGTCATGGGACTTCTCTAACATCATACTTGAGAAGATCGTGCGAAACTCAAACGTAAACACCCGAGGCACGATCTTCCAAAAGTCCGTTCAACTGCTTGCTTACGCGGAAGACATTGACGTGATTGGACGAACGCAGCGAGCCGTCAATGAGGCGTTTGCTGGGATTGAAGCGGAAGCGGCTAAAATGCGTCTAGCGGTAAACCAGGGCAAAACAAAGTACATGCTGTCATCACTGAAGGACGCACAACATCGACGTCTCGGACAGAGCGTCATATTGGGCAGCAGAAACTTTGAGGTAGTCAAGGACTTCGTCTACATAGGCTCCGGAGTAAATAGGGACAACAACACCAGTACCGAGATCAAGCGCAGAATTACTCTTGCCAATCGCTGTTTCTTTGGGCTTAAGAGGCGATTGAGTAACAGAGCCATCTCTCGAAACATCAAATTGACCTTGTATAAAACCCTGATCATCCCAGTCCTGCTCTATGGCGCAGAGACATGGACGCTTTTGAAAGCGGATGAAGAAGCTCTTGGTTGTTTTGAGAGAAAAGTTCTGCGTACGATCTTTGGTCCTGTTTGCGTTGATGGCATTTGGAGGAGAAGGTTCAACCACGAACTATACGGGCTGTACAGCGGCATGCACCTAGTTAAGCGTCTTCGGATCCAACGCTTAAGATGGCTAGGTCATGTAGAGCGGATGGACACCGCAGCTCCGGCCCGAAGAGTCTTCGACACCGAGCCTTTGGGACAGCGCAACAGAGGACGTCCTCGCACTAGATGGCGCACACAAGTGGAAAAGGACCTCAACCAACTTGGTGTGCGCAACTGGAGGCAGCTGGCGAAATATCGTGCTGGCTGGAGAGGCATGTTGGTTGAGGCCCAGGTCCACCCTGGAAGACGACGAAGACGACTCGATTTTCAATTTTATTAAAAATGCGCAATGGGCGCGCCTGCGTATGACAACTAAGTGAGCACGTGCTTTTCTGCTCGCAACAAGCAGTTTCTTTGCTGCTTTTCCTTTTACAGGTATATAATGGAAACTACTTCCAAATGTTGGCAACTATTTTTCTCAATAGTTTTAGTTTCAATATCTGGGAATTTCTCTTAAGAAATAAGAAATTTTAATTGACTTTTTTCGAATTTATGAATAAATGCTATGAAAGGGGTTTTATTTCTCACGTATGACATAGAAATAGGCTTTATATTGCATTAATGTATTAAATTGATGCTAAACATATCTGTAAATAATACGTGGCATTACACTTTTATTCACCCAATCCTACCATTAAAGTCATGAACCAACTGAACACTCTTCGAACAATACTACATGGTTGTGGCCAACTTCACACGATTTTCCCACAAAATCCATGAATCTCTCTCTCTTTTATCCCACAAAAAAAAAATTGTGGATTCATAGTTTTTGTTAGTGATGGGAACTATCGAGTAATTTTATTCATTCATTCATTCACCGACTGGGTTGTTAAAACAATACACGCCGGTGTTGAAGAGGGGGAAGGGGGGGAGTCCCGTTTTTTTTTTTTATAAAGTTTCCTTAGGAGGCCTAATCCTCGATATATATAATTATCACAAACAAAAAACAAACCGTCTTCCCCGTCTCTTACCCTTTCATGTGAGTTCCCTTTGCCACTCACAACGAACTACAAAATCAAATACCATTCTTATTTTATTTAATGCATACATAAATACATCATTTGTACTTAATTCATTTCATTCATAAAATACGAAGTTCATTACATAGTACTAACTTGCTAACTAATTACATCCCTCATTCCGGTGTTTGGCTATTCTTCCATCGTCTATAAGCCAGAATTGCTATTAAGGAGATTATTTGATTCAATTTTTCTCCCTTCAAGCGATTTCTTCTTCATACAGATAAATCCATTCAAACATTTTTGCGTCATACAACTGAACGAATAGTTCATAGGAGCCGATAGTCCAAAGTCCAAACGAACGAAAAAACCATTCATTCAACTAAAACCATTCGAACATATTTCCATCATACAAATGAAGGAATTCGAACTCATCTCTTAACTGAGTCGAACTATCGACTGGAACCAAACCATTCGAATAAATGAATAGTTTGCAACTATCGAATAACTAGATAGTTTTTATTCGATAGTTCCCATCACTAGTTTTTGTGAAAGTATTTGTGATTTATAAGGGATTTCCACTACTCTAACATTCCTCTCTTTTGTGAACTAGGGGTAAAATTGGCCGAAGATAAATATGGCGACTCCGAACGGGTTTGTTTGAGAAGCCTTTAATAGACAGGAAATATTCTTGAGCATTGTCAGTAACTCGAAAGAGGTGGGGTCGTGAAAATTGTTTTCGTCGCACAGAGCAGGAATCAAACCTACGACGTCGTGGTTGGGGTTGACGCACATAACCACCTTCAACAATAATAACTATCTCACGCAAATCTAACAAAATCAAACAACATGCCTCCAGATGAGGTACCGTTGCTGTTTGAAAGTTGTGTCCCAACAGAGTGTCAAAAGCGGCATTGAAAGCAGAAAAAACCAGCAAAATTACTTTTTCATTAATTCTATTTGTTTTTTGAATTTAAAAATAATAAAATTGTATATATAATATTTAAGTTTTTTTCCCATTTTTTGTTTTTTTTTTTGCATTTGTTTTCGTTTTTTTTCTTCTTCTCTTGACTTAAAAAAATATCAATGTATATATAAATAAATAAAAAGATGTATTTTTATTTCATTTCTTTCATCATCTTGCTTCCTGTCTCCTTACGACACAGTTTCATGTATATAATATATATTTTTATTTATGTGTTAATTATAGTAGTTTAATAATTATATATTAATTACACATTGTTTCGGTTAAAAATTAAAAATTAATTTAAACTGTTAATTGTAAAAAAATAACATGAATATTTTTTTTTTTGCTTTTGTTTTCTGTTTGTTTCATTATGTTTTTTTTTATTTCATTGTTTTATTTTAATTATATTTACGTTTTGATTATTTCTCAAAATGAATATCATTTTGTTAACATTATTGGACTTCAATATTATTAACAAAACTTATTGCAGGCAGTCCGTCTTATTTATAAATACTATAATATATAATATAAAGTATACATAACAAAACAGAAGTACAAAAAAATAATAATAATACATAAGAGACCACGTTACAAAATGAAGAGAACGAGAATAAAAATGAAATCAGATACGGAAAAATAAAGAAATTGTTAACAAAACCAAAATATATCTATTCATTGTTAATTTGTTTCATATTCTTGTTTTCTTTTTTTGTTTTCTTTGTTTAATGGTAACCATCGGGAAAATATTGTCAAAAAGTTGAAAATGTAGTAAGCCTTTAGACTCACGAAGAAATTTGTGATGACGATAGGACGCTACTCGGACGTTTAGTGCTGGGTTACGAATCGAAGCAATAAGTATACTTTGTGATTGCAAGACTGTCGTAAGGACAAGGGTTAAGGGACACGAACGAATTCCACCGATTTCATGCATCGACTGCAGCTGCGAAGGCTTAGCTCATCACACAACAAATTTGGACATTTGTCTAGTCTAAGTATTCGTGTTGCTTACACCAACAGTGAGAGTCAAGGTCTAACCATACAGAAGGTAATGAGGTCCAGGTCAACTTTAGTAATCGAGCCCATAGACAAAAATGATGCACCATGACCATACCAGCCACTTGGGATTAGTTTCGTTGAGTTTCGTCCAATTTTTTTTTTAACTTAGGTGAAATGAACGCAAGTGAGTTAGTTGGTTATGGAATCTTGTGCACTTCGAAATTTCAAGATGTGCCTACTTCTCGTTCAGTTCTGATAAAACCTCCGGCTTACATTTGGGTGAGGCTACAGTTCGTGTGGACCATGTGGGCATACCAAGATTTTGTTTATTTTTATTAATGCTGATTATGGTTAGGCTTTAAGTTTTCATCTCATCTGGTTTTCAGGTGGTCATACCACCACAAGTGTGTGCATCTGGTAAGTCTTAGCATTCGTGTTGTTCAAACAGATAGACTTAAGGTCAAACCCAAAAGAAACAAAGGAGGTTTAATGCAAGTTTAGCAATCGAAATGATGCACTATGACCATACCAGCCACTTGCGATTAGTATCGTTGAGTTTCGTTCAATTTTTCTTACTTAGGTGGAATGAACGCAAGTGAGTCAGTTGGTTATGGAATCTTGTGCAATTCGAAATTTCAAGATGTGCCTACTTCCCGTTCAGTCCTGCAAAAGCTTCCGTGGATGAGGCTACAGTTCGTGTGGACCTGGGCATACTAAGATTTTGTTTTATTTATGTTGATTATGGTTAGGCTTTGCATTTTCAAGCGAGTTTCTCATCTCATCTGGTTTTAAGGTGCTCATACCACCACAAGTGTGTACATCTGGTAAGTCTTAGAATTCGTGTTGCTCGAACAAATAGACTTAAGGTCCAACCAAAAATAAACAAAGGAGGATTTATGCAAGTTTATCAATCGAAATGATGGACCATATCAGCCACTTGGTATTAGTTTCGTTGAGTTTCGTCCAAGTTTCTTTACTTATGTGGGACAGATATGTTTCGCTCTCCACGCTTTGTGGACTTCATTCAGTCATAGCACAGAATCCATTCGCAGGAAATCTCCGATTCGGAGTTACGATACGAACTACGAAGAAGTGCTACCACAAAATCCAAACGGAAACACAAACTCCGACGTCAATAACTTGTAGTAAAAAAGGATAACACATTTCCATTTCATTCGTATTCAGTGATAGCTTCGAGATTCGTAGCTGATTTTCCACTACGATTCTACTACGAATGAGATCTGTAATGGGTTTTTCGGAGTTCGTAGCATATTTTCGATAACAATGTTATTCGTGATACGGGTCGTTATGAACAGTTTGAATTTTCGAGATGTTCCTTCTTCTCGTTCAGTTCTGACTTAAGCTTAAACTTACATATGGGTAGGGCTAAAGTGGACCTGAGCCAAAGGTCTGTAACAAGATAAAGTTGTATTTACATTGATTATGGTTAGGCTTTAAGTTGTCATGTGAGACAATGCAAACATTGCCTGGAGCCTTGTTCACACAGAGAGAGTTACTCAGGGTCCAATCAAAAAAGAAGTAAGGAAGTTTAATGCAACGTTGGCAATCGAGTGCCAGCTGGAGAGGCTTGTTGGCTGAGGCCCAGGTTCATCCCGGCTGTAGAGCCAGAAGAAGAAGAAGCAATCGAGTGAATGAACAGAACACATGCACGATGAACAAGACAGTCACTTGAGATTAGCTTCGTTAAGTTTCGTGCAATTTTGTTTATTAAACAGTGAGAGCTAGATGTACCGCTCATAAGTGGCAGTTGACGTTGAAATCTCTTCTTAAGTTCACAGACCATAAGGGACACTCAGCAATTTAGAAGATATCTTTCGTTCGGCTCTGGTTTATGTTTAAGTTTCAGCATGAGGAGACCTGGGCCTAACTTCTATAAAATAGATTCGGTTTTTTTTTTAAAGTTAATCATGGTTGTGCCTTGAGTTTTCATGAGAAGAGACAATCGCAACTATTGTCTAGAGCTACGTTCAGGAACAAGTGCTCATACCATCACAATTGTGTAAATCTTTTTAATCTTACCATTCGTATTGGTCACACAAACAGAGAGACTAAAGGTCCAACCAGATTGAATGTAACGAGGCTGAATTCAACCTTAGCAATTGAGCCCAAGTACAGAAGCGAGGCAGCTGGAGAAAAGATCGTGCTGGCTGGAGAGGCATGTTGGTTGATGCCCTGGTTCACCCTGGACTGTAGGGCCAATCAAAGAAGTTCAGAAATGATGCACGATTACCATAACAGTCACTTGGGATTAGTTTCGATCTTTCGTTAAGTTTCGTGCAATTATATTAAGTAAACAATGGGAGCCAGATGTATCGTTCGTAATTGGCAGTTGGTTTGGGCATTTTTCTCATGTTCGCTTCTCACTCGATTATGGACACTCAGAAATTTGAAGATGAAGATTCTACCTTTCGTTTAGTCCTGTTATAAGCTTGAGTGTACAACTCGTCGAGGACCTGAGCCTATCTTCAATGAAAAGGTTAAGGGTCTACATCATGTAGTGAACCTGAACTTAGCTTCAATAACAAGGTTAAGGGGCTCCAGGAGGTAGTGAATTTGAGCCTCACTTCAATGACAAGGTTGATTTTTTTATGGTTAGACCTTAAGTTTTCGGGTGAAGGAAGGATTTCAACTATTGTCTGAAGCTGCGTCTTACTTCAGGCAAAATGTGTTAATCTGAGTTTAGCAGCTTCATCTTGGAGGGACTTAAATTATTGCTTGCTCCGATCAGTTGGCTTTCCGTGACACGAACCGCGGTCACATTGTCAGTGCTTCGTGAGAGATGACGTGGGATGAAATTAGATTTGATGCCTCAAGAAACGAACATGCATCTTGTGTCTATGAGTTTACAATCCGAGCCATGTGTTAGTAAAGATTTGCGTCCACAACGTGATTATACGTACTCGTTTACAGACGCTTAATGTTACGTTAAGCCTTAAGAGTACCGGCATTGTTGATTTGAAAAAAAAAAAGAGATTGGATCAAAATAATTTTCGGTAGCTTGCCTTTAGTTAAGGGGGGAGGAAGGAAAATTGGGCTTTCTGATCAATAATTCTCCCGACAGATGGGTTAAATGTATGCATTACTACTACTGAGTTAGTGTTTTTCATTCGCTAATTTGTTTTCTATTTCTCTATGAAAATTTAGGTATGTCTGCACCAAAAACAATGAAAAAAATAAGTTACATACTTTTTTTGTTTGTTTATGTGTTCGTTTGTCGTTTGCAAAAATACTTGCAATGTTTTCGTGTGTGTTTTTCATTTGTTTTTTGCTTTTGCCTTTACTTCGTGTATACTGTTTACATTTTTTTTTTGTTTTCTTTTGTTTTGTTAATTTGCATCTTATGAAATATAAAATGTTTAGTATATTTTTTGTTTTTTTTTTTCTTCATCTCCTTTGTTTTCTCTTTTTTTTTGTTATATTTGTGACTTTGTTTTCTGTTTTTTTCTTTTTGTTATAAAATTTAAAAAATACAACTTTTTACAATTCTTCACATTATAATTTATCACTAAATATTATTTTTTTATTGATTTTGTTATTAAACGTTTGTTAATTGCGATTTTTTGTTTGTATTTCTGGTTTTTTTTTTGTTTAATCTATAAATTGCATATTGTTTGCTGTTAAATTAATTTGTGTTCTGCTGTTTTTGTTTCTCTTGGTATTAGATTTCTTTTCATGTTATGTGTGTGTGTAGAAAACTGACTAAAAGAAACTTAATATCTAATCGGATGGCTTGACCTGACCCATAACTTTGCCCTCGAACAAAGGCAATATATCAGAGTCATTAACTATCTCCTCCTGGATCACTGGACTATCGGGATCCTCGCAATGGGTTTTAAAGAAGAATCTAAACAAAAGGACAGGGCATCATTATTTGCAACAACTACATTGCGGGTGCATTAAATTATGTAACAAACCTAAAGTTTCCCTTTTTTGGCAGATAATCCTTAAACTGTTTCAACGTTGGCTGAGTACCAGGAATTTTAGTTCGATATGGATATTCCTCATCACAGAATGAGAAAACAACTGTTGTTGTTTCCTGTGGTTTAGCCGGCAACGGTGGTGGATGATGTATACTACTACTGCCACTGCTACTACTGCTCATCGATTGAGCTTGCATTGGTGGCAAAGGATGTTGTTGTGAGTAACGACGAGACCGACGGGCCTCATCTTCCAGTCTTCTTTTTGTCTCCTCTAATTGTGAGGCGGTACTTGAACCAGATCGCACGCTAAAACAAAAATTTAAATGTCACTCACATAAAATTAAGGAACACTCATTTATATGCGGCTTACCTGGCGTCTTTGTACTTCATAAGAGTATCGCCTGAGATTAGACTAATTCCACTATCAGTGTATATGGAAGGCCATTTATTGGTTAGCTTCCTTGAGGAGGAACTATGATCGGGCATTGACTTTGAATGTTTCATTGAGTGTCCACCTTGACAAGAAAATAAACAACATATTTAAATATTCAAGCAGTGTCGCATAAATCAATTGACTTACTTATACTAATGGGACCATCGCTTAACATTTCTGACTCGTGTGTCATGCGCCTTCTAGTTGGTAATGGAGGACCTGGTGACATTGTACCTGGTGATCGGTGCGGAGTTTGATCTTTCCAGACACGGGAAACGTGCTGATCGAGAATATCCTGATCATTGTCCTCGTCAAGGGCGAACTTCTCGCATATTGCTTGCGCAAATGCACGATCACTGGCAAGCCTTTCACTCGATGGAATGGATTCGTCCGAAAAACGCTATATAAATATAAAGAGATTTATAATTTCAATAATAAGCTGTTGAAAAAATGTTGTGATGAACAATTTGATGGATAGATTTAGTTTAGGTTCCCTTCAGTCACTGCACAAAGAAGTCAGATTTATAGCAACATAGGTGCATTGTTATACTAAGTTATTTGGATACCTCCTATTTCTAAGATCAGTTCGATATGATTTAGTCGCATTCATATATGTATACATTAATCTAAGGTAACACAGTCGTGGTGGCCCGTTGTGGGTATGTGGGTCGACTCCAACTTCGACGTCGTAGGTTCGATTCCTGCACTGTGCGACAAAAATAATTTTCACGGGCAAACCTTAGGCTTATGAGTTCTTCTCCACATAGCGCTCAAAGCTGGCTAGATCTGATAATCGGACCGCGTTTTCAGATTACAGATCAGAACGATTACAGTACAGTCTGGAGTTAATCAGAAAAGTTGTGCTGAAAGGCTGCTGAAAGTCATTTTGCAGATTATGTAGATGAATGCAGAAACAATATCGTTGGTACGTAATAATACTCGAATACTAGGTGATGAGGAGGAGGATGATCAAAAGAATGTTCTGAACTGGAAGAATCTCTAGAAGTGGCCAAAATCTCGACTACTAAAGCGAACTTCGTAGCTAGGAATCTTTTAATTCGTACTAAAAATGTAAAACATAATGAATAAACATACGTGAGTGTATAGATGGATGTTATATTTATTCTCTACCATAAGACACGTAGAAAAAAATAAAAAAATATTTTCCTGTTACTCTATGGTGTGGTAAAAGTTACAATGGCGAGCTTGGTCAAAAGCTATCTAAATTGTGATGTTCTATTGAGCAGGTCACAAGAGATGAACGAGATGTTGCTGCTCGCAGATAACATGACCAAGCGCATTTGGAGCCCGGATCATTTTTGTTCGTTAGAAAATTTAGGTTCCTTAGGCAAGGTTTCATGTAAAGTGAAACTTCTTTTTACGGACTCCCCTCCATAAGGGACACGTCTCTTTACAGAACGGACACCCCTACATAACGGACAATTTTGACGTTCTCGCGGATGTCCGCTTTATAGAATTTTAACTGTAACACTTTTTTCATCTTGTTTTAACGAATATAAACATTTGTGCTCTGACCCTTTCTCTTTCGTACTTTTCCCATTCTAACATCTGCTTTTAAGTAACGAAATACTTTCTTTGCATTGAAATCATTTGGAATGGATTTCCATACCGCAGATTCTCTATTTCGTGGTTGAAAGACCCGCGCTTAAAATTTCAAGAGAATGAAACAAATACTATAATTCCAAGCAAATAGTATGTTCCCACCAGACGAAATTGAGTAATTTCAGCAATTTCCCTGGAAATTGGGATAGAAATTCCCATAAAAAAAAAAACTTCAAAGTCGCCTCAATTAGCTCAAAATTTAATTTTTTTTTGCGTACCAAATTGAGTATTATGACCAGTGTTACCACAGGGACTCTATAGAGTCAAAAGAACAGATTTTTTTAGCCTGACTCAGGGATTCATAATTGTTTAGATTTGACTCATTTGTTGAAGGTCAAAATTACCTATTATAAATTATACCTGAACGCTTTTATTTAAAATGCCTGAGCCCATAAGTACTGCACCCAGAAATAGCTCTGGGCAGACTTCGACCCCGGAAAGGAATGTGGCTTCAATACCAATAAAGGGTCCTGCGTTGGTGTTTTCATGGAGGGCGACAACATGAGACTGTACACTCATAAGGTAAATTTGCGTCGGTCTTCCAAGTGCAATCCTAATGGCAACAAACTACATTGTGAAGAACTGATGGACACGTCGACGTGTTTGTAGTGACAATCATGCTTTAGGCCTTACTCAACCATTTAACCATTTCCAATATAATTCAGGAATACAAATCCTCCCTGACAGGAAGCACAATCGTAGATGGCATGACTCACCAATATGTACATGGACCAAGCGTTTGCTCCCAAACGTCTGTAAGAAATCCGCGCCATTTTTGCTGTCCCTTGACAGCGTAAGAACGGACCACTACACATTTGCCAAACACTTAAATGTACTTGGTTTAAGCGAAGGTACGACTGTGGAGAGGACAAAAATACGACAGAGCACTTCCTCTGTCACTGTCCCGCCTTTGCTTGGATGAGGTGGCAGGTCTACGTCGCTGGTGTGGTGAGAGCTGATTCTGTAGACCCTCCATCACTGACGCGCTCGCTGGTCTTCCGAAGGAATTGTAGGTTACTGGCTGGTAGTACAATGGACCACTCTTTAGTCTGAGTGCTCCAGTCAAGTATTAAAACCCCCAACAAAAAAAATTCCGTTTTTTTTTTCACATTGTTTTATCAAAAACCTTGGTTGGGATTCATTTATTTTTTCGTTTTTTAAGCTTCTGGGACTCACAAATAATTTAACTTGTGGTAACACTCATTATGACAGATTATTCCAGTTTTCGTAGAGTTAAAACAACGTAGTATTTTTCACACCATTATCCCAGGTAATTTAGCTATTTCTCTCAGATTTTGAATGAATTTCTTTGTTTTATTTGGAAAATGTAAAAGTTATGACATTTTACTGCCAAACCAAATCGTTTCATGTGTTGTGTGAAAAGTTTGGACAATTTTGCGTCTAGTGGGAACATAGTAATAGCTAATACATCAAAAGACCCTCTAAAATGATTTGGACTGAATAGTGAATCTACATATTCTGGAATTGTATATTTTTTCAAACATTTTTATGAAAATTCTGTGTGAAGTAGGCCTCAGAAATCATTTACACTTATTTACTAATGTAAACAAGATTACGCCTTAACTGACAGATGTGACGTATAAGGGGATGAGAACGGTTGAATTGTTCAATTGCGGAAATTCATTCATATTAGTCTAACGATGATTATGTCTTGTACTTTTTTTAAAGTTAGCACATTTTTATTGCAAATAGCCTCTATTTTCTTGAAACTGTATGCCGCTAATCTCATTATACGTCATGGTGAATTTTCATAAAACATGGCGGATTTTCATAAAGCGTTGTATACATCATTCTTCATATCATACAACAATAAGGAAATCGTACAATATTTCCAGTCGGCTCTAAGAAACCGAATATTGCATGATGTGTATGATGTGTGACAGGGTTGTATGTCGTATGAAATATATGGTATGTGTTGTATGATCTGTGAAAAAGGCCCCAGAATTCAACCAAAAACTGGAATTCGCTTCAAGTTTCAGCTGAACTTAAGTTAAAAACTTTGCCGCGAAGCTGGGAATAAACACTTTTTAGATCACAATTACTAAGGGGAATATACATTACAAAATAGATCTGTAGTTCCTAGACGAATATACATCAAGAAAAAAGTCGGCACCATCTGAACAATTGCAGTGAGAATATAACCAATCAACGATCGCAAAAAAAAAATGCGAACCAACAAATAAAAACAACCCTTAAATAAGATCTTACCTCAAGTCTTGCTCGATCTTCCAAGTCTTGTTTTCGTTTAACCTCCTCTAATTTTGGAATTAATAACGCAACCAACTCCGACGTCTTCAGTGGACGATGTTCGTTCGAATGCAGTCGTTGAGTTCGCGGTATAACCTGAGGGATTAGCAAAAAAATCAAAAAATCAATTAAAAATTCCATAACTGCTGAGACAAAAATGTTCATACTTGAAAAGTGTTGGTTTCCTTATTCGCTAAAGCGCTTTGCCGTATTGCCTTGCTTTCCGAAGAGTTATGTCTCCTCTGAATGTAAGGACGACCATCCCTTCAAAAATGAAAAAAAGAAATAATAATACAGAAATCAGTCAGTATGTTCCAAAAAATAATTACTCATTCTTCATAGCCATCGAAACAAATACAAACTTCTACGGTAAGATATACGATTAGAGAGAACAAAATAAAAGGTGTGTGCAAATACTTACATCGAGCAACTTGAAAGTGACATCGTATCGGAATCGGTTCGTCCACCGGAACTTACGCTTGCTCTTTCCGAGTCAACCCTCGAGTTGGGCATATATGAGGTGCTTTGATTTGCTGTATACACATAACCATGGGCTCTACATGCAGGAATTTTGATCGGGATTGTTTTTTTTTTTTTTTTTGTTTTTTGTGATTTCAATGAGTGGATGAATTTGTCCATGCATTTCCAAATATTTATTTGATTATTTAAATTGGCACACACAGAAAACAGTAACACACGATAAATTGCATTCAATTATACAATATATAGTTCAGACGTGATGTCATGTGAATGTTGTGCAGATAATATTGTAGAGAATGCATTTGTTTTTGTTTGTTTGTGTACAGACATAAAATAAAACATAAAAAGGAAAGAGAAAAAAATATTTATAAAAATTAAAAAAAATAAATAAAATTATTCAGAAATAGATATAAACAAAATTTAGAAAGGAAACATTTAACATAAAATTAATAACTAGAAGAACATTGAGGGTCCTGAGCGCGTTTGAGACATTGAGACTTTTGGTAACTTTCATGTGAGCAGACTTCACCGCCTATTCAAAGGAAAGAACGTAGATGTGGTCAGAGAGTGGATATATGGCTGAAATGTCTAAGGATGCGTAGGTAAGGTGGTAAGACTGACTGCAAAAGGCATTCACACTTAGACCAAAGTAAAGCCATTGTGATACCACGCGTATTGGCTAGCTAACACTGGAACCAGCTTGTGCATGCATTGAAGTGATTTAGCTGAAATATGCTGGAGTTGTCTAGCTTGTTGAGATAATTAAAATAGTGGACAGCTAAGTGTAAGTGAGCGTTAACTCCATTTTTCGGATTGCTCATTTTTGGCTCAATCGAATCGACAATAAGGAAAATATGCGTTATTGTTTGAGTGATCCACATGCGTTTCATAACTCACCACTTCATCCACAAAAATAACTTGTTTGGTGCGTTTTTTTTATAATTTGCGCGTGCTCAAGGGGTTATTAATACCCTTAATTGTCCGGGATCAAGACACAGCACAGGCCGAAGGTATAGAGGGAGAGAGGAAGAGGAGGTACCTGTGCACACTGGGACGAGTGTTCCATATTCGTGTGGTGCGGCATTAAATGCAAAAAACTATTGATGCACCTTAACTCAAAATTTCAAAGTGTCATGCAATAGTGGTGACTCCACATAGCTCGTGGCCCAGGCGCTGGCTTACACATAAATTCTCTCGCGAGTATATAGCTCGCAAGATCTTCTACGATGTTATTAAGACTCTGAATGGGGAACTTTGAATGATAATCATGCCATTATTACAGAAAGGAACGACTTTGGATTAAAGGATGAACATCATAGACCAGCAAAACCGCTTTACCGATCTTACTTTATTAACTTTTTCTGACAATTTTTTTAATTGGTTTCAATTGTGTTTCAAAGAGCGAATTTCGTGAAGTTGAAGACAGTTTTTCGAAATCTCCACAGTTTTACTTATCGGAAGCAAATAAAATCCGAGAAGAGCTCTTAAAAACATCCGTGAGCTTAAAACATTTAAGAGCGGTCAGTTGTGCGAGGAATGGAATTACCCTCTATTTTTCAGGATGACATTATTCGATGGTGTGAATGATCACTATCACCGAATTTAGGCTCAATTAGCATCCATTGATCTTTAGCTGTGTGAACGCCTGAAACCCTTTGTCAACAACCTGATAGGTCCTTATCAGTGCGGTTTCAGGCCAGAAAAGTCCACTATCGATCAAATGTTCACATTACGGCAGATCCTGGAAAAGACTCAAGAGATGCAGATCGACACCCACCACCTATTTGTCGACTTTAAGGCCGCATATGGCAGTGTGCATAGAGACGAGCTATACAACGCCATGTCTAGTTTTGACATCCCTGCCAAACTCGTCAGATTGTGCAGGATGACGATGGAGAACTCTCGCTGCTCCATTAAGATCGGTAACGAACTCAACGAGACCTTCAATGTCAAAAAAGGTTTTAGGCGGGACGGACGCGGACGACATTGACGTGATTGGACGAACACAGCGAGCCGTCAATGAGGCGTTTGCTGGTATTGAAGCGGAAGCGGCTAAAATGCGTCTAGCGGTAAACCAGGGCAAAACAAAGTACATGCTGTCATCACGGAAGGACGCACAACATCGACGTCTCGGACAGAGCGTCATATTGGGCAGCAGAAACTTTGAGGTAGTCAAGAACTTCGTCTACATAGGCTCCGGAGTAAATAGGGACAACAACACCAGTACCGAGATCAAGCGCAGAATTACTCTTGCCAATCGCTGTTTCTTTGGGCTCAAGAGGCGATTGAGTAACAGAGCCATCTCTCGAAACACCAAATTGACTTTGTATAAAACCCTGATCATCCCAGTCCTGCTCTATGGCGCAGAGACATGGACGCAATTGAAAGCGGATGAAGAAGCTCTTGGTTGTTTTGAGAGAAAAGTTCTGCGTACGATCTTTGGTCCTGTTTGCGTTGATGGCGTTTGGAGGAGAAGGTTCAACCACGAACTATGCGGTTGATGGCGTTTGGAGGAGAAGGTTCAACCACGAACTATGCGGACTGTACAGCGGCATGCACCTAGTTAAGCGTCTTCGGATCCAACGCTTAAGATGGCTAGGTCATGTAGAGCGGATGGACACCACAGCTCCAGCCCGAAGAGTCTTCGACACCGAGCCATTGGGACAGCGCAACAGAGGACGTCCTCGCACTAGATGGCGCACACAAGTGGAAAAGGACCTCAACCAACTTGGTGTGCGCAACTGGAGGCAGCTGGCGAAAGATCGTGCTGGCTGGAGAGGCATGTTGGTTGAATCCCAGGTCCACCCCGGACTGTAGCGCCAATCAAAGAAGAAGAAGATCTTTAGCATATCTTTAGCAAAGTCAGAATCTTTTCGAAGTAGTTAATAGTTGCTTTAGTTGTAAAGGGTGATTTTTTAGATATTATCTTTTTGACAACACTGGTTTAAACAGCTGACTCACGTTTCGTGTTTTGTTTCACTGTCAAACATCTACAGTTTGGTCTATAATTTAACCACGCTTGCAAAATGTTGAATTTTATTATCAAAATGCGTGCTCTGTTAAGAAAGTCCATCGCGCTTCATTCATTCTTCATTCTTCTTCATCGACGAAGTTCATTTTTGGCTCAATGGTTAAGCAGAATTGTCGATTTTGGAGTGAATATCAGCCAGAACACATTGCATGAGCTACCAATGTATCCAGAAAAAGTCACAGTTTAGTGCGGTTTATGGGCTGGTGGCATCATTGGACCGTACTTCTTCAAAGATGATGCGAATCGTAACGTAGCTGTGAATGGTGAGCGCTACCATGAGATGATATCCAACTTTTTTTTGGCCAAAATGCAAGAGCTTGACTTCCATGACATGTGGTTTCAACAAGACGATGCCACATACCACACAGCACGCGCAACAATGGACTTATTGAGAGGCAAGTTCAGTGAACATTTTATTTCACGTTCTGGCCGATCAATTGGCCGCCTGGATCGTGCGGTTTAACGCATTTAGACTATTTTTTGTGGGGCTATGTTAAAGCTCATGTCTATACAAACAAGCCCGCTTCAAATGACGCATTGGAAGACAACATTGAAGTGTTTATTCGTTTATTCGTTTATTCGTGAGATACTGGCCGAAATGTTGGAAAGAGTATGCCAAAATTGGACTAAGCGGCTGGACCATTTGAGGCGCAGTCAAGGTCAAAATTTGCATGAAATAATCTTCAAACATTAAATTATATTGACCGTAGTATCGATTCCAATAAAGCTGTTTTTTTCCTATAGCTTTTAAAAAATCACACTTTATATGATTCAAAATTTATTGCAGTTTTTCATCGCTGTTGTTCTGGATTGCAAAAGCGTTCTTCCTTCCATTTTTTTTAATCAGACGTCACAATATGTATAAATTGCAAACGAGTTTCATCTTTAATAAATTGGATTCATTTTACACTTCTTTGCCGACATCTTCATAGTTTCTCGATTGCGGTTCGAATAATTGGAAAAAGGTGAGAAAATGTTCCCCCGCAGTCATTTCACCATATTCTATAATAGGCGTGAATATAATAATGTGGAGGGCGCTGCAGCGCGTAGAGGGCCGGGGCCTAGCTTCTCAGTGTCCTCACGAGTGAAAGGGATCTGTGCCGATTTGGAACGGCCAAGTTTGAGAACGTTATTCTAGACAAGTGTACTCTTTTAGCATTGAATGCGATGCAAAAGAGGCAGGGCCGGGTGTGTTTTGTAGTGGGATTCGAAGCTAAAAGTCCAGGTAGAAGAGCGTAGCATTCGACGAACAGACCCACAACGCGACAGCTGCAACTAGGTGGAATGATACTCTCTATAAAAATGACGGAGCTGAGTTTTCATCGTGCCGAGAATTGACATGATAGAAGCGACGCTGTGACTCATTGCGCCATGTTGCAGAACATAACATTCTATCGACACAGTTTTAATGTGGTTGCAGGGAATAGTTGTTGGTTGGAACACAGTTGTCACAAAGGAAAAGAAGAATTCTGACAGAGCATGTGAAGTATCAATAGCGACCGACATCGATTGAACCACACAATCGCTTTTTGAGACATCCGCCCTCTGCATTTTCTCCAAAGAGTTTTCTTGATGGCTAACAAAATAACTTCAAACTCGATGCCTGCAGAAGTTTACAAAATTGTGTAAAATATTATTTTTAACATGAAAAGCACACTCTGTCCATTCGCGTGAATATTTTTAAAACTAAACAAATATGTAAACTGTGTATATTGACTGCATTTGTCATAGTCTTGGGATAACAAAAGGGAAAACGAGAAAAAAAATAAGAAGAAAAATGTTTACAAGCTAATTGATGCACATTAACTGTTAACAAATACACGCAAGTCGAAATGATATTGTAGTTAACATAACTTAGCACAATATATATTTGTAATTATACAAGTACATATAAGCAGATATAAATATTTACAATGTATCCAAAAATATAACGGTCATCCTACATAAAACTTGAAATACATAAAAATTTAAGAGCAATCGATTTAAAAATTAAAAAAAAACTCACCCAGGTGGTCGAATTTCCAGCCTTCTTTTCTGTGTTGCCAACAAAAGGTCTCTAGTTAAGCGCAATGGCATATCAGCCGACGATCGTCCACCTTCGACACGCAATTTCTCAAAATCATCGCATATCGACAATTCCGAGTCTTCGTGCAGTGTGGGAAGAGTTGAGCTGCGCGGAAGGGTATCAGTCGCACTAACTGACCCACTTGAACTAGCTGAAGTCGATGGGCCATATACACTACCACTGGCACTACAAGTGCCAGCCGGTGCACCGCTTGTGCCAGATGCTAAGGCAGACAATGGGATAAGAGTAGGATTCTTCGTAACACCTCCCATAGCACCGCTGTTTCCGTTGCCACCAATCCCACTGGCACTACTACTGCTCCCGCTGGTCGATGTAGCGCCACTGAAACGTTCCTGAACCGCTGCCATTTGCTGAATATACTCAATGTACATATCGGAGCCCAAAAACGTGGGATAGATACGTTCATTGATTGTCTTCTCGACATCCTGTTGCATGGGATCGTAGATTTTCGGACTGAGTGGAATTTCATTTTTTAAGCCTGCCTTAATGGTGCGTCGCAAATCTTCCGATATTGAGAGTTGACTTTTACGAAGAAATCTAAACAAGAAAACTGAGTTTGATTCATCAATTCAGGATTGTAGGTAGTTTACCTGTATATAGCCCCAATGATTTGCTTTACTTTTTCGGGGTCTGTTTGCTGTTTCAGACCCTCACAGGCAAAGTAAAAATTTAAGTGATCATTGTAAATAGGAGCCTCCTCTTCCACGTACTTCTTGAACAATTCAACTCCATCTCTGTCTTCGAGCAGATACGATAGCCTTAGTGCCCAGTTCAAATATGATGGCGGGGAATTTTTCGAGCTTTCCGAGACCCCTTCGGTCATCTAAATGATACAAAATTACTCAATCACATGTTTATGTAAGCAGAGGGGAAAACAAACCTTTCTAACGCGACTTTCTTCTCCGGGAACAGGTGGTCTTGGCCCACTACACTCATTATCTTCATATTTCTTTAAACCTGGCGTATGGCTCATGCCAAATTCTAGTTGGGCAGATTAAGCTTCACACACAGCCGGCTTCAATCCGTTTGTTTAAATGAATTATTCGTTTTTTAAGAGATTTTGGGTTTTGTTTTTACTGTGTGTGATGTGTGTGTGTGTGAATGGTATCTTTTCTATTTTTTCTACTATATAATTGGTGATAGGTTTCGTTGACACGCAATGACCGTGACAGACGAATGTTTGAATATATTGTAGCTATTCTATGAAATGCATTTGTCTACTCTCCACATGATAGTTTTCTAAATATTTTAAGGATTGCTTGTTTTTTGTTTTGATTTGATAACTAAATTCCAATGGTTAACTGCAAAATGTATGGTTTTTCTTTTATGGCTTTAGCCGTTAAATTATTAGTTTATGCGATTAATTATACTTGGCTTAAAGGCAAATTAATACGGTCTACTTTATTTTATTCTTTTATTATTTATCGTGTTTGCTTGGACTTTTATAATAATAAATAGTAGCAACGATTTTTGTTATTCTTCTTCTTCTTCTTCTTCTTTGTTTTGTTTATAAATTCACAATAATAAAATTACAATTAAAAAATGTTGCCAAAAATTTTACAAATTCTTGGACGTGGAAGATTTTATCAAATATATATATTTTATTTTGGAAGGCATTCAGACAAGGCCTGCAAATAAAAAAGAAATGAGAAATTAAATTATTAAGTGTACTATGTAAATTTTTTTAAGTTTTATTTAGTTTTTTATCGATTTTGAATAGGAAAGACTTTTGAAGAAAAATCTATTATGATAAATAACATTCCATAGTTGTATACAGAAAAACCGCTGTCGTAGATTCATTTTATGTCGCATTGAACTTAGTCAAGGTCAAGTTACAAGAGGTGGATAAGGTAGCGATTATAAAGAAAGGAGAAAGAAAGTTTCCTAAATATATCATATAAAATGTTTTCAGCCGCTCTACGTTAACGCCCGAAACCGTACGTCAATAGCCTGATTTGGCCCCACTATTAACCAAATATATTTCTATCACTCCAGAAAATACCAAAGCTCTCTATGCTCGGATTTCTTAAAAGAACGTATTCAGAATCCATATGCCCCTAAATCTGTCTAAATGTATATCGTTCCAAGATATCTTGAATAATGCTCTGTTACATCGTGTCCGATGTACATGAATTCTGTGAAACGTCTCTAAAAAGTTAAAAACTCATATACAAGATTTGTTATAAAAAAGTCTGGAGTTTTAAGTCCATACTCAACAGCAATTCATCGACTTTAAGGCAGCGTATGACAGTATTTATAGAGAAGAGCTATACACAGAGCCTTGTCTAGTCTTGGCATTTCTTAAAAACTCGTCCGTCTTTGCGAGAATGCCCATTGCTTCATCAAGTTCGCTAAAGATTTTACCGAGACCTTTGAAAAAGAAGGATTTAGGCAAGCGACGCACTGTCGCGCGACTTTTTCATCATAATTTTCGAGAAGATCGTGCGGAGCCCAAATGTCAACACAGAAACACGATTTTACACAAATCATCGGAGAAAAACAACGGGCTGTCAGTGGGGCGCTTGTGAGCATCGAGAAGGAAACGGTTAAGATGGGGCTTTGTCTGAGGAATAAAGTCCTCTCTCGAAGAACCAAGATAGTCCAGGTCCTACTGTATGCCACAGACTCATGGACACTAATTAAAGCGAGAAAAGTCCTTCGAATTATATTTGGAAGAGGAAACTGAACGACGAACTGTACGGGCTATACAACGACATCGATGTGATCGAACGTATTAAAATCTCTTTTCTGAGATGGCTAGATCACGTAGAGCGAGTGGGTATCAATGTTCCAGTATGGGAAGTTTTAGACAACGCAGTAAAGGAAGACCGCGCCCCCGGTGGCGCAAGCTGCTGGAAAGGGACCTTAATCAGTTACACGTGCGTTACTAGAACCAACTAGCACAAGACCGGACTAAATGAAGAAGCATCCACCCCGGACTGTAGCGCCGGCCAAAGAAGAAGAAAGGATAAGGTAGCGCAGCGAGGAGACGCATTTATACCAAAGCGAAGTACCTAGACTTTTCTCTTGACGTTGACCTGATCTATACAGGTGAGACAGAATTCGCGTAGTTTGAAGAATAATCATTCAGAGATATTCCTAGTAGATGCTTAAAAGTCCGCAAGTTCTAAGTATCGACTGTTGCTGTTCTAAAAGTTGTCTAAATCCATGATCGGCATTGGAAACCTGTGGCCGAAAATTGTATTCATTAGACAAATTTTGTCCACTCTGGTGGAACCGCACTTAATTGTGGCAATACTACCGAGAACTAGAGGTTATCTCGGTTTTATCACAAGAAAATGCACTTAACTCAGAAAACACAGTAATATAACAGACAGCCAATGAGTATCTGTTGCGTAAATACCCGATATTACGGAAGTCCATTTATGTGATATCAGACACTTTTCTTAATTCAGTCACTATTCAGAATATTTTAACAGCAAGATTGCGTACATATCAACCAACATTACAGTTGTACTTGCTCCTATTGTCAAATGATTACCTTTTAATCTTTTTCAAATATTTTTTTAAAAGGTAAAAAAGTGACAGTAAAAATCGTTTTTGAAGGGCAGTTGATTGTCTGCCTGCCCTTGGTAATAGGGGTCCCCGGTTCAAATCTCAGTGAAAGCAAAAGTTAATATGCTTTTATCCGGTTTTCAAATCTTCTCCAGTCACAAATTTCCGTTGGGATTAAATTAACCGCATTGGGTATCACAATGGACCAATAATGGTCTAAGTGTGCTGACAATTCCGCTGGCAGCCCAATAACCTAACTTCACCTAAACCGAATACAAGGACATGGGTTATACCGACATACCGGTTATAACGAACAAATTCTTCACTCCCTTGCAGATCGGTATAACCGATTTTGATTTTAATTCATAGTTCGGCGCTATAGTCCGAGACACATTTAGGCTAGCTGCCTCTAGCTACTGACAAAAAGTTTGTTGGACTCATTCTCTACTCGCGAACGCCCTTTGTTGTGTTGATACGTAGGACGAGGAGTTACGTAGGAGTTAAGTTGTCGACGAGCACTGAACCGTCTAGGCTAGTTAAATGTTAGATAGACGCTTACAATCATTTCGCTGTACATGTACATATGTGCGTGTTGAATCTAATGTTAGAAAAATATAAGCTGGTTTATTTTTAACTACGCGCTTAAGGAAAATACCATCGACATCGCAGATCGAAATCCAGGCAAATCATCAATAATTTACTTATTGAACAGCGTCATCTCTTTTCGAGTAGTTCCAACATAGACACATTCATTTGCACACGAAAACTTTATAAAATTTCGCCGTTCGAAGTTTCCATGACCCCCTAAGTTTCCTCCACTAGTGACAGAACAACAGCATACAGAAAACAAGTGGTTGCTTCTTCAGCAAGCAATAGATCCACTTAAAGAACAAAGAAAGCTACACCTGGTTTCCTTCATACAATCAAAAGCAAATTTCGAAATTCTCAAAATATTGTACTTGTTTGCTTTATTTTGAAGTCGGTTCCCTTTCCTTTAATTTTCTGGAAGCTGTACAAAACCTGGTATCTAAATCGCTCTTCGCAATAACTTTTTTAACGACGAGAGGATACGATTTTATTTCAAGATGTTCAATAATGTCTGCAGGAACTTTTGAAGCGGTCTTCAATATGCCCTGCACTACTTTGTTCCTTCTTATTTACGCATTGTCTGTTCAGTTTAATTAACGTCAAACAATAAAGGTATGAGCGTTCCAATTTCCTTGTCTTAACTTGCAAAGTGAATTTTGTATTCAAAAGCTAAGAATATGCACCAGTAAATGTGCTTATTTTTCCTTGAAAATTCATTTCGTTCATTCGTACAATTTCGACAAATGAAATTTATAATCATTGCTTCTTTTCCTTTCACAATCATACAAGAGATATATCGTATTCCCCATAAAATTAGATCTTCATCACAGTCAGGCACCATTCGAAATAAACATAACCACAGTGCATATGGAGATTCCATCCAAGGAATCACGGTCACTGACACATTCGAGCATAACCCTGAGGTTAACAAAGCGCCGTTCTCCCTACTATTTCTATGCCAATTCATATTCACGCTCACCCCTTCGAAATATTTGTTGATTCTTATTGAATGCATTTATAAGTAACTCATAAGGGTTATGTACGAAACGAAGTTCATCCTCAATATTATTTTTTTTTGTTTACTTTATGTGCACACATAGGTACATGCACGAGTGTGCGTTTGAAAAGGGTTGCATATTTTATATATTATTCGATTTCTGATGTATTACAAAAATGCAGAGATGTGAGCATTTCCCCTTTTAGTTTTCAAGTTGGAATGTAATTTGAATTTTCACATTGTAATAAGAGGACCCATAAAGTCAGTGCATTTATTTCACATTCATTAGCTTTAGAAATTAAAATCGGATGGTTTTTTTGCGAAAACTACATTGAAGGACCAAAAGGACATGTGGGTGTGTTTGGACACGTGAAACGATTGTCCTCATCATCATTCCGAGGTCTGCTTTAAATAGAACTAAATATATCAGCATGTCCCCTTGGCAGACCCAGGATCAGGTGAAAACTTCCTTGGTTGCGCCATAAATTCGGATGAGTTAGAGTCGATGGCCTAGAATCGAGTGGCCTGGCAATCTCCAGTGCGTGCTTTACCTCTTTCGTGGATCATGCGGGTCAGAAAATGATGATAGAAACTAAACTCTAAAAACCTCAAAGTTTATAAGGGGTATTAGGACTTCCCAAAGACCCAAAGACCCAAAGACTGTAACAAAAAACTTTGAAGTCCCAAAGACTACATCGGAAATTAGTTCAAGTCTCAAAGACTTCAACTGAATGCGGATAACTTCAAGTAAATGGTAAAGACTTCAAAGTGACTTGAGTGAATGCGTCAGTCGATAGACTTGCATTCAATTGATTTCAAATCAAAAGACTGGTCGTAAAGATTGATTCAAACAAGACTTCAAATAGAATTGTGACTTCGACGCTGAAGTTCAGAAGTCCCAAATGAAGTCAATTGATTGAATTACAAAACAGATAATTCTTTCCTTGAATTCAGAGATTGCATTCTCAAAAGATTGCAGTCTTTTACAACTTTTCTGAGAAGCTAGGGCCCCCTACGGGCTGTAGCGCCACCCATATTTTCGAATGCTAAATAAGAAATAAAACATGAGGAAATGAAGAAAGGAATAGACGAAGCAAAGAGAAACCGCCGGGTTTTCATCCATGTCCTTTCAATCTATTGTTGTTGTTAAAAAATGTGTTGACCCCCGAATTAAATGTTCCTCTAATTCGATATAGCATATCGATACTTTTTACGAATCATTGCAAGTTATGAATTATCAAGATTTCCATTGGAAGAGATGGAATATCTCCACTGGAAATCATAAATATACGAACTACAAGGCTTATATTTCGCATGATTTTGCAATACATATTGTTTAAATTTATTTAAAACTTAATTCACATAAAAGAGCGACACGAAGGCAACAAAATTGTATACAAAAGTTAAGGGTAGTTCAACTGAAAATGGTTCTGCATTAGATACGGATTATAAGAGCTTTAAAAACGAATTACGATTATTAAGAGGTTTTGTGTTCATTACGTTCAAATAAAATACGGAATAAAGAGGGGAACAAAATTTAAGAAAGTGGTGGCCGTTCAACTACAAAAATAGTATGATTATTTTCGCATTCTTCTTCTATTTAAGTTTTATGGAGAATGAGAAGATCGATGTAATACACGGATTTTGTAAAGGCATTTGACAGAGTTCATCATGAGCTCTTACATATTACAAAAACTTTTAGGGATTGGTTTCAACTTTGGTATTTTGAAATGGTTGCGTCGATTCTGTCTATCAAACCAGAAAGATGTCGTTCAATTGAATGGAGTTTAATCAGCTTTTATTAATGTAACATCAAGTAATCCGCAAGGCAGTCCTCTAGGTCGGCTTTGGTTTGATTTGTTTGTGAATGATATTTCTGAAATTCTAATTCGCAGAGTGCTTAATGTATACAGACGATGATAAATTATTTAGTCACATCTCATCTGCCTATGACTGTCTAACATTTCAAAACGATATTGACTGAGTTAATTGGTGCCACCACCTTGGACTTAATATGTATTTCGAAGTGATTTAGACCACTTTTCATGAAAATGCAATAAAAGCGAAGGATTTTAACAGAAAGTTCACTCACTTTACCTAGGACGGTGTGACGAGTAACTCGAATACTCACCAAGATGTGCTCTGAGGGAAATTCGGCGTACATTGTTTTTTTTTTTTAAATTGTTTATTTTTAATTATAAACCGAGTTACTCGTGTTAATTTCTTGGCACGTACAAGACAAACAATAAATACAGTTCAAACTCAATTCACGCAGCCCTCGATTCGCGGAACTCTTCGATTTTCGCAATACTAACCTAAGCCACGTCTTGACTCTATAAGTGCAACTTTTCAAAAAAGGTTCCTCGATGAGTGCTATCCCTAGTATTTATTCATACGTTTTTATTTGCATGTTCTCCTTGGTTCGTCATTCCTGTCGTAACTTTACACTTGCATTCTGGAAGATAGAGGAATTTCTTGAAGACATCATGAATATTGAAACTGAAATTGCAGATCAATTATTCAAGATATGTATGTATATCTAAAATGGGCCGAAGATAATGATATTCCATTAGAAGGCATTTTCACTCCAAAAAACTAAAAGAGTTACCAGTTTTGAAAAATATAGAATCCTAAAAACAAATAACGATTTGCTATCGTTTCAAAAATCTGTTTTCTTACATCGCCATTATCTTTATAGAAGTATAACCATTTTGACTTTAATAATAATGATATGGGTGGCGCACCTCATATCTCAGCAACTTCTCATGTTGCTTGTTCTATTGTTATTTTACCAGTGGCAGGGACGTACAGTTTTATGCCCACGCCGAACGGCCAAGTTTGAGGAGCTTTTTCTTGACGGAAATACTCTTTGAGCATTGACAGTGACTCGAAAGAGGTAGTGCCATGAAAATTATTTTTGCCTTACAGACCAGAGATCGAACCTGCGACGGGCAGCGTTTTGACTATAACATGTTATTTAAAAAAATGTGACCCGTTTAGTGCAACAATGTCGGTTACTGCAACTGTATTGATTTACATTAGTTTCTATTAGTTTCATAAATCGAGTTCGTACTGTATGGTCATCATAGTCCACAGTCAGTCATTGCCTAATATTGTATAATTCAGTCTCATCTGAAGTCGATGTTTCAATGAATTAGGACTGTATAAAAAATACATATTAGATCTGTTGCCGTACTTTCTGCACCAGTCTGCCATTTATTAAGAAGTGGGGGTTAAAATCTCTCAGAGAGACAGAGAGAGGCAAAATCTTGATAACGAACGCGAACACAAATAAATCAATTGTGCAACCAAAGTTTAAGAGCTTGTTGCGTTCTGCATGATGTGAGCAGTTACAGCAAAATTTTGTAAATCAAAAAACAGGATTTGGAACTTCATTTTATTTTTATTCTGATGAACTGCTAATTCAAAAAATAACAAAAAAAAACTTGAAAAATCGTCAAAACAAAATTCGAGTTTTTGATACATCAATTGACAGAAAACTAGTAAGCTATCCAGAGAAATTTGGTGGCTTAAAATTGACAGGTTGGGGAAATTCTGTACTCTCTGGAGAGATCACATTGACATTTTTGTCATACGGGAACAGACTTTCGTAGATTTTCGTTGTTATATACTGTTTATTTTAGGTACGGAACAGACTCTTAATTAAACCTATCACAACTAAGCCATGTAAATGTATTTTTAAAACCAAAGATTGTAAATCTAATCTGCTGATACATAAATATATAAGAAAAATCACCTCATCGTTCCTTTTTCTCTCAAGTCTTTCGTTACTCAATTCCGACGGGGATCCGAGCCCCTGCAGCAATAGCGATTCCTGGCTAGTTGCCTCCTTTTATGTACAGTGTACACTAAGTTGGTCGAGGTCATAATATGAGGGTTGGCATAAAATGTGAGCTTCATCATTGAAATAAATTAAATAAATTAACTACTAACTAACTCCAACCTCGACGTCGTAGGTTCGATTCCTGCTCTGAGCGACAGAAATAATTTTCACGGCCCCACCTCTTTCGACAATGCTCAAAGAGTATTTCCTGTCTAGAAAAAGTATCTCAAACTTGGCCGTTTGGATTCGGCGTACAACTGTAGGTCCCTTTCACTCGTGAGAGAACAATAGCACGCACAACACGAGTGGTTACTTAGAATCTAGGCCCTGGCCCTCTATGGGCTGTAGCGCCACCCATATTATTATACATATTATTAACTGGTATATTCTAAGTTTCCACAAACATTGGCAACTTGTCGTCCTTTATTCGATTATATGCGTACAAGGTACACATAAAATTACTTCAAAACAGGATATGCCCACTAAATAAAACTCTATAGGGTTTCTGCTCCGTTCCATATCGATACAATGATACCAAAGTCGCATCTGTCTATGCGTAAGTGGCAGCCACAGTTCCCAAAGCAACCCTCCTCTTTAATCATCCCAAAAAATTAAATAATACCTTTTTTTTAATTTTCCTAATCCAGACATAATAAATCCAACCGATTCATCAGTATCACAAAAAAAATTGCATAATTGAAATATTGTTCGCGAAAAGTAGTGCGCGATGAGAGCATGAATGGAAAATAAAATACAACAAAAAAAGGGGAAAAGGAAGAAATCGGCAACATCGGCACACAAACGAAACATAACAATGCGCAAATAAGAAATCGAATCGCGGCCATTTTGAGATGGCTTTTGATTGGTTGATGAAATCGACCAATGTGATATCCTGTACATAGTAGTAAAGAAGGACAATGCTCCATTTTGTGTGCACACACAAAAAGGGAATATTCTCACAAAACCAACAAGCCAAGGGACGCAAGCAACAAACATTCAACACACAAACTAGAGAGAAAGACGAAGGGTGGGATTGGTGGTTGGCGGAAAAGGAAGAGAAAAAAAAATAAGGATGAGAAAACAACAACCCGTAGCACACACTGTGCACGACGTGATGACAACAGCAGCAGATTATGACGTTGACGGTTGACGAACAAAAATTGAGAGAGAGGGCGCGTCTTTTACTCTCAAAAGGGAGACGAATACAAGCGAGTCGGTGAATTTGTGATGCTCCTTGATGGGGAGAGGATGGATATCATTTTGTGCCGCTGACTACTGTGTGTATGTTTTGACGAAATAAACGACGAGCGGCCATTGTTCAAGTACAATAGACAAAAAGTGTGTTTTAAGGTATAATCATAAAAACAAATGCTTCTGAAGGATTACACCAAAGGGACAGGACAGCACAAGGCTAAGCCTTGGAAAATGGCATACAAAGGAGGGGGGGAGGACAGTGATTTGCTTGGGCATGTATCCAACAGATGGGAGGATGCTTCCAAAGCTACTACCATTACGTGCTTCAATTTAGAAAGGAACTACCGTCATTGTTTAGTTGTTCGGCTGGCGGTAAGTGATAGCGTTGTGATTCTTTTTCTTTATTTATGTTAACAGTTTCTTTCTGTTCCTGTTGATGTCTCAAGATAAAAGCTTTGTGGTGGCTTCGCTTTGAGGACATTTGTGTGATACAAATGCATTCATGCATTATGCAATATGTAGCAAAAATATATATTGCTTTGTCAGCTTTTCAGACGCTATTGGGGTGGGTTTTTTTTTTTTTTTTGTTTGTGCTTTTTTCATTTCATTAATGAAGATAAAAGATTAAATATTCCTACAGGGTTTAAGTTCGTTTATTTGAATGCAGTCTATGTTTATTGATGTGTACAAGAAAATCGTTTGAATATACCTTTGATCTTTGATAAGGATAGCTATGGTGGGGGAGCAAAAGCATGCAGTTCACGGAGAGAATAGCTTGTCTCTGGATTAAAGAATTTTAATTCCTTTTTGACTGTAAGTAAACGCAGTTTGGGGGAATAACATAAGCGTTAACAACGAAACATTAATCGTTGTCTAAAATAAAACATTTAGCCTGCAGGTCGCAAGAGTTGAGCAGTTTGGTACACGAAGTTGCATCTTGTGATACATCAAGCAAGAGAGACTTTGACTTTGTTGAACAAGGCCTAACTCCACCCTGAATCCAGCGGAACTCAAACAGGTTCGAGAAGGACGAGATTCTGGAGATCTTTTACCACAAGATAATTGCAACACTCTTCTTCTTCTTCTTTGTGTGGCGCTACAGTCCGGGGTGGACCTGGGCCTCAACCAACATGCCTCTCCAACTAACGCGATCCCTGGCTAGCTGTCTCCAGTTTCGCACACCAAGTTGGTTGAGGTCCTTCTCCACTTGGGTGCGCCACCTTAAACGCGGGCGTCCTCTGTTGCGTTGCCCGACAGGTTCGGATTCGAAGATTCGATTCGAATTGCAACACTCAGGCATATTAAATCGACGTAATAATTAATCATTTTCGTGCATCATCAAAAAAGAACTTATTTTAAAGTATTACCAAAAATACTACATTTGTCTGACAAATGCGTAGCTTTTATGTTCACCAAAGAACTCTAGTGTTTTAAGTTACATAAATCATTGACGAGCTTAGAATCCCCCAATTTTGAAATTGGTCGCGACGAAATGGATTATATTTTACTAACTAGAGAAAGAACGAGAGAGACATCCCTCACACAATTTTTCTTGTAACGTGAGCTTCGGGAAGCCAATCAATTGACTGTGATTAATGTGATTAATGCACTGGCTTTATTAAAAATGTCTCATTTAGAAAATTCTAGATTCAGAAGCGGAGTCCAAGCCGATCGTCTTAGAAGCACACAATTTTCAACAGGAGATCCTTTCACTTCCAAAATGAGACTTTTTCGATAGTGGTCGAATTGTTGAAAACGGGAATACTGAGATCGATATTGTCAGTAAAATACCTCGTCGGAGAAATGGCGTCAAAAAGTGTGTTTGGATGTGGATTGAAAGGCTTTGTTTATCCTTCGTTTGTCATTTTAAAAGACAAAGCTAGGTGTTCAGTATCATAATCTTATGGTACATTTACACCACATCTAAATCCAACATTTCGGGTAGTTTCAACATTTCAGCCCAAATGACTTTCAGTCCTCTGACATGAAAAAAACAGCTTATAATTGCAATACGAATGCACCATTAAATCATTATAACAAGCTAAATAGGTTCAACCACTTCTGATTTCTAAACATAAAAGTCAGTAATAATACTAGCTGTCCTTTGAAATGTTGAATTTTGGTGTGGTGTTAACGTACTATTATCCAACATTTTTGGCTTTACCTCGGGCACAGTAATTACAAGACGTTAAAATGTATGTAAATTGCGCTGGTTGTAAAGAAAGGGGATGTACTTTTTGTTAAGCGCGATGAACGTTATTCATGTGTGAAAGACAATGACTTCAAAACGAATGTTTAAATGCGAAAATATTATTTTTTCATACCGCCGATGAAACTTATCAAGATAGCATATTGTTATTCTTATTTTTTATTATTGCCTTACTCTCATCAATGAATGAAGGTCTCTTCTCCTTAAATAAGAGAGTTGAGAAAAGCTGCCTCGTCTGGTTTGGATCGTCTTTGTTTTCCGACGCGTACTTCTTTTGCAAACCCGCTCATTTCGAGTTTAATTAAAATAAATACTATAATCATTTAAAAACGATCAACGTGTTTTATTTAACCCCATATTCATTACTAAGTATAAACAATTTCATAGAAAATAATACGAAATCTGAAGAACATCTATGAACTATTTGCAAATTGTTTTTTATTCAGCGAATTTGCGCAAAAAAAAATATGAGCGGCTGTACAATTCTAAAATTATTGTAGGCTGACATTGGGAAAAAACTCATTGACAAGTATTAACATTGAACTGAGTTCGACTGTAGGCAAGTACAGTTATAAAGTTATGTAGACTATCTAATTTGCTAAAACCAACCACTAGCAATCTGCTAGAGCCATTAATAGGAGAAAGTTGTTTGAGAAAATTGCTGTAAAATTGTCCATGAAACAAAATACAAGACAGGCGTAATGTTATCAATAAATTGAAGATGACCGTGAGGAAAATGACATCGGGTGAAGAAAATGCAACTAGTTTGACAAGCAACTTGACAAACTGTAGTCTTGTTTTACATACATCATGCTAGACGGCTGTATTGAAAATAATTTTTAATTATGGTATATATACGCGAAGAAGTAAGAGATGCATGTTATGAATTTGAGCGTGAATGGAATAGAGTAACTCGTCTGACGCCAATGAGTTACTCTTCTCGTTGCATCCAGTATAGTATTAGACTAATCGATAAATGAAAATGAATGAAAACGAATAATGAAAATGGTTTCTTGATTGTCGATACAAGAGGAACCTACCTATGATCATGTTAATCTAGATGTATTATATATGGTAACAAAATGTTGTCTTGACTAACAAATGACCAATTTTAAAAGAAACATGGACTGTATACACGTTCGGCAATTCTGAGACGGCGAAATGCCATCGATGTGCATCAGTTTCTGTAATAAACTACATTACTATTATTGCAAATCAAAACGGACAGTGGCCGCTTTGTTAATCAAATAAGGCTCAATCATTTTGATTGTGTCTAAATAAATATGTAATTATAAATTTTTTAAATTGCTTTTCTATATAAAATTTAATTTGAATTTATTTAAAAATTAATTATTTGTTTTCATGCTATAATATTCTGTATTTGTACTAATTTAAAAATAAACAAGTCTTAGTTAACGCTATTGAAATTCTAGAGCTTTTTCTATACACAGATTTTGGGCTGGAGGCGTATTCTTAACATATTTATTTTACAATGAAACCGGTTAGGTAATTTCAAAATTATAGGTTATGGATGTGAACAGGACCCAGCCAATTGTATATCCCAAGATACAGTTCAAATACCCCCAGATTGTTATGCCAGTCGGGTAACTTTATTCATTTCGGGGTTCAAAATTAGTCAACTGAATTATGTTGCGACTATGGCTTATTACCTCAATTCACGGTACGACAAAGCTTGTAGGTCCTTTACACCTGAGACAACAATAGCACGCATATCGTAAATGACTTCTGCAAAAACTACATCCAGGACCACCTCGGATCACGTCGTTGGGGTCTGCTGTTCCTCTTATGCGATTTCTACTTATCCAATCAAATTTGCAGCATCACAGAAATTCAGAAACATGCAAAATGGTTATGGAAAGACTTCTGAACTTCCTGAAAATGTTTCTCAAACATCTGTGGTTTGGTCTCTACTGCACTTTGATTCACCAACTCCATCAGAAGCTGACAATTGCCGATTGTTAGCAAATTTTTTGGCCAAGGTAATCGAAAATGTACAATACGGGACTACATTCTGCAACACGGACTATCATGTATGGTAGACATATTTACAAACTGTCACAATCAATTTATTCAGTAACCTCAACATTTTCATCATGGTAACGAACGACAGTGTCTTTAAATTTTCTACCGAAATTCGGAGTCGGTGGCCGCAACTTTAAAACCGTTAGTTTTGTTTTTCGGTCGTTATTTTCGTTGTGTGATGTTGCCGTGTCAGTGATATAACGAGTTGGTAGAAGTGTCGAAAACTATGATGACAGCTCGACTGTCAATCCTGAATAATACCTGAATTCTAACAAACTTTGCGTACGAACTATTTATTACCTCTTGTTATTTATTTATAATTTGTTTGTTATTTATGTATGACAATAATAATAATATGGATGGCGTTACAGCCCATATAGGGCCAGGGCCTAGCTTCTCCTCAACAACTCGTTTTGTGCCTGCTATTGTTCTCTCACGACTGGAAGGGACCTACAGTTTTATGCCAACTCCGAACGGCAAGGTTTGAGAAGCTTTTTCTAAACAGGAAATACTCTTTGAGCATTGTCAGTGACTCGAAAGAGGTAGGGCCGTGAAAATGATTTTTGTCCCACAGAGCAGGAATCGAACCTACGATATCGAGGTTGGGTTCGATGCAGATACCCACAACGCCACGGGTCACCACGTTATTTATGTATGAAGTATTTATTATTTTTAAATTGTATACTATTTACTCAAATATTATTACTTATATATTTTTATTTTCGTTTTTTTATTTTTTAAATTATTTAATCCATAACTTAATTCGTCAAAATGTTAACGTTTATTTAAGAAAAACGTGTACAATAGTATTATTCAAAGTCTTGGCCATTTGAAGCTATGACTTTTTCAATGACTATAGCTTTCCAACGCATGTTCCAATGGGATAATAACAATGGAGTAATACAAGTTACGTCATCTCTTAGCAAACCGCATGTTAAATTACAGACCTAATGTATTCAATACGTATCTTGTCAACGTATACAAAATCAGTAATTGTGAATGTATGTACTTAGGAAGACATTATATCTCAATTATTCTATACCAAAAAGGTTCAGCAATCTGTTAGAATCAAATTCGGTAGGTGAAATAAAGAACCATTATAAGATAATATAGCTGCCCTTCAGGCGTTGGTAACAAACGATCCAAATCAGTCAATTCCACAGCGCTTAGATCACATTACGGCGTATTTTGCGTGAGGATCTTGGTTTGCACCCATACGAGACCAAGCTTAGCCAAGAATTGAAGCCGATGGGCCATTTGATTTTGAAACAACGAACGTTTTTCTAACGTGCTGCAAAAGTTTTAAAGTCCTTATTGGAAAACCCTTTATAAGAGACTGCATTTCACCTTGTCGATGGCACATTGATATTCTTTGTAGATGGTCAAAAATTGTACAATTCTATTTTCAGAGAGACAGTAGTGCAATCTCTAGCTTCCACGTATAATTGCTCGTGCACTACGAGAGTATTAAATCGTTGTCTGATGTTCTAAAATACCCTCCAGACGTTTGAATCAATTTTCAAACATTTGTGCACCCTGTAATGCGCGTAATATTTATCCAATTGTCTGTCAAGCAAACAAAAAAAAAACACAGCAAATATCCGTAAAGCAAATAATAATCCAATATTACGTCTATCCCGAGGGTCTTCACGTAATACCCTATTAATATCTTACGCTCCAATTGATATCCTTTCACAAAAGAATCATAAAGCGATGGACGTTGGTGGATGTAAAGAGAATCAGAAAAAAAAACAATTGAAAATAATATTATCCGCAGATGATTGACAGCAGACGTTCAAAGAAATGAAAAACCGAAAAAAACTCAATTAACCATCTCACACATTCACGATTCCTTGATGCTCATCAAGAAAGGAAAGAAAAACTGCACCACCGACAAGAAGGTTCCTCTGCAGATTACCACTCAAGTGTGGCAATAATAATACACCTATAATCTGTAGTAAGGACGTAATTGGAAAATAGGAGCATGGCAAAGGTAATTGGCCTTTTCTACGCTCCGCCATGCATTGTGTGGGACGGGGGCACACAGCAACAGCAACAATTTGTATCTCATAAAGCACTTAACCACGAACTCGCTCTGCGAGTAATCTCACATGAAAGTCAGTCAAGCCAGTCAACAGTGCATGTCAATATTAAAAAGTGCACAGGCGGCACCACACAGACATTAAGCAACACGTGAGTCTCACCTGAATACGATTAACCGGCAGAGTACTCATCTTCTCTGCACACGCCTCCTCGACCGCGCTAACTACACACAATACTTATGGTGACAAATTAATGAGAAGTAAGCGAGCAGCAAGAAGTTCTTGTTGACGACGAGAGCAAGGAGTACCGAACGCACCGCACCGCACCGACAATACGACACGAGACCACGTATGGGATAGGTACTTGTCTCTTCACAATTCAGAGCTACCCGACGTTTGAGCACAACGCGTCACCACTTTGTCTATTGTATACCGCAGCTGGGATACCCGCCGATGGTTCTGTTGATCCTGTTGTAATCGTGTGTTCCACCGCAAAGATTTCTAAGGACTCACTGAGAGTACCGACAATCACAAATGACAAACAACGAATGCGGATTTGGTGACACATATCACAAAGCTGAAAAGTCAGATCCTCTCCCATTCTGTCTGGTGATGGCGGCGACGGCGGTGGCGGTGATGGCGGCAGCATCGACTGAGGCGGTGGTTCTGGAATCGTTGTTGTTGCTGTCACGTGCTGCAGCCACAACGGCAGTAGGATATCTGTGTGTTTTCTCCTTTTCATTCGGCCGAACGGAATATTCTCAAATATGCGATATGGCGATACGCGAAGAAAGGACACAATTATCGTTCGGTACAAGAAGATTCGAATACTTGCAAAAGAAATTCTCTCCTCTCCTCTCGTCACCACTCCAGTCCTCTTCTGGTGCCGGCATTTTGCATGTTAGCGAATCCTTTGTGGGGAAAACGAGACAGACTCTCATTACCAGAGCGTTTTAGGATCAAACAGCGCAAGTGCACTTTCACAAATGCACTAAATAATTTGGCATACTGTATGTACGTGCACACACAGGGCAGGCGGCGGCCTGTCTATGTATCCGTGCCGAATAACCATCCCCTAGCTCTGTTTGCTATGTGCAGCTACAAACATATATAGAGGAGAGTTAATTTCATGAGGACGATGAAAGGATATGGACGACTACTTCGCTGCCGCTTCTGTTGTCCCGAGGACTCTGGCTCTTTTTTTTTTTTGTATATACACAGCAGATTTTTTGGGGTGGCGGTGGGTTTTGCCGTTTGATGTTCAGCGAGAGGGGTTGCTGGGACATTCAAGCAAAGGAGAAAATAGAAAAAGAAATAGAAAGGAGTGATTTGGGTTTCGCTTTGAAGTACTACTCGTTTGGTGATTGTGCGGCGCCATTTTGCATGTCCTGTTGATTTAATGGGATTTGAATTACACTAATGGCTACGGTTGTTAGGAAAGAATGCTTTGTGGATTCTATTTTATGGGTTGGTCCTCCTTTTCCTCGCTCTCTCCTTCTCACTCTGTCGTCCTCTGTCCTTACACTCTGTCTGCCCCGCTCGTGTGCGCCCCATCTTATTCGTTGGCCATTGTTCTTCTCATTAATGAACAACACTTAGACAAAATGAGAACCAGTCCATGCCATTATCCTGCGCTAAATGTGTGATTATGTATACATTTGCATATGTACACAGTCGCCAAGAGCGTGTAAAATGCATTTGTTACCGTCGTTTTTTTTGTTCTAACTTTTGCCTGAAACTAGTTTCATGGTGTTAACCTCCTCGCATCTCCCGCCTCCCCTTCACTGACTCATTAGAAAAAACAATTTAAACAAAATAAATGGGGTGAAATGAGAAATTCAGTTCGGTGCCTACATTGTAGGTAGTTTGGAGTTTAAAAAAATTAAGTTCGTCTAGTCAGTGGAATAAACTTGACCTCTGGATAGTGGAATGTTTTGTTTTAAACTTTTCTTCTGTTTTTTTTTTTTTAATTTTTCAAATAGAGGCTGCTGCGGTGTATGTAGGGAAGAAAGTTAATAGGTGTATGTCGAGACAAACTGACGAGGGACTTGAAAACAAGTGGTTTTGACTTTGGCACTAGGACGACTCTGGGGTACAATTTCGACAGAACATATACAAATCCTGTGAGGGATCAAGTGGATGTTTGTTTAGAAATGTGCACATTCAAGACTTGTTATTTTGCTTTTGGTGTAATCGTTATAAGATGTATATAAGCGTACTGTCTGTGAATTGAGGTTTGCAAAAATGAAAAGGAAACTGGCGGTGAAAGGAAGATTAATGAAATATATTCAGCATGTTACATTTGAGCACATAAGTTGTCATTTGGTTCAGAGTATAAAGAATCTGTTTGCAACTTAATACGTGCATCGAATTCGATGAGATTGTGCTTCACTTTTATGAACAGATAAAATATCAGAATTGGTTTCTCCAAAAGGGACCGTATTCGAAGATTCTCTTGGTCGAAGCTAAGTTCTAGTTGAACCCGTTTCGCGTTTCATAGTTCAATTTTCTCCGAGTTCCCCTCCCCCCCCCCCATCATTACAAATCAAAAATGTCATAAAACACATGAACTGCAGTGAATTCTCGATAATTCGAATTTCATGGGAAAAAGCTTCGAGCTGCAGAAGTTTTCGAATAACAGAGGTTACATAAAATAAATATTTTTGACAAACGAAATTTTTATCAATTAGGGTTAAGACAGTTCTAGTACAATATTACACGAAAAAATCTGTAAAATGTGTACGAAATTACCGACTGTTTTCTGAAAGATAGAGAAGCACTTGTACTTGAAACTTATTTCTATATTGAATCATCGATAAAATAATTAAGATAGGAAAGAAATAATTATTCCGATTATGGAATCCGGCGAATTGACTGCGGAGGGAAAGTTTTGACATCCGCATATTTTCCTATTGAAAAAAATGCAATACCGAAAGTGAGTAGGTGTCGGTGAAGTAGTGCGAAAAAAATTCTATTATAGAAAACGCAACATTTTGTTACGTTTTCAATCCGAACCAAATGAGTTGCGGATTTGGAGGAAAAAATTATGAATGGTTGCAACGAAAGCAAATTTTGGAACAAGGAGAATTATCCTTGATTTTTCATACAAATATAATATTGCTTGCCGCTTTTTTGCTCATGCTTAAATTAATTCACATTGGATAGAGATATTCTTCTAATAGCTACATTGAAAACCTCAGGAAGAACAACTAAAAAATGACGGTTGTACCATTCCGACTTCAAAGGCTTTGTCAGGACGGGTCTGATATCCACCCTCAGCCAGGAATATTAAACTTGCTGCCAACTTCTTTACCGTGTGTGTCTTACCACAGGTGGCAACATTTTCTTCAATATAACATATCTTAATGCTCCTTTAGTCAGCCTGAATCATTTTACAAATCTGAAAGAAAGGTCCATAAATGTTTATTACAAAAGAACTTCAGACTGCTGACTGTTTAAATATCCTTCGCCCTACTTCCGATTTGATAACGTATATCTTGGGAATCATTTCAATGCTCTTCTGGGTACATAAAAAAAAGCTACCTGAGTCCATACTATACTTCACTCTTTAATTAACTATTTTTCAGAACAATGAGTCAGAAAAATTAAAATCGACGGAAAACAAATTGCGGTCGATAGAGATGTTTTGCGAAACGATAATGTAGTTCATCCGACGGATTCTATAATAGATAGTCGATCCGGCGGATTCCAAAATCGGTATGAATGATTTGAAAAGGGATTAGAATACCTTTTATCCAATTCGATTGCATCTTCAACCATGCAGAAATTGCAAACTCTACTGTCAGCGCCTACACTTTTCCGTTCAATGAATACATAAACCACTGGATTCTTTTAAGCATTTTTTGTTCATGGCTTACCAGCCACCATGTTTGAGTTAGAGAGGTTTTTATTTTATTTTGCACAATATTAAATTCCAATTGCTATATTTGCTGTTGAAACGTCTACCATTGAGTATCTTCCCTTGGTTGTAGGGGTCCCAGGTTCGAATCCCAATGAAAGCAAAAGTTAATATGCTTTTATCTCTTTTTAAAATCTGGTCCAGTCACCATTTGCCGTTGGGATCAAATGAACGGTGCTGGGTAACACAATGGACCAACATTGGTCTAAGTCTTCTGACAATTCCGCTGGCAGTCCAATAAACTAACCTTCCGAAAACGACATTGCATACGTTTTCTTCGATGTACAGTTTTTTTCCAATGGACTGTGAGTATGCTTCTATTTACAGAATTTTCAGAACTATGGAGGTTCGAATTATCGAGAGTTTACAGACTTAAGGTACCAACCTTGGAATTCATTGCGTGATGTCAAAAACTCTTATGAGAACGATTATGAATATAATCCACAAGTATAATCCATCGCAGCAAATAAGCTTCGGCTGCCAAAGCTTTAAGGTGACCCCTCCATTCTCGGTTTCGAAAAATCGATATTTTCTTTAATTCGAACCTATAACTATTCAAGAATGTTCCTTTAAAATTTCAAGTAGAAATCTCTAATATATAGCCGATTTATAGTAGAAGCGTCAGGCGACAGCAAGAACGCGCGTTCAACATGGGCCACCTCGCAGATACCTAGCTCTCATTGCAAGACATTTCACCGAAATTACACGATGGCGTACAGGAAGCCACCAAGCCCATCATCATAAATTGTCAGCAGGTGAACTTCTTCACCGATGGTTTTTGGATTGTGTTCGGAATTTTGCCTCCAAACACATCCATAATGGTAGAAACATCGTTGAAATTGCTGCCCAAACAGCGGCATGTATAATGAACGAAGGTTTTGTCACAATTTTAAAGATAATGGAGATAATGTGTGGGTGGCGCTACAGCCCATAGAGGGCCAGGGCCTAGCTTCTCAGCAACCACTCGTGTTGTCCGTGCTATTGTTCTTGCACGAGTGGAAGGGACCTACAGTTTTATGCCGTATCCAAACGGCCAAGTTTGAGAAGCTTTTTCTAGACAGGAAATACTCTTTGAGCATTGTCAGTGACTCGAAAGAGGTGGGATCGTGAAAATTATTTTTGTCGCTCAGAGCTGAAATCGAACCTACGACATCGTCGACCACCACCCGATAATAGATAATAGGAGTCAAAATTAGACGGGCAGCAGCCAAACTCCAAGCAACGTACGATTTTATAATAATTTAGATTTTAGACATTGACACGGTGCGAAAAAACATTTTAACATTTTAGAACTATCATCGAAATTTGATAACTCGAACCATCTATTGACACGAGATGCCAAATGCTAAAGTGCAGAGTTATCAAGTAAAATACGAAGGCATATACAGTGTGGAACACCAATTGGGCTACAATAAGAAACTCAAATAAGATTTTTTAAGCATCAAAAAACAATTCTAATTTTTTTGCTTTTGTTGCACGAAAGGACAATGTTGAGAAATTCATTTCAAATAACAAAGTACGTATTTGTCGCAATTGAGAGATTGTATTGAATCGTTTTGAATGTCACTTAAAGTGAGTAAGTGAGTAAGAGTTTCAAAACTAAGAAATCGAGTGAAATGTTGAACATTGAAAAGAAATTCACTCGTTTTGAAATCAGATTTCGATCCATATTTTGACCTTTTATTATAGTATATTACTAATTGTTTTTAAAACCGTAAATGACCTCCATGATCATCCACGCGTATGCGGCTCCTGATAACAAAATTCTTAGTTGTAGCCTGAAGAGTTAAAGTCGAGATCTCTTCAATTATTTTTGTAATGGTTCGCTTCAATTCAGTCAAGTTTCTTGGTTTCGTTTTGTACACTGCTTGAAAAAACCAAATAAAAAATATTCTGGTGCAGTCAGGTCAGGTGACCTTGTTCTGGGTGAAAACAAAAAACTCCTTTAACATCTTTAAATAACGGTATTTGTAGCACGCATGGTGAGCCACCCTGTAAGTAATACAAAAACGAACAGGCACATAATTATTTATTAAAATAGTGGGATTGTACATGACTGAAGAGTAGATTTTGACCGTTGTGAAGGGTTGTTTTTTTGCATAAGTCATTAAACGCGAAATGCGATACGCAATAATGAATTTTCAACTCCTCGAAGGTGGTTGAATAAAAGTCCCTTCAATAACTTTCTTCCATTACACTGCGGCTGCAGTCATCGGTGTTGTCGAACTGTGCAGATTTTTATTAACATGTTAATATCTCAACAGTACTTTCAGCTGTGCAGCTCGGAAGTCTCTCAGTGTTTTTTAGACGCCTACTGTTTTATAAAGAAAAAATAAAAGATAAGCTTTGAGTTAGTATCTGACTCAACACGAACTTGTAAAATCACACAGAATGTGGGAAGAATTCCGCCTTCAGAATTCGTATCATCGAAAATGACGCAGAAAAATCTCTTCGAGTTACCAACACAATCGAGGTGTAGAAGTTCCAGTTATCGAAGAAAATTCCATGTAAAAGTTTTGGAGCTATTGCCCCACCAAATTCGTTCGAGTACTCGCTGTATTCAACAACATCATAAGCTTAATTTGCGTGATTGACAAGTCAAATCATTTGATATTCAACGAAATCTTTTTGACGTACAAGTGTAGGTAGATTAGATGCACACAAATTAATCGACTGGCCAAGAATGCGAGAACCGCTTCCTAACAATTGAATTCAAGAGACCAATGAACGCAACGCGGTGTCCCCGTCATCTGATGTTTCATCATCAAAAATCGTACACCACCGAACGTTGAATCACGTCAAATATTATCGTTTTAAAATGTTCACAATTTAATTCCACTTTCTTTAGCTGAGATGGAATTTTTCAAAATACAACGCAAATAGCATTCACATGACTAAACGCTCTGAGCGCGTGCCATTAAAAATGTCAAAATTTACGATGATGATGCCCAATTTGTCGTATCCTACGGTAATGTTGCCATATCTCAAGGCTTATGCATGAATCCTCGCAGATAAATGTCTCCAACAGAGAATGTTTATACTGAACAAATCAACAATAACACGACACACTTGAATTCACATTATGTTGTGAGCTTCGTAGTGATAACTTATTTAATGATCTGATATCCAGCATTAAGGCAGCAAACAAAAGAGATTATGTCAATTGAATGCAGACGAGACTTTAGGATTTTAGAAGAGATTTTTAAATAAAAAGGGTCTTCCTACAAACCTCCTCTTCTACAAACTTTGACAGTTGATGACTGATTTATTCAGTTTGTTTTGCCAAATCATAATGGACGACATGGTGTCCCTACCCTACCCTGGGGTCCAATGCGATGCACAAAATCAACTCCCGCGAATATTTTGTAAGCCACGTTGGCGCCGTTCAAAGTGACCCCATAAAACATGAGGAGGCATTTGTTGTATGGAATACCAACTTCCGGGTCTTATATGCACTAGGGTAGAACGTACAAATCCAATGGGGTTTTCTTGACTCCCACGGTATCAACAGTGCTTCTAGAGCGATGAGTAAGGTTTAAGGGTTAGCAACAAGTGGACATGATAATATTATTTTATCAAAATGGGTGTTCTGTTCGGGCAACGTTCCACTCGCTTTGCCCGTTTTACGGTCGCCACAAGATGAATTTATGGATAAATAGGAACGGCAACCAACAAAAATCTCAAATTTGGAACCACACCAATCCACATAAAATCCGAGAGCGTACAATGCATCCCGAAAATGCTACTGTCCGGCAATTCTGCAGGAGCGATTCGAGGACATCTTAGGTGGAAGCAGTATAAACTTGCTGAAGATATATCAAACAATTTGAACAGGTTAGATTTGTGGGTTTTCCTGAAGTCGCAGAATTATGCGAATAAGTAACAAACCACTGCTGCCCTCGAACGAATGCCAACAATCTAATTCAGCATGATTTATGGACCAAAGTCCTAGAAAATTTCATATTTCGGATGCGTCCTACCCAGAGAAACCGCGACGGACATATAAACGATGTTGCATTCCATATATAGTGGAATGGAAAGGACACGCACTTTCATTTATTTTAATTCAAAAATAGGAAGCGCCTAATAATTGCTATTCATTCATTTCTAGTTGCCTGCCATGTAATAGTATGTCGGCGATGCCAATGCTTTGGAATTGTTATATGAAATGTAGACAGACAGGAATGATAGTGTTTCCAATTGCTATGCTTCAGCAATTGTCGAAGTTACCAATGACATCTATAATAATAATACGGGTGGCACTACAAACCGTAGAGGTACAGGGCCTGTTCTCTCACGAGTGGAAGGAAGCTACAGTTTTATGCCGATGCCGAACCGCTAAGCTTAAGGAGCTATTTCTAGACAGGAAGTTTTCTTTGAGTATTTGTCAGTGACTCGAAAGAGGTGGGGTCGTGAAAATTAGTTTTGTCTCATAAACCAGGGATCGAACCAACGACGTTGGGGTTGGAGTCGACGCACATAAACACAACGCCACAAGCCAACAACAAATAATGACATCTAGCTGTCAAAATATTAAGTTTGTCATTGAGTTTGACGCTGGCTGAACAGTTGTAATACCCCGTCGTCGGTCACCATGTCTCTTCTGTGTGCACACAATTCATCGCACCATGGAAAAGTGCACAATTTTGGACCTTGAGATAGAGATCCAGATCCATAAATTAAAAATACAAAGCCACCCTAGCAGCGAGTATATTCTATTTCTATATTATAAGAAGACCTAGAAATATCAATACAGCTAAATAAGCCATCATAGGGAGAACATCCAGAACGACTATACCCCAGCCGTTTGGTACTTTAGGACTGTAAATTTAGTCCGGCGATCGAGATGTTGGCCAAAGAATCATCTTCTCCGACGTCCCTATATGGCTCGCCGGCTATGTCAACAAGCTTAATTCTTATTATTGAAAAACCAGAACAGCTGGTCCGACCATTAATCCATGCTGAAGGTTTGACTTCTTGGTGCACTTTATGGAATGAAAGCATCATCGAAATTTCTCTCTTTCGAAATGGTGGAAACTATTACCGTCAATGGTCTCAAGTACAGAGCTATGTTAACAGACTTTCAGCGACCAGAGCTCAACACATGTTCAGAAGGATTAGTGACTGCCTGCCGCGACCAAGCGACTTGACACCATTCGAATATAATCTCTGAGCCTACATCAAATATTTTGCTCTAACACCCCAATTCCATTGAACGAGCTCGAGACCAACATGTGGGACGCTATTGCGGACGCTATTTTTGACTATGCCAAAAACAAAAAATACCAACTGCAGACACTTTATATGGATGTCGCTGCAGCCGTCAGAGGGCCAGGGCCAAGTTCGAAAAGCTTTTTCTATACAGCTTTTTCTAGTACTCTTTGAGCACAGTCAGTGACTCGAAGGGGGTGGTCTATAAATGAGGTTTAAAGCTCAGTTGATTTTGTGTATCTGTGCAATATACTGAACATTATAAGTCGGCTCAAAGCAAATAGCAACAAATGTCCTCGGCCTGGCATATTCACTTACTAGCTTAAACTTAGACAATGAAACTGGGCGTAAACAGTGGTCTGAAGATGCGTTAGACAATAGCCAAGCCGCATTGTTGGCTGTTAAGTAACTGCCTGTAGCTTTACTTCCAAAATAAACGTATAAAAAGTTTACTTGTGAAAACAAAATGATTATATTTTCACCTCATATTTTGGGAAACATCGTTACAATAATGTAATTTGTAATGTTATTAGATGTACTATGAATTCAGTCTGAGAAACAAACTTTTGAAATCACATATTTAATTTAATTTGTATTTTATTTTTTTCTGAAGAAAATCCTTACTTGGTCTTGTTCCACGAAACCTCGAGCGCTCTTATAACCTGACACCGAGGGTATAACTACCCCGGAAGCATTTTGAAAGGCCACCGTTCGGAGTTAACATAAAAATGCAGGAGTTTGCCGTACTTTCGTGTGAGAACAATGCCTCGGAACTCAAGAGCAGTTGTTGAAAAATGAATGCGAAGACTTTAAATTATTTGTAAGGAGGACGTGTACCTACATTGTACCAGAACGTTGAAATGTAAGTAGTTTTGTGTTATTTTAAGGTCAAGATTTAATTTATTTATCTTTTTGGTTTATCAAAGTTTGTATCATTGTTTGAGGAGGGCGTAAATCATGAATACAATAGTAAGCGGATATCAACATTTGGGTAGAATTACCCCTTACTTTTTGGCAAAATAATAAGCTGTGAAGAAGCGGTACGGTGACGAAAACTGGAAATGTAGATAGATTTTCTCCTGCATTTCTCGCAAAAATTAGCAAAGTTTGTGAATCCATCCCGAATTAGTAAATGAACATCTGTTTATCCTTTGTCTTTCATTACTGCGCTTAACTTAACCTTATTAAAGTTGCGAATATGGCTGTCCTGAAACTAATTGCACCTTAAAACCGACAAAGGTCTTTGTGAACACGGTTGAGCATACAAAAATTTCGCGTAAGCCTCGTGAGCATGAGGTTCAAAAGAACCGTCCAATTGCACAGCAGACTTCTCTTGTTATCTCAATGTAAATGATTTTCGGCTTTGCGAACGTTTTTTATCGACAAAGTCAAGTTCGGTGCTTGGGTCCATATAGATCGAAACACACCAGCAAGGTAATCGAAACCCTTGATACCAAGAAAATCCAGTTTATAGATTGGCCTGCGTAAGCTACAGAATATAACTCCAAGAACTTCTGAACAGATACAGATCTATGAGGCAGTAGAAAATGCATGGATATGAATGAACCGTATCGTCACTTTTCTCTATCGCTTTATGCAAGGAAATACTCCAAGAATACTCTTTAATTATGGTGGTGCTTTATTTTTGTCCGATACTCTAAAACAGGCTTTTGTTTTTAATCACATTAAACATTAAATTGTGAAAGATTAGAACCACGATGTGATCAGATTTATATTGAAGAAAAGGTTGAATATTAAATTTGAACAGGCTTGTCCTATTTTGTTTGCTATTACACGCCCATATTAAGTTATACATAAACAATAATGTGGAGCAGTGGACTTAATACGGAGACAGACGATGCGATTCATGTTAAGCATCTTTTAACAGGATTCAATAATCAATTAGAGTGCAAAGATTATTATCTTGGGTATGATGTTTAAACAAATGAGGCGAAACAAACGACTGTCCAAAAGACAGACATTGAAGTGAAACACATTTTTTTTTTAATATTTGTAGAAATTGTGAAAAGATACGAAATGAAACATCTTACGATCAAGAGGCTATCACGGTAATTGTAAGAACTACCTTCAATATTGCTCGGCCGACCAAAATTGAGCTTTTAAAGCTTTGGTAGAAGTTCTGGTAAGGGAGGGTTGGTGATGTATTCAAAACATAAAAATGCATACATTTTTGGGAATAAAGTCGCCATTCTTATTTTTTATTTAACCACTCAATGTGATCCAATTCTAACTGGAAACAAAATATATTATGCTAGGGAAATTTGATGTTTATATTTGTCCCGCCCCGTCTGGAGATAGCTTTACGACAAAGAGACCTAAACTGCACCAACAGAGCAAAGACTACAAACCTGATGTTTGTTGAAATTATTATTTTTTGTTTAGAATTTTTAAGTGTTATGCAGAGACCGACGAGCGGAATCTAAGTTGGTGATCCGTCGTTCTTCGGCATAGGAGTCGAATACGCAAGGGTCTCTTTTTTGTCTGAAGCTGTGAATGGTCGCTTTTGTTATTTCAATAAAACTTTCCATTGCAATTTTGTCGCTGAAAGCAATGCAGCAAATATTGGGCAAGCGATCAGAAGCTGCCAGATGAAAGCAAATAATGGTGACTGAAAGTGTGTGTTTAGCTTGTGCTGAGTAATTTGAAAACTCTGAGTTACCAGACCTTTGACGATTTTTTATTTTTTTTTATATTTTTATGTTACCCCGGTAATGTCTACGCTAAGGTATTAGAGGCGCGCTCTAGAGCTTTGGTCGAATCCAGGATGCGGGATGAACAGTGTGGCTTTCTTACTGGCAGAAACACAACCGACAAACTTTACACACGGCAATGACCGAAAGAATAAGATCGCAAATACAAGTTGTCCAAATGAGATTTCTTATGAGAATGAGATCCCAGAAATAGGTGGTTGGACCAAGTCCAAAAATTCGCTTGATTGCGCCTGGGCATCGAGTGGTCTAGAGATCTCTAGTGTGGGCTTTACCCCACCGACACATTTAGAGGATCAAGCAGGTCAGATGATAATGGCGAGCAGGATCTATCTAGTCTTGTGGACTACTAGATTTGACTATTCTACTCTGGCGTATTGGGGGTGCTTGTTGTTGTTGGTTAGTGTTTGCTGCCAGAAACATAGCCAGCACACTTAGAAAATTGTGACACCCGTAATCAGAATATTACCCCTGATCGACAACTCCAGTGATAGTGCCGTTAATTTCATTCCAACCGCAAAATGGTGACTGGATCAGATTTAAAAAGCAGATAAAGGATTTTAGCTTTGCTTTCATTGGAACTCGAGCCGGTGAATAGTAACGGTGTAAGATAGGGCATCGCCTGGGGACGAGACATTTTTCCTATAGCTGAATATTACGTCTGGATTTCGAAGCGTTGACAAGCGACTTATGCAGGCACAGGCGTCTGCACTTAGCCTCTGTCAATGAACTCCTACTCTCACCTCCCCGTGGTGAAATCCGGGAGCCGAGCACCTTCGACTGAAGATGGGGTACCCAACCCCCGTGGGACGTCATTGGCGGCTGCAAACGAGAGAGGGGGAGAGTGGATGAGTCTGTATCAGGGCTCATCTTCTCTACGGATGGCGGCGGAGGAGCTTATCATCAGATTAGCCAACGGCGACATCCAGAGCTACCTGGTACACCTCCTTTTAGAGCTACTCTGACATATTCGGAGCTCAGATCTAAAAGGTTGCCTTCAAGGTCATATCGGGATTTTGGAGTAGAGTTGGCGGCGGAGGAACCCTATCGTGTAGGGTCAACGGCGGCACTTACAACCTCAGCGAGGCTACCGATACCGGAGTCATCCGGACCCTTCGCCCAAGGGTAAAATAAATGGGCCTGGCCTTCCAGCTGGGGGTTGTGCGTGGGGTTAACACCCTCACCACGTAAAAAAAATTTTGTTCAGAGACGACTACTTGCCTCGGATACTGACCGATCTACTGTTGACGACCCCAGCAAACGAACAACTGACCATGCTTTTCGGTTCTGCACGTGGAATGTGAGGTCTCTTAACAGGCCACGTGCAGCCGAAGAACTCGCGGAGGCCCTTGACTGCTATAAAGCAGATATCACCGCCATCCAGGAAGTGCGATGGAATGGGCCGGGCAAGAAGAGGATGAAAAACTGCGACATCTACTACGGTGATTGCAGCAGAGAGAGGCGCTTATTTGGATGTGGATTTGTTGTTCGAGGCAGACTTAGGCAAAAAGTCTTAAGCTTTGACTGTAAAAGCGAACGCCTCATAACAATCCGCATCAAGGCTACATTCGGCAACATCAGCCTGATATGCGCCCACGCCCCGACAGAGGACAAAGATGATAGTAGCAAAGATGACTTCTATGATCTCCTAGAAAGAACATACGATCAATGCCCCAGCTTTGACACCAAGATCGTTCTAGGAGATTTCAATGCTAAGCTGGGTAAAGAAGAAATCTTTGCTAAAGTCATAGGGAAACACAGCCTACACGACACCACGTCCAGTAACGGACTAAGGCTGGTGGACTTTGTCATGGGACGTAACCTCTCTGTTGCTAGCACGCGGTTCCCACACCTCAACATCCATAAAGGGACATGGCGGTCCCCAGATCAATCAACCGTCAACCAGATTGATCACGTTGCGATCGACGTCAGACACTCCTCCAGCATTCTCGACGTCCGAACTTTCCGAGGAGCCAATGTTGACTCGGACCATTTCCTTGTTGTAGCCAAGGTAAGAATCAGGATATCACGAGAACAACGGAGTCGAGAACGAACACCACGGTTTGACGTCGCAAAGCTACAATCGCAGCGGACTGCCAGGATCTTTGCCGACCGAGTCTCCCAGAAACTCTCTGTTAGTTCGACGCCGCCTGCACAAACCATCGAAGAAGAATGGAGTCGTTGTCAAGAAGCCATCAAAGAAGCTGCCACTGATGTGCTGGGTTTTACGACACCACCTAGAAGGAACCCATGGTTTGACGACGAGTGCAGGCAGGCACATGCAGCCAAACAGGAGGCCTACAAGGCAACGCTGCATCGAACAACGAGGGCTGTTCGTGAGCTCTACGAACAGAAGAGAAGGGAAGAGCACCGGCTTCTCAGAAGAAAAAAGAAAGAGCATGAGAAGCGCGCGGTCGAGGAGATGGAGAGGTGTTATGGCAGGAATGACGTCCGAAAGTTTTATCAAAGGGTAAAACAATTATCCAATGGATATAAAACTCGGACAGAAGCCTGTCGGGATGGAAATGGACATCTGGTAGTAGAGTCGCAGTCGATACTGAGAATCTGGAAAGATCATTTCTGCAGACTGTTAAACGGCGATGAGGACCAAAATACCGCTGTCAGGCAGAATGTTCCACTCAATCTGGACGATGACAGACGTGAATACCGTCCCCCAGACTTAGACGAGGTCAAGGTAGCAATATCAAGACTGAAGTCTAACAAAGCTGCTGGAGCGGACGGTCTGCCCGCTGAAATATTTAAGGCAGCTGGAGATGATCTGGTAGGGCGCATGCACCAGCTCATCTGCAAGATATGGTCTGAGGAAAGCATGCCCGACGAGTGGAATCTCAGTATCGTTTGCCCGATCCACAAGAAAGGAGACCCCTTCAACTGCGCCAACTATCGAGGGATCAGTCTTCTTTCCATCGCATATAAGATCTTCTCTGCCGTTTTGTGTACCCGCCTGAAGCCATTCATTAATAATCTGATAGGTCCATATCAGTGTGGCTTCAGGCCAGGAAAGTCCACAACAGACCAAATTTTCACACTACGGCAGATCCTGGAAAAGACCCAAGAAATGCAAATCGACACTCACCATCTGTTCGTCGATTTCAAGGCCGCATATGACAGCGTGCATAGAGACGAGCTATACAACGCCATGTCTAGTTTTGACATTCCTGCCAAACTCGTCAGGCTGTGCAGGATGACGATGGAGAACTCTCGCTGCTCCATCAAGGTCGGTAACGAACTCACCGAGACCTTCAATGTCAAAAAAGGTTTTAGACAAGGCGACGCGCTGTCATGTGATTTCTTTAACATCGTCCTGGAGAAGATCGTGCGAAACTCACACGCCAACACTAGAGGCACGATCTTCCAGAAGTCCGTGCAATTGTTAGCATACGCCGATGACATTGACGTGATTGGCAGAACTCAGCGAGCCGTCAGTGAGGCTTTTGCTAACATTGAGACGGAAGCGGCTAAAATGGGTCTGGCGGTGAATGAGGGCAAAACGAAGTATATGCTGTCCTCAAAAAAGGACATACAACATCGACGTCTTGGACAGAGCGTCACAATGGGCAGCTATAACTTCGAGGTAGTCAAGGACTTCACTTACCTCGGCTCCGGAGTAAACTGTACTAATAACATCAGTACCGAGATCAAGCGTAGGATAACTCTTGCCAACCGCTGTTTCTTCGGGCTCAAGAGGCAATTGAGTAATAGAGCCCTCTCTCGAAGAACCAAGTTGACTCTATATAAGACTCTGATCATCCCAGTCCTGCTATACGGCGCGGAGGCATGGACAATCTCGAAAGCGGATGAAGAAGTCCTTGGTCTCTTTGAGAGAAAAGTTTTACGCACGATCTTTGGTCCTGTTTGTGTTGACGGGTTCTGGAGGAGAAGATTCAATCACGAACTGTACGGGCTGTACAGCGACATGAGCCTAGTTAGGCGTCTACGGATCCAACGCCTACGGTGGCTAGGTCATGTAGAGCGTATGGACACCACAGCTCCGGCCCGAAGAATCTTCGAATCCGAACCTGTCGGGCAACGCAACAGAGGACGCCCGCGTTTAAGGTGGCGCACCCAAGTGGAGAAGGACCTCAACCAACTTGGTGTGCGAAACTGGAGACAGCTAGCCAGGGATCGCGCTAGTTGGAGAGGCATGTTGGTTGAGGCCCAGGTCCACCCCGGACTGTAGCGCCACACAAAGAAGAAGAAGAATATTACGTCTAAGTACGGTCCATATAAGTGCTGATGATTCTCATGCACCGATGACGCTAACGCTCTGGTCGTCTAAAGATAAGTTTTCTTCCAGAACAGAAATGTAATGTTAAGTTGCGTCTAAAAAGATATCAAAACTCAAGAATAGTGGTTTACAATTTCGCGCGAAAATTGCTTTCCAATTCAATACCGCGCTTGATCACATCTTAAAAGGAATTTAAATAGCGGTTTTGAGCGGAAGAAAGAAAAAAAAGTTTTCTTGCGTCGGCATGTGACAATGGATGAAACACGGATCCAGGCGTTAGCTGAGTGAACTGCAGTCGGTAAAAGACGTAAAATGCGATTAAAAACTGAAAGGGCAGCCTCAAGATATGGGATTCGTACAACAACGTCGACATTTTTACATAACCTAAGACTGGAAATATACATAACAAAACAAATTGTTCATCCTTTAACTTTCCAAGATTGAGACTTTTTGAGTGAAGTGTTATAACCCGTTAACAAATCATAATTCTCCATTTGAGATAATAGATTAGAGAACATTTTTGCCAATAATACTGTTGATGTGATTTCTAGAAATCTGCCGACGTTTTAAAACCAATATGTTCGAAGAATGAGAGGCACATCGAATGCCAACTGCGATTTCATAATTCTCGCCTGAATAGTTTCATCTCCCCTCCCCACCATCCGATCCAATACAATCCACGTCATATTTATCTTTATTTCTTTTCAATGTCTGTCTGGCTGAGACATATACACAAATCCCTCACAAGACAGCCCGAATGCATTCCTCAGACAACAAGAAAGGATTTACTCAAGCATATGATTGAATTATCTGTGCTTGTAATACGATATAGATATGTATGTAAGGAAAGAAAAGAAATTCAGTACTCACCGTGAGAAAAAAACAAGTATTAATTGTGGACCGAAAGTGAGAGTTTATAACAACTAAAACAACGGATTTCAACAAATTAACGACTTTCGACTTTTCACCTCTACTGTAACTTTTTTTTAACTCGTCTTTTGTTTTTTTCTTCGTTTTTTTTTTTTTGATTAAGTAAACGTATCAGAGTTCCTCAACGCACGTGAGAGTGTGTGTATATAACAAACAAATTCAACGATATTTTGTGTAAAATCAACAAAAAATAAAACATCAAAAACTCACTTACACAAAACTTATTCACATTTAACTTTTGTTTTGATTAAAAAATTGGAATTAAGAAAACAAATTTAACTTAGATATTCGTTGACAATTAATGAACTACTTTGTTTTGTTTTGTTTTTCCTTTAAAAATTGTTACTTTTAGCTATTTTTATACATACATGTAGATCTAAATAGATTAACAAGAACACATTTTGTTTTTTTTTTTTTTGTTTCTAATTTATTTTTACTACTTTCTGCTGCTTCTTCTTTTTTGTTTCTGTTCCTTCTTTTCTTATTTCATTTTTCTCTTCGTTTATATTTTATATTTCATTTTGTTATTCCTCATTCTTTGTTCTTTTTTTATACTTTTTTTGTTTACGCGTTTTTTTTTTTTTGTTTTTTGTTCGATGAGTTATTAAAAGAAATTTTTTAATGTTCAAACGAGAACATATTTTTGTTTGTTGTTGTTTCTGTTGTTTAAAGGTAGATTCGTTGTCACGATGTGTTTCTCATGTGGTCAGTAACAATTTCTTCAATGTAATCTTTGGAGAATCTGAAAGAGACGGGAGAGAAAAGAAGATGAGATATACATTTAGTGTACAATTTAATGTGGGCGGGTCTCATTGATGACAAAAATGATGATATATGGGGCAGATGCGGTGACGATTAACGATACATTAAATGTAAATTATGTTGGGGCTTTCAAGTGAGGCGAGTGGTAGGGAATCAAAGACATTTTCTAATTTATTATCGTTTTTTTTCTGCTTTTGCTTTTGTCACAGTTACTATTCTTTATCCTTGATCAGAAGTGTATCGGAACACTTTCATCTGAAGATGTCGCAACACACTAAGTTTCACAAGATAATTCCAATGACAAGAAAGGTATTCGGGTAACGAGAAAAAAGTGAATGATTAAAGCTTGGGCCATGAACAGAAAAAAGGGAAAAGAGATTTGGTTTCACCAAAAGAGGAAGTGCATGAGAGCTATAACAAGATGTGGACGTAGTCCAGAAGGCAAAAACCCGTCGAATTCTGGATTTGGGTGTTTGAAAAATGGCAATCGCTCTCTGCGATCGAATTAAACTGCGACTGCGATTGAGTTTTGTTTATTCATTATCGCATTTGAATCACGAACTTGCTACTTTTTCACAATCGCAGTTTAATATTATACATACATAAGCATACATAAAATCATTGGGCGTTGGTAATAAACGAATTGAAGCTCCAGTTTTTCTTTAACTCAAGTTTAAAACGAAATCCGTAGTTATAAACGATGAAACTGCTTCTAAAATCGGCAAATATTTAGTTGTAGCCGTATCTGTATGTACATAACTCGAATTTAAAAGTGAAGGTTTATTAATCTGTTCACTTCATTCGAATTTGCTATTTCAAATGAAAAATCAAATTTGCAGGTTGTTTTTCTGTCAAAATCAGCTGTACTACGCCCACAATAGGTCTGTGCCATATGCTGTGAAATTCACCGAAAATCACAGGACAAATGTCCAAAGCCGTTCCATTTGGCGATTTTTTCGTAGTTTTTGACAGAAGAGCGTGCTCACGAGAGAGTCCGAAATTTCCCACACTGCGAATTTTTGCCACAGAAAATTCTGTGGGCGACAGTTCATTCAGAATTGAATTGGCCAATCAACATATGACTCTGTCGGAGTTTTTCGGTATTAGCTTTCTTAGGCAAAATTCTGACAGATCGTTGAGGGTTAGGAATTTACATTGAAATCTCGAATTATGGTAATGATTTAAAAAAGTGAAATTAAATAGAAAACTAATGCTTTTTAATGCAAATAATGTTGAAATATAGAGTATAAGTACCCAAGTGTTGTATTAAGCGGTTGTCATGTTGTTCAACAAAAAAGTCAAATTAGTAATAAACGATATTACTTGTTAAATATTTTTTAAGAAATTGACTAAAACTAGGTCAGTAGAGGGAAATGCAGTGGAAAATTTACACATATGGTATATGTACATATTCTTCCAATTTAGCAGAACACACACACAATTTTCACTGAGCAGTTCCATGTAAAATATCACTTTTGAGAAATTGACAACCACCTATTACAAAACTGGCATACTTTCTCTGGGTACTTCACCAACAATTATACCGGGAATTAGTAATTCAATGTGTAATTTCAGAAATTAAATTTTCTACCAAATTTGAATTTTCAATACAACTATGTTCCTGCGAATGAGCTGTCAGAATTTTGCATAAGAACGTAGCTAATCAAAACGAACACCAGAGGGCGCTGACTATCGGGGTCGATTCGCCAATAAGTAACAATTGAATATATTTTTTGACGTTTCTTGAATTCTGTGCATTTCTACGAAACGTCGTTCCACAAGTTTGTGCACAGTTTCTCTCTCAAAGAGAGATTTTTACCCCCCACTTCTGACAATTTGCTGAACTACGAATTTTTGTGCACAAATCAATTGGAACAGACCTAATAGCGAATAGAGAAATTTGAGTCGCATTGATAACGTTGCCATTTCTTTCAACCATATTTTGATTCGCACAAGCGATTTCACGTTTAATGTCATGAAATATAACGAGGGCTCAAGAGTCAACTGAGTAGCAGAGCCATCTCTCGAAAAACCAAGCTGAGTGTATATAACACTCTGATCATCCCTGTCCTGCACTATGACCCCGAGATATGGATGCTGTTAAAAGCGGATGAAGAAGTTCTTGATAGTTTTCAGAGAAAAGTTCTGCGTGCGATCTTTGGTCTTGTTTGCGTTGATGACGCCTGGAGGAGAAGATTCAACCACGAACTGTACAGCGGCGTGCACCTATTTAAGCGTCTTCGGATCCAACGCTTAAGATGGCTACGTCATGTAGAGCAGAAGGACACCACAGCTTCAGCGTAAAGATTCTTCGCTTCTGGACGTCCTCGAACGAGATGGAGCACACAAGTGAAGACGGATCTTAAGCAACTTGGTGCGCACAGCTCGAGGCGGCTGGCGAAAGATCGTGGCCCAGGATCACCCGGGAGTGTAGCGCCAAACAAAGAAGATACTCGCTGACTGAAAAATGTATATAATAATAGCAACAACACGATAGCGTCCATTAGCAGGGATAATTATCGACGTTAATTCCTAACCGACGAAAAAAAAGAATCATTACATTTGACATTACGTTTGAAAATCAATTGAAAAACTAAAATGTTCGGCAATGAATATGTCATAAAAATGTATTTGCTACCAAGTTTTTTCTCACGAATAATTGGGGTTGGTGGTTTTTTTTGCGATTCTTTTTGAGTTACACCCAACCTCGACGTCGAAGGTTCGATCCCTGGTCTGTGCGACAAAAATAATTTTTACGGCGTCACCTCTCTCGAGTCACTGACAATGCTCAAAGAGTACTTTTAGAAACAAGCTTCTCAAACTTGGCCGTTCGAAGGCATAAAACTGTAGGTCCCCTCCAGTCGTGAGAGATGGCTAACCACAGTGGTTATCCAGCGGAGGTATCCGGGCAGTCAAATAAACAAAGAAAATTATATCTATGTTGGAGATTCCATCGTCAGATATCTCCATTCTTATTAACAGTCAAGCGAAAATTTCTGCAACGAAGATCAAGCCGAAGCCGGATGCTTTCGCGAAGAGCTTAAAGTTCTTAGCACGTAGCCCTTGATTACTAGATCCTGGATACAGGCTGCAAATAAACTTGTTGGATAACGGGCGGAAACCGATTCAACTCAGGCAAATCTAACCTGGCAGATGTGAAATGAATGAAAGGATCATTAAAAATGCATATGAACGGTGGAGACACTGCGTTATTATGGTCAAAGCACAATATTCAAAGAAACAACAAACGTCTGTTATCCGAAAAAAAAGGTATCAGATTGGTAGTGCGACCGCAAACGGCAGTAACTATCTGAAGTCCATGGAAACAAAATTGGACTTACCCATGATTACATCTGCAAAGTTTGTGACTACATAGAAAAAAGAGAGGACACTCCTCACAATCTTTACACAGTCTCACCCTCTTCCGACTGAGAAACACAACGATGGAAGAGTGCTTCTTTCAAAACTTAGACGAACTAACAGACGTGTCTCTGTCAGAAATCTCTTTGCAGGTTTATCAAGACAAGGCTATCAAGGCTGGTTAAGAATCAAATAATCACGACAAAAAGTGGCGCACCGGTTACGAGAAAGATGTTTAGAGTGTTTCCCAAATGGGTATCATAATGGGGCTACGAATACCTAATTATGACTAACATCGGCTAGTCAATACACGAACCTAACCTAAACTATCTGATGTCAAAATAAAACGACCATCTTAGTTTAACCAAACACAAACTTTCACGTTAGATTGCAGGTTAATTTATTCCAAATTGGTGTACTTACACTACAACTCTTCTGTAAATACAGCTGGTTGCTGTAGTTGGTTAAATGCTGATCAGGTCACCATTTACTTTGATTACTGAGGTTGGCGATCAGTGGTAGCCTGACTTTGGTATCGCAATGGACACACAATGGTGATATATCGCAGATTAAAAAGTACAAATGTTGTACAAGTACAAAAGTTCACATTTCAAAATCACCGTGATTAGAAAATCTGGCTTAGCCACATCAAGAGTATAAATGCCAATGCTCTAGCTAGGCATTCGTATACGAGTCTTGATTGGAAAGCAATGTGAACAAGGAAAGACAGCCAGTCGGTGACTTGATACGTTTGTAATTATGTCAGCACGAGGATAGGAATGATGTCTAAAAGTTTTACAAGAGGTTACAATACAGAGTACACACAGTACTACATAATCTAAATGTTAGCTTTCGGTATCGCTTAACACACCAGATGTTTGTTGCGCAACTGAGGACAACACTGTTCATCTCACAGGTTACCTCAAACTAGGCTCGCCCGTTGTCGAAATTTGAAGATTGACTTTTAAAGCCGAGCAGACTTGAAAAAATTGTTCTCTGTCAGTAAGCTAAGTTGCCGCAGTCCACAGTAGACAAGGCAAACACACTTCGACGGGCCCTTGAAAGTACCCAATGAACGCAGATCCTCACTCACTCGTGACTGAACCAGATAAAAGCATATTAACCCTTGCTTTCACTGGGATTCGAACCTGGGACTCCTATAACCAAGGGCAGGCACTCAACCAACTGCGCCACCCAGCCGTTTTGGCGATTTAGGAAGGCCAGAACTAACGATCATTGTAGAATAACTTTGGAGAAAACTCGCTATACCGTCAAGTCCTACTGGCCAACACTAGAGGCGTCTACTGCATCTACTTACGATGTATATATATATATATATGGGTGGTGCTACAGCCCGTAGAGGGCCAGGGCCTAGCTTCTCAGCAACCACTCGTGTTGTGCGTGCTACTGTTCTCACACGAGTGGAAGGGACCTCCAGTTTTATGCCGACTCCGAACGGCCAAGTTTGAGAAGCTTTTTCTAGACAGGAAATACTCTTTGAGCATTGTCAGTGACTCGAAAAAGGTGGGGTCGTGAAAATAATTTGTGTCGCTCAGAGCTGGAATCGAACCTACGACGTCGAGGTTGGGGTCGACGCACATACCCACAACGCCAGGGGCTACCACTTACGATATTGGCAGATGAAATTAACGTGCTTGGTGGTCAATGAAGCGTTTGTTGGTATTAAGATATAAGAGGCTATGGCTGTGCATAATCTGTGATCAAGAAAGCATGCCTCTGTAACAGTGCAAGAAAGTATGCCCGCGCACATAAATGGAGAAGGACACAAACCAACTTAAGACCTAACATCATTGAGGACAGTTTTCAAAAAATTCCGCTGGCTGTAGTCTTGTTGGATTTAGTTCTATAGACACGAAGAATGATTCATAGTTCCCCTTTTGCACATTATTAGGAGCGCGAAGATCACGGTCCGAGATGGGCCTGGGCCTAGTTTCTGCAGCAACTAGGACACCGCGCTATCGAAGGTCGCTTCGTAGGTCAGATGTATATGGATCTAATTAGTTGGTACGCTAATTTGGTAAATGCGGATAGAATAGATAATTATAGCGAAAAAAAATAAAACAAACTCAGCTAGACAGAGACTGCAACGGGCTTTTCAATAATTCGGCAATGTCGATATGCAACCAGCCTTGAAACCCAACCTCATTCCATTGTTTTAATTTCGAACAACAAACCTTGTGCTAGCCCGATATAACTAAAACTGGATTAATTTAATTAACTGAAAGCAACTTAATGACCCCCGGCCGCATTCTGAGCTAATCTTTAATCTTAACGATGGCTTTCAAATTATCCTGTGACCGTAGCTCAACACCTTACGTAGAAAATAACAGAAATGAACATCCGGTACAAAGACCAATTTAGAGCGGACGCAAGGCATATAATTGAGGAAGCGTGTGTCTACCACCGTCAAGGTTGTAGGTCAGCAGTAGCGCAGGCTGCCACTCTGAGACACATGTTCGTTCGATGCCCTAACGAAGGAAAAAAATGATCTATTATTAGGCCTACAAGTGGAAATATGATGAAATGTGTGTAGCAAGATCCGAGGGGTGGCTACTTTTTATTCATAATCAATAGTCAATTGTGAATTATTAACCTCACTGAAAATGCGGGCGTTATAAAATTAAAATTTGGAAGAGACAATTATCTGGATTAAGGCGGGGGAGCCAACATAGGCAATCAATAAGCGATAAATTATATTCTTAGCATCATCGGCGTATTTTAAAGCCACCAATGTAATTCGGATAATTTTGGTGGCCCGTGGCGTTGAGGGTATGTGCGTCGACCCCAACCTCGACATCCTAGGTTCGATTCCAGCTCTGAGCGACGAAAATAATTTTCACGGCCCCATTTCTTTCGAGTCACTGACAATGCTCAAAGAGTATTTCCTGTCTAGAATAAGCTTCTCAAAACTTGGCCGTTCGGAGTCGGCATAAAACTGTAGGTCCCTTCCACTCGTGAGAGAACAATAGCACGCACAACATTAGTGGTTGCTGAGAAGCTAGGCTCTGGCCCTCTACGGGCTGTAGCGCCACCCATATTATTATTAATGTAATTCGGAGTATTTGTTAATGCACGGTGAAGGACGCTTTAAATGGAAACAACTATAACAACCACTTGGCTACAAAGTGACGTACAAAATGAAATATTTAAATTTCTTGAAACTGCTCGTGTGCGCTTGTCCAGTATTTTTTTTAAGATACCAAAACTTCAATATGACTTGATTGGTAAAGAATAAGGGTCCTAAATGAGAACCAAGCGATACGCCAGGTAACGTAAAAACATATTTAATTATGTGGATGAGCAATGTCTAGTTTTGGCATCCCTACCAAACTCGTCCGTTTGTGTAGGATGACGATGGTGAATGCACGCTGCTCCATCAGGCTCGGTAAAGACCTTACCGAGACCTTTGATGTCAAAAAAGGATTCAGACAGCGCTGTCATGCGACTTTTTCAGCATCGTTCTTGAAAGAATTGTTCAAAACTCGAACGCCAACACAATCTTTCAAAAGTCCGTCCAACTACTCGCATATGCCGACGATATTGACATTATCGGAAGAACGCAGCTTGATGTCAAAGGCGCTTTTGTGAGTATTGCAACGGAGGCCGCGAAGATGGGTTAAGCGGTAAACGAGGGTAAAACCAAATATATGCTGTCAACAAGAAAGGACACCCAACACCGACGTCTCGGTCAGAACGTCATGGCAGACAGATATAACATTGAGGTAGTTAAAAACTTTGTCTACCTAGGAACCGCTATCAACTCAGACAACGACACCAGCGCTGAAATCAAACGAAGAATAACTCTTGCCAATCGGTGCTTCTTTGGGCTAAGAAAACAATTGTTAAACAAAGCCCTCTCTCGAACAACCAAGGTAACGCTTTACAAGACCTTAATCGTCCCAGTCCTGCTATATGGCGCGGAGGCATGGACTCTGTCAAAAGCGGATGAAGCAGCCCTTGGTTGCTTCGAGAGGAAAATTCTTCGGGTGATTTTCGGTCCCGTCTGCATAGATGGTGAGTGGAGGAGGAGATACAACGACGAACTATACGAGCTGTTCGGCGACATCGACTTAGCCAGAAGAGTGAAGATCCAACGATTGAGATGGCTAGGTCATGTAGAGCGGATGGAAATCAATGCTCCGGCCCGAAAAGTCTTCGAATCCACCCCCGAGGGACGGCGCAGTAGAGGAAGACCGCGACTCAGGTGGCGCACGCAAGTGGAAAGGGACCTCAACCAACTATGCGTGCGAAACTGGAGACAGCTAGCTAAACATCGAGCTGGCTGGAGACGCTTGTTGGTTGAGGCCTAGGTCCACCCCGGACTGTAGCGCCACCTTAAGTAAGTAATTATGTGGATGTCAAAATTGATGAAATGGCCTCGGCAAAGAAAGTGCATTCAACGAATATGATTGAAGATGGTGAGAGACAAAATCAAAATAAGAACACCGCAGATTCAACAGCAGTCCACGCAGAGACCTACAACGACTTCTTTTTCTCCTTCTTTGATTGGCGCTACAGTCCGGTATGGAACTGGGCCTTAACCAACATGCCTCTCCAGCCAGCACGATCTTTCGCCAGCTGACTCCAGCTGGGCACACCAAGTTGGTTGAAATCCTTTTTCACTTGTGTGCCATTTCGTGCGAGGACGTCCTCTGTTGCGCTGTCCCAACGGCTCGGTATCAAGACTCTTCTGGCCGGAACTGTGGTGTCCATCTCCTCTACATGAACAGGCCACCTTAAGCGTTGGATCCGAAGACGCGTAATTAGGTGCATGCCGCTGTACGGTCCGTACGTGGCGGTCGTGGTTGAATCTTCTCCTCCAGACGTCATCAACGCAAACAGGATCAAAGATCGCACGCATAACTTTTCTCTCAAAACAGCCAAGATCTACAACGCCGCAATATATTTTTCTTGAGAGGAACGTGCAGAATGTTCAGCAAACACACTAGGGGTACGATTTTTAAGAAGTCATCCATACGATCTAGCACGATCGAAATATGAGCTCTCTTTATTATACGGCTGGATGACGAAGTTGGTTGAGTCCCTGCTCCAGTTCGAATGATTTTGTCTGGTTTTCAAATATTGTCCGGTCACCATTTGCCGATGGTATCAAATAAACGGCTATCACTGAAGTTGTCGATCAGTGGTAGCAATCTGTAGCGATCCGCTGGCAGCGCAATAACCTAACTCTCTTACCACCTAAGGATGACCGAAATTAAAATGTCATTGGTAAACAATGCAAGCAATATCTGAAAAGAAAAAGTAATAAATTCTTTGCAGGTTCAATCTCTATATGAGTCCTCCTCGACGGCCCAAATGATTGCAAGACATTTGCGTGAAGAGACTCTTAGTTCTGTGGCGTACATTGAGTACGTCCAGGAGACCTAACATAAAATTAGGTTGTACAGCGTCTAGCCAGGAGTCTGGGGATTTAACACCTTTAAGTGGCCGGGCTATGTAGAACTCAGGGACAACTTTAAGTCCAGCCAGAAGAGCGTCCGGCTGCCTGCTTATGAAACAATGCAAACGAGACCACCAAGAAAGCAAAGGCGATAGGTGGAGAGGCTGATTGCGTGATGGTCAGGGAAAATGATAGACTTCCTGGTGGTGTTCGAAATATTTAACAAAAAATGACAAATGTGCGAAAGAGTTCCAATGCAGGCTAAGGGAAAATATATTTAAAACTCTTGAGTGTTGGAGGAAAGACAGGGCTGGCTAATTTAGAAGGCAGATATAAGAATTTGTGGATGATGATGTTCACGACGAAAATCCTTCATTTCCTTTCATGACGTACACCACGTTTTTTTGAAGGTATGTCATTTTTATTGCAATTTTTATTTTAAAGGAAATGGGGCTGAAGGTTATAGGGACGTTGCTCAACTTCTCCCAGAAGGGCTTTGACAAGTAAATGCTGCTGCGACTGCGAAAAACCATCCCTAGAACTATTTATCGCACAGTGGGAGTTTTCTTGGGTGAGAGATGTCTCATACAGCTATGGAGCGTAATCTTGCCGACCACCATTTTTCCTCTGATCCAAGGTATAGCTTCTGGTGGCGCTTTAAGGGACACGTTTTTGGCATATGTTCATCTGAGCCCGAGTCTCACAGCAGTTAGCAAAGAGCTCGAATTTGATTTGCGACGAATTATCCAAACTGTCAAGAAGAAAATCAGAAGATCCTATTTCAACAGGTATTATTCTCCAGACGCCGAGTTTACTGATACTAAAGGCAGGCAATGTCTGCCTAAAAGCGTCTGTTGGCAGACTACAAAATATATATCTGTAGCTTTATAGCTGGCCACCGGACCTAAATGAAGGATGTATATGCGGTCCTCAAGATATCATCAACGGCTGTGTACTAAGCAGAGCGTCACAATTCGAGCCAAAACTTTGAATTAGTTCGAGGAATAAATCTTGCCAACCGCTGTCTCCATGGACGCAAGAGACAATTGAGTTATAGAAATGTCTCTCGAAGGACCGACTTTGTAAAGTGAACATTAGCCCTTTTATGCGTCGTTGGTGTCTTCGAGATAAAAGTTCTGTCTAGAAAACTGCTTCTCAAACTTAGCCGTTCTGAATGGGGACAACTCAGCTCAACAGACGACCCCCGCGCATGTACAGGTAAGTAGAAAATGAACTTGAGGTAGTCAAGGACTTCGTCTACCTCGTACCGTACCGAGATCAAGCACAGAATTGCTCTTGCAAATCGCTGCTTTCTTTGGGATTCCGAGCCATCTCTCGAAAAAATAAGTTGACTTTCTATAAAACTCTGATCCTCCCTGTCCTGCTCTATGGCCCACAGACATGGACGCTATTGAAAGCGGATGAAGAAGCTCTTGGTTGTTTTGAGACAAAAGTTCTGCGTGCGATCTTTGGTCCTGTTTGCGTTGATGGTCTCTGGAGGAGAAGATTCAACCACGAACTGTACGGGCTGTACAGCGGCATGAGCCTAGTTAGGCGTCTACGGATCCAACGCTTATGATGGCTAGGTCATGTAGAGCGGATGGACACCACAGCTCCGGCACGAAGTGTCTTCCATACTAAGCCATTGGGACTACACAACAGAGGACGTCCTTGAATAAGATGCCGCAGACATGTGGAAAAGACCTCAACCAACTTGGTGTGCGCAGCAGAATGCTACTGTCTAAAGATCGTCCTGAATGGAGAGGCATGTTGGTTACGGCCTAGGTCCACCCCGGACTGTAGCGCCAATCAAAGAAGAAGAAGAAAATGATCCTTTAGACGAGCGAAACTGGAGACAGCTAGTCAGAGTTGGCGCTAGTCGATGGGAGACTTGTTGTTTGAGGTCCAGATCCAACCCGCACTGTAGCGTCGCACAAAGAGGAAGAAGAAAGCTTGCCATTGGGGTAGTTACAGAACAAGTACTTTGACATGATTTGTATCGATAGCGTTCATAGTCGTGATTACCGATCTTGTCTTTTGACGACGTTAGTCATGAGCTGCTGGCAATTTCCGGGTTCAAAGAAGCAACTCGGTAAGATTGTATGCCTCATACAATGTAGAGGTGTCTCAATTTTAAACAACATTTAAAGTACGAACCGAATGAATTCTATAACTGAAAGCATTTGAAAACTTAAGGAGGACTTCAATATGCTGTCTGAAGAATCCATACAAATTGAGCGGTTCGCATGAATAAAACTGTGCGCCCACAGAAGTCTGACGCAGGTGTTTGTAAAGACGATATCTGTAAAATGTTTGATTTCATCTCGGTGGTCAAGTGGTAATTGGTCGCTTTATTTGTTGAGCAAACATAAAAATCATGTGCCTTTATGGCCAGCGTTAAATAAATGTGATAAGAATGATTGTGATCAACACTGGGCTTGTTGATGTTACCAATGCCTTAGGTTTGTAGCAGAGGATCTCACAAGACTTTCCTCTAGGGTCGGAGGCTGGCTTCAGTAATTAAATCTCATAAGAATATTTTTGTATCAGAATTCACCGCATTAACAGCTGAAATGGCAGTTGGCAGCATGGCAGCAGAGTGGATGACATGATTATCCGCATCATTTGCCAGATCTACAAGATATGATGTATGATTGACCCAACTGAGGAATGCTTCTCTTTCACGCTGTCTACACGAGGGTCTAGCCCATGACATCGTGAGCACTTAAGAAATATAAATACATGATCGACTCTTATCAGTTTGAATTCAAGTTAGGACAACCTACTATCGACCAAATCTGTGGGAAAGCCCGGGCGTATTAGTTAATAAAAACCAGACCTCCATCCATAAAATACTAAAAATAATATAATGTATTGCACGTTGTTGGCTTCTTTATTGAAGTGATTAGTGTGGTCGGTGATTCCGATTTACTTGCAACACATGACCGTTAAGACTCTCAACGTAAGAATGGGACGGGGATCGTGAAATCAGAATCACAGTGATTAGACGATCATGAAAGACGTTCATACGCACGATTTCCTGTAACTTGTAGGGATTGGCATTATGTACAGGCCAAAAATAGGCCCATTGTACCGCCACATGAACGGTTGGAGAGGGTGGCCGTAATTATGACAGCCAATCAGTTTTGTTCACAAATCTTACCAGTGCATTGAGATGCGACCAGATGTATTCTTAAGTTCGACAAGTGCTTATGTCTGCCAGCCAGCTGGTATGTTTTCTCTCACCGTAGGTGTTATTGAGCTGCGACTCGAAGGGATCTATAGTGGTTCCTGTGTTGCTAGAGATTCCATCAATCGGCAGTCTGGTGGCCTATTTGGCGAGTTGGTCAGCTATACAGTTTCCCGGAATGTCTCTATAGCCTGCACGCAGCACAGGCAACATATCGCTGGATTGTTATTTTTGAGTTTATAGAGAACGGTGCCGAGGCATGCAAATATCAAGGCGGATGCTGGGTCTGCTCTGACACGTTTCACCTTAGCCAGAAAAACAATTTCCTAATTGCCATTACTTCCTCTTGGAAAACTCTGCAGAGACCTACAGTGGTTAGACAACGTGGCCTTAGGCTTTAAGACAGGCACCTAGAGTCGTCGATGTTGCGAGGATAGTATAGCACTTCCTACAGCTGCTTAGCGGGCCTAATCAGGAGAGAGTGATTGGGTACCACGGAATCCCAACTCCAGACGATGAGTCCTCCCGTCTGGCTATGAAATAATCGGCTCGTTACTATCGACAGCTACAATTTTGAGGAGTTTTTCGATCTAAAGAAAAGAGAGCCTTATAAACTGTGCAGATATATCTCTGCTAAACATAGCATATTAGACAAGCGGCCGGAACCATACCCCAATACCATCATTGGTCAATATCAGTTCGGGTTCAGCTCAGCGACATCCACTATTGGCCAAATATTTAATACGACAGATCTTGGAAAAACCCAGGAGTTTCAAGTTGATACCCACCACCTACTCATCGACTTTAAGGCCGCGTAAGACACTATTTATAGAGACGAGTTATACAGACCCTTGTCTAGTTTTGGCATCCCTGCAAAACTCGTCTGTCTTTGCAGAATGACGATGGATAACGCCCGATGCTCCCTCGACGTCGGTGTCGATTTTACCAACTCCTTAATGCCAGAAAAAGATTTAAACAAGGCGACGCACTGTCATGCGATTTTTTAATATCATTCTCGAGAAGATCGTGTGGAACTCAAAGGTCAACACCAGTGGCCCGATCTTCCACAAATCCGCGCAACTGCTCGCATATGCCGATGACTTTGACATCATCGGAAGAACACAAAGGGCTGTCAGTGGGGCGTTTGGGAGCATCGAGAAGTAAGCACCAAGATGGGGCTTGAGGTCAATTAGGGTGAGATAAAGTATATGCCGTCTACGAAAAAGTGCCCACCTCCACCCCTTGGACAAAACGTCACTTTAGACAGCTATAATTTCGAAGCAGCGAAAGACTGTCTACTAAGCAATGACACCACCGCCGAGATAAAACGGAGAAACACGCTGGCCAATCGCTTCATTTTTAAACTTAGCCACTGAGGAATAAAGCCATCTACCGAAGAACCAGGATGTGTCTATACAAGACCTTGATAGCCCCTGTCCTGCTGTATGGCACAAAAGCATGGAGTGTCCATGTGTGTGTCCAGCTACAGCGGAGGAGGACAATCAATCATGTACAATCATGAAGTCCTCGCGGATGTACCATAGGTTGGCCTCTGGGCACGATGCCAGGGGCGTCACCGATGGAACCCAGCAAGGGCTCAAGCTTCATGAGTCGTCGACTTGATAAGTAAGTAAGTCTTTAATGATGGTTATCTTTTGCCATGCTGCAGCGCAGTCGAGGTGAGGAATGTACCTGATTGGGCGAGTTATGGGTAAGTCATCACCGTTTTGAAGATGCCTGTTTTTATCTCACATCCTCTCAGATGTTTTGATTTGTTACTATATGCGGATACTAAGATTAACATTACTTAATAGCTTACTTAAGGTGGCGCGGGTTGATCTAGGCATCAACCAACAAGCGCCACCACACCGCTTGATGTTTAGCTAGCTGCCTCCATTTGCATACAAATTAGTTAGTTGAGCTCCCTTTACACATGCGTGCGCCACCTAAGTCGCAATCTTTCCCTACTGCACCGTCCCTCGGAGTGGATTCGAACACTTTCCGGACAGGAGCATTGGAATAGGGAGGAAGGTTAAAATTAGAGTTACTCGCCGCGATAGACTGAGAAACACGGCAGTACACGAGGAACTCATTGTTGAGGAGGGGCTTCTTCGAAGGGAGAGAGCAATGAGTTCCTTCTTAGTCCTAGCCATTGACCACCGCTTCTTGAGCTCACCACGCAGTTCATCTCGGGTTAACGCTTCGTACACTGGTACCATTTGCCTTGTGGCGCTTCTTTGAAGGAGGGAGAGTTATGATTCGATGATTTGGGCTCAAAACACGAGTGTCTCCATCATCACGTTTTCTATGGCGTGCCTTAAATGCGACACCTTCAGAAAAGAGTATCCTTGGTAGACAAAGTGGATGAACTAAGTCGAAAAACTCAATTGGATGCGGCTGGGTATAAATTCCTGATAAGCTTGAGTCGAAACCGGGGCCTCGAGTAGCCTAGAGATCTCTAGGACATGCGTTGTCACCGCGACGCCTTAAGTAAACCGTGCAGGTGGGAAAAGAAGATGTCTTTAATACAAAAATTTATCCGAAACCGCAGTATGACGTAACAAACCAAGGCAAATTTCGCCTTTCAGAAAGTTCTCGTTCAAGCAACATTAGGTACGGTACATCCCTATTGAACACAACACGACTGGCTGTCGTATCACTCACAGACAGGAATAGACCTAAGGTCCATCAAAGGCACACCTAAGGTCCACCAATCCTGAGAGTAGATACACAAACAAATAATCACGGAGAACAAGAGAAATGGAAATTCGTTCTTAAAGCAAGAATAAAGTTTGACAAATGTTTTGCTCCACTCGGGGTTCCATCAATTCAATCGCAATCAATGTAGTCTGAAATCGAAAGCAGTCCAAATGACGACCGATACTTGGAGACTACGAACAGAGCCACACAACTTGACATAAGCCAGAATATCTGAGCCATAAGCTTACGATGTGTACCTGTGGGGCATCCTCTGCAACCAAATGAGACCACAGTTTCATAATCACGATGACAACGGAGAGAGGCCACAACAGAACAAAAAAAAAATCATATTAGCAATCAATTTCATTTTTCATTTCTTCCTCGACACACAAATTGGGGCACAGTGTGCAATCAAAACAGAGCCAACCCGTTGCCGTGTGTCGCTATGCACGGTTGTATGTACGGCTACACCATGAAAATTCTAACCAGACAATCCCTAATCCTTAATACAAAAGCCTTACGCTTCAAAGAATTTTTCGAAAACAGACGTTTTAATATGAATATTTTAATCTGGCGGCACATTGTTATGATTCTTTCACTTGAAATTTGCTATTTAAAATGATGATTCAAACAAGCACACCGCTTATTTATAGCTCCAACTATGAATTTTTATTTCCGAGAGCACTATTCACACATCGGAAAGCGTAGAATGTGAAAACAACTTAAATAACGCACACGCACACGGACACATTCATGCGAACGCTCGAATCCCTTCACCAAAGATCAAAGTCACAACCTTGAATAGGTATTTTAACTGATCCCATACCGGTAAGTAATTGTACACAAAACGCGGTTTGTCATTGATTTTTTTTTTCGTTGTTTCTCTTTCGATTTTTTTTCTGCTTGGAACGGATAAAAATTTCAACAAACAAATAAAAACAAAATCGACAAGAAATGAACGTCAAATGCCGGTGACTACCGAAATAAGCGCGGGTGGTGGCGATGGGTGAGTGGGGGTAGAACAGCAGAAATAAATGCAAATTAAAGAAAAGCGAAACATCCACTGGTGAAGTCAAAGGAATGCAAAGGAATGCAGTGCAAACGGTTCTTCTTTTCTGTGTGTTTTTTTTTTTTTTTTAAGGTGTGTGTCATCGTCGCAATTGTCAATTTCGAGTTCAAATTATATGAAAACCCTTGCACTGCACTGCACTGCACATACCTGCTCACTCAACTCACTCTGACACCGAGCTATGCAAAATGCGGCTTTGAAGGATAAAGGAGTTCAGTTTCAGATGCACAACCAATGCCTGTACACATATACAGATCTATATGTATGGATATGCACGTTAAACAGGTACCCGTACCATCTGTATGTTTGGATTTATGATATGACGAGTAGATGTAGAAGTTTCACAGTTCCATCCATCCATCCCAAAAAAAAACTCTCTCACTCACCTTTGATTACAATTTCTTTTTAACATTTCTCTCGATTTGTTGTGGCGGCTGCTGCTTCCTCGACGATATTCCGTTGGAAATGAAATCGAAAAAATAAAATGCGGACGGGTAGGTTGCGAACATAAATAAATAATTCATTTTGATTCTTCGTAGGGTGTAATCAACATTGCACTTTCGTTATTGGACGACAATTTACTGCATATCATCATAGTCGAACAAACGTTTCCACCATTCACTGATTCTCTGCGAAATGCCATAACAACTTGGATACTCTTTAAAATAATGCTTGTCATTGGCATATCGTTTTGATGGTATCCCAAAACATGCCACACAACTATGGCCAATCGAAGTGGAGACAAGGATTTTTGAGCTATGGCGATGGTAGTTTGGTTTGGTTTGGTTTGGTTTCTTTTCTTTTTTTTTTTGATGGTGCTTGTTTTGACGATGATCGAAGCAGTAGCAGCAGCACCAGCACTAGCCGTGTGAGGGGTGAGAAGAGCGTAGGGAGGAATAAGAAAAACGAAACACTCAAATCATATCACTTTGTGGGGGGGCGCAGACAATTGTTTTTCACTTGCATTTTGTAAATAATGAATTCTATGCAGTTTTGCGATTATTAAATAAAAACCACACTTCCACGGGTTTACGGTTCACGGTTCACGATTGTGTTCCTATTTTTTTTTTGTAATTCTCATTGCATTTCACGTTCACGGACGCAGGTATATTCTTGTTGTTTGTGTTAGTTTGGACGTTTTATTGAGATATGCATTCGGTATTTGGTTGGGATGCGTATTGATTGATGTTTCGTTTTAATGTTTTATCAATTTTAAGTGCAATGAATTGAGGAAATTCGAAATAAATTCACGGAAAAATCACACAAACGCGACACATTAAAAAATTGTCTTTTTTCGTTTTTTCGTTTTGAGTGTGTTGCACTTTGAGGTTATGTCAGTTTTTTTCTGAAGAATTTTATTGCTCTGAAGTTGGCTGCGTTTGGTTTTGGGTGGAGGTAGTTTCATCCAATTTTTTGCTCAAAACTGTTATTTAAGGTTATCACACAATGTTGTTTATATTCGATGGTGTTGAGTTGGATATTGTTTTCTGTGAAAATAATCACTTGTGACTGACAGAAAACAGTTTGGATTTATGGAAAGAAGCCTACGAATATAATGTTATAACAGTTTCAACAAGGAGAATTCGTGGAAACACATGTGATGCGTTGAAACTATAATACAGTTTTTATCTAATGCTTAAACCTTATTTGGGAATCAAACCTAATTCACATGTCCAACTTTTGGGAATCCTTGAGCACTGCCAAGCATCAAAATATTGCCCGGCAATAAAATTAGATTCTGACTGCTGAAGTCAAGCTCTAGTTGGAGTTTGTAGTGCTAGGTGATGGAAATGATATGTTTTAAAGTAAACGCAGTTTTCAGGCAATTCTTTCAAAACTAATCTTACTCGAAATATTAAATAGAAACGGTATAGCATATAACACTTTGTCTAGATTCCAATTCCAGTGGCAGAGGTTAAAGACACAACTGTACTCATCCCTCAATGAGAATGCAGATCTCACAAAATGAAGCAAATCGCCCAACAAATAGAAGCAGATATAAAAAATATATATCAAAATATTTATTTCAAAACTCTTTGATAACTACCACAGGTGTCCTTACGTTGCCGCCAAATAGACAAAGACTCCTCGGCTACTACTGGATGTGCTCATTTTCAATGCATTGGTGGAGCCGGTCTATGGGCTATGACCATGAGTCTATGACACATGTCGCGCCTTGGCTATAGAAGACGTGTTACTGAATGTGGCATATTATTGCGAGGATATAAGAGTTAAATGCATCCTAAATATAAACAAAATAAACGAAGTAGAAGTGAGTTACTACGTAGCAAATGCATAGAAATTAAATAATGAAGTAGATTCTCATCTCTGCTAGGAATGTGTATTGTTTTTTAAAAAATGTTCGTTTATGCGGTGGATACATATGTGGATAATTACCTCTCACAGACATCTGTTAGATGCAAGAATAATGTCGCACTAGTGGCTCCATAGGATTCACATTAGCCACTCCCACAGCCTATGTTTGTCTCAAGTAACATAGTAAAAAGAAACGGGTGGATGGGGCAGTTGGTTGAGTGCCTGCCCTTGGTTATATGGGTCCCCGGTTCGAGTCCCAAGCAGCAAGAGTTAATGTGCTTTTATGTAGTTTTCAAATCTGGTCCAGTCACCTTACCTAAACTACATAGCAAAGAGATTTCTTCTTTGGCAGGAGGGGCCGCTTCAAAGCACCGCAAAGCAAGTGCAACGAGTTTTTGGGCAGATCTTATCTAAGGACGTAAGTTTTTATGGCGCAGTGCGCAAAAAATACATAGTTGTTTCCTGCGTCCTGCGGCTGGAGGGAAGGGGAGTTCGTTGTTCAATTGTTTCAAGCTTAAAGAGATAGATATAGAGATTTTGCATATACGCCTAATTCTGTTTTTACACGGTTTTAAAATAAGGTGATATAATAACACGGTTTGAAAATAAACAGTTTTTTTTAACACGATTTTATTCCATTTAGCTTCTTCTTCTTCTTTGTGTGGCGCTACAGTCCGGGGTGGACCTGGGCCTCAACCAACATGCCTCTCCAACTAGCGCGATCCCTGGCTAGCTGTCTCCAGTTTCGCACACCAAGTTGGTTGAGGTCCTTCTCCACTTGGATGCGCCACCTTAAACGCGGGCGTCCTCTGTTGCGTTGTACGACAGGTTCGGATTCGAAGATTCTTCGGGCCGGAGCTGTGGTGTCCATACGCTCTACATGACCTAGCCACCGTAGGCGTTATTATTGGTATACATGGTATACATTACTCAATTGCCTCTTGAGCCCAAAGAAACAGCGGTTGGCAAGAGTTATCCTACGCTTGATCTCGGTACTGATGTTATTTGAACAGTTTACTCCGGAGCCGAGGTAGGTGAACTCCTTGACTACCTCGAAGTTATAGCTGCCCATTGTGACGCTCTGTCCAAGACGTCGATGTTGTATGTCCTTTTTTGACCACAGCATGTACTTCGTTTTGCCCTCATTCACCGCCAGACCCATTTTAGCCGCTTCCGTCTTAGCAAAAGCCTCACTGACGGCTCGCTGAGTTCTGCCAATCACGTCAATGTCATCGGCGTATGCTAACAATTGCACAGACTTCTGGAAGATCGTGCCTCTAGTGTTGGCGTGTGAGTTTCGCACGATCTTCTCCAGGACGATGTTAAAAAAATCACAAGACAGCGCGTCGCCTTGTCTAAAACCTTTTTTGACATTGAAGGTCTCGGTGAGTTCGTTACCGACCTTGACGGAGTAGCGAGAGTTCTCCATCGTCATCCTGCACAGCCTGACGAGTTTGGCAGGAATGTCAAAACTAGACATGGCGTTGTATAGCTCGTCTCTATGCACGCTGTCATATGCGGCCTTGAAATCGACGAACAGATGGTGAGTGTCGATTTGCATTTATTGGGTCTTTTCCAGGATCTGCCGTAGTGTGAAGATTTGGTCGGTTGTGGACTTTCCTGGCCTGAATCCACACTGATATGGACCTATCAGATTATTAATGAACGGCTTCAGGCGGGTACACAAAACGGCAGAGAAGATCTTATACGCGATGTTAAGAAGACTGATCCCTCGATAGTTGGCGCAGTTGAAGGGATCTGGCAAACGATACTGAGATTCCACTCGTCGGGCATGCTTTCCTCAGACCATATCTTGCAGATGAGCTGGTGCATGCGCCCTACCAGATCATCTCCAGCTGCCTTAAATATTTCAGCGGGCAAACCGTCCGCTCCAGCAGCTTTGTTAGACTTCAGTCTTGATATTGCTACCTTGACCTCGTCTAAGTCTGGGGGACGGTATTCGCGTCTGTCATCGTCCAGATTGCGTGGAACATTCTTGATACGAACTTGATACGCAAATTGTGACCCGTTGTGTTCGGAGTGTGTAAAAAGCAATACGAACATGCTCGCCTCATGAAATTCCATTTAGCACGATTTAAAATTCTTTGTGCTTACATTTTTTTGTCAAATTTAATTTTTGCGAAGAAATTTTGATGCAACACCTCTGGTAGTAAGTTGAACGTCGCATTTGTAAGTATATTTTCCGCAATCATCTTCTTTAACACATCACACATCTTATGTACCGAACTGATAAAGGCTTTCGAAGTATGTGGGAAATACTATTATTACTTTCCCTTGATGGCGCTGCAGTCCAGGATGGATATGGCCCCCAACCAAAAATCGAGATTGACCCTCTAACAGTTTGTTTTTATCCGTTAAACTCTTCAGTGGACAGGGAGATCAGCTTAAGCTTGTCAAGATATCAGCTGTTATGTTGATTGTCTCCATACAATTAGATTTTTGACATAAATCCAATCTTTTATATTTTGAAAGCTAAGGCTGCTTTTACGCACATTAAAGAGATTTTTCAATCTTGTAAGCATGGAATTTAAGAGAGGTTTACTGAGTTGCGTATGCTGAAGGACTGCTGTGACATTTTATCTCTTTTAGTTTATTTTCCGATTCAAATTAGTTCATTCTTGTTCTCAGTGTTTGGTACTGGAAGCATGCTATATATACATTGGGTCAAGTAAATATATGTACATCATATAATTATAACATGGGTGGCACTACAGTCCGTAGAGGGCCAGAGCCTAGCTTCTCAGCAACCACTCGTATTGTGCGTGCTATTGTTCTCTCACGAGTGGAAGGGACCTACAGTTTAATGCCGACTCCGAACGGCCAAGTTTGAGAAGCTTTTTCTAGACAGGAAATACTCTTTGGGCATTGTCAGTGACTCGAAAGAGGTGGAGTCGTGAAAATTATATTTGTCGCTCAGAGCTGGAATCGAACCTACGACGTCGAGGTTGGGGTCGACGCACATACCCACGACGCCAAGGGCTACCATAGGTCTGCAATAATGGAATTAAATTGAATTAAAGAAATCGATGCGTATCGCACAGCCTTTGGTATAGGATTTGATTTGATATTTAAACTCTTTAAAGTCTTTCCATTTTCCGGGGGTTCTTTTTATTGTTTTCAATATTTCCCAGCCAAGACTTAGTCAGCCGGTGAGTATGTGATTCATAGTAGCCTTAGCCTGGCCATAGTGCTTTTAGACGTCTATATTGGTGATGCCCCTTTTATGAAGGTGATAATTACATCCTCTGTGTCCTGTTAGCGCAACGAACAGCATACTTAAGTGATCTCTTTTAAGTGCCTCTTTGGCTCGTTTGGGGTTACAGTTTTATGTCAAAACAATTTGAGCGCTGTATACCATCCTGGTTGATCCAAAACTGGTTCCTTTGGCTGAGTTGAGCACCTACGTTGGCTTACTTACCAGGTTTTTATGTCCTGTCAACCAAATCAGCTTTAGACTGACTGTCTGCCAGAATGTTCAGTGTGTTGTGAAATCTCGAAACATATGTATATATTGCTTTGTTCATTACAAACAAGTTGAAATATTGAATCCTGACCCTATCGATCCAGTCAATACTTTGCTATCAGACTTCACCATTTTTGGGTTCCACCTTTCAACTACTTGGGGGCTATTGTTCCGTTCCTCTGCTTGCAAAAAGGGAAATCTTTATAAAAATAGTACTCTTTGTAACAGTACGCAAAACGTCAAGGTGGGATATCATTTCATCTAGTTAAAGGTAGTGTATATTTTCTGCTCTGTTCAACAAAAAAAAAATATATGCACGGCCCCACCTCTTTCGAGTTACTGACAATGCTCAAAGAGTATTTCCTGTCTAGAAAAAGCTTCTCAAACGTTGCCGTTCGGAGTCGGCAAAAAATTGTAGGTCCCCTCCACTCGTGAGAGAACAACTTTTTTTTCTACAAATTTATATAATAACCACGCACAACATGAGTGGTTCCTGCGAAGCTGGGCCGTGGCTCTTTATGGGCTGTAGCGCCAGCTACATCAGTAGAATCATTTAAACACTTAAGCAATCTCTTCCTTTGATCCTGTATAGCTATAGGTTATGCATAACTTATTCATTTTCAAAAGGGTACAGTCACAAAACACCCACTAATATCTTTGTTTATTTCTAAAATATATTACAGTCACAGTTATTTGATCATTTATAAACTCATTTAATCCTACGGTAGTGACGACGCAGAAGCAGCAACTGCAG